>JARHVA010001451.1:215000-662500 GCA_037957365.1 Torreya grandis
ATTAGTTAATCAACTAATCATCCATAATAATCCATAGATTATAGAAGTTATTTATCTTAGAGAGAAATTAGGATGTGACATCCTTCCCCCCTAAAGTTGGTCATCATCCCGATGACTTTTATTAAAACACAATTTATGAATTTAAAAAAAAATAGTAGAAAATAATATAATAAGTAGTAATAAATAAAGCAAATAAATATGTAAATAACCTAAAAAAGTCATCATAGTACTCCCAAGTAAACCTATCCTTAGAGTATTGGTCCCAAAGCACCTTTTACTATGACACTTCTCTATTACACAAATGAATTTTGTGAGTGCCAATTAATTTGATTGGTTCTAACATGACCACCGAAAGATTTAAAACCTAAAAATTATTCCAATCTAACACATGTGAAGGATCAATGACATAATTTTTAAGATAATACACATGGAAGACATTATACAAAATATCTAGAGTTAGTGTCAATGCAATCATATATGATACAGGGTTAACCACTTTTAAAACCTTGATGGGTCCCACATATATTGGTGAAAGTTTCATTGACTTTCTAAAATTAATTGAGCTTTTTTTAGGCTTAATTTGAAGAAACACTTTATCACCTACTAAAAACCACCTAGCTATTATCTTTAGATCAACATAAAAAATTTATTTATCATCAACCTCGTCCAACCTTTGCGTGATTATCTTGACTTGTTTTTCCATTTCTAAAAGCATCTCAAGTCTAAAGACTATCATATCTTCTAACCTATCCCAACTGATTGGTGTTCTACACCTCCTTATGCATAATGTCTCAAATGGAGCCATCATCAATAGTAAATGGTAAGATTTATTGTAAATAAACTCAATCAATGGAATATATTATTCCTACTTGTATTGAAAATCCATGAAATACATACAAATAAGATCTTATAATATTTTATTAACTCACTCTATCTCTCCATCAGTTTATGGGTAATATGCATTGTTGAAGTTAAACTATGTACTTAGAGCTGAATTCAGAGTCAACCAAAATCTAGATGTTATCTTTGGATCATGATCTGAAATAATCTTCTCTAGAAAATCATGCAATTGATGCACTTTATGGATCTCTTCATAAGAGTAGGTGCGTCATCAGTCAAATTACCTAGTATAAAGTGAGCTACCTTGGTTATTTTTTAACTACTAACAAGATCATGTCATGCCTATTCTATGATAATAGTAACCCTTGGATAAAGACCATACTAATCACCTTTCACTTCCACTCTGATATGTCATGTATATTCAATAATCCTATTGGATGCACATGTTCAACATTTACATGTTAACATTTCAGAGAATGAGACACAAAATCCATTGCATCTCTCTTGATTCCCTTCCATAAATAGAGTGGTCTAAGCTTATCCATGAGATTGGTTACTCTTAGATGTCTTGAATATGGGGAGTTATATAATTACTTCAACATTGTGCTCCTTAGATTCTCTCTATCAAGTACATACATCCTACCATTGCATCAAAAAAGACTATCATTCTCTATTTTTCATCCCTTATACCTAGGATTTTAAGCATTATTAGATTTTTTTTCTTGACTTGATCATAGGATTCATCTCTTAGTGATAATTTTATCACTTGATCTCTTAAATTACTCTTGATAGTAGCCATGGCTATTATGTACCTTTTACAACTTAGAGCATCAACTACTTTGTTCTCCTTGCCTTTGATATAGTTAAAATTGAAATTATAATAAAACAAAAACTCTAACCATCACCTTTGACAAGCATTCAGATTTAGTTGGGTGAAAATTTACTTGAATCCCAAGCTATCAGTCTTGATCTCAAATAATTTTCCCAATAGATAATGTCTCCAAACTTAGAAAGCATGCATAATTAATACAATTTCTAGGTCATGAGGGGCATAATTCACCTCATATGGCTTTATTTTCCTAGATTCATAGACTACCACTAAACCATCCTACATAAAAACTCATGCAATTCTATCCCTAGATGCATCTATAATCTCTAAGAATTGACCATTAGGATCGATAACTCTTAGCAATGGTGATAAAGTAAGCCTCCTTTTTAGTTCCTAAAAGGTTACCTCATACTTATCTAACCAGATGAAACTCTAATTATTATGATTAAGAGAGGTAATTGGAATAACTATCTTATAAAAATTAGGAATGAATTTCTTTTAATATCCCACTAATCCCATGAAACTCCTTACCTCATGCACATTATTTGGTTCTAGCCACTCTATAATGGATCTTATCTTTGATGGATCTATTGAAATACCATCTGTTGAGATAATATGTCATAGATATTGCACTTTATTTTGGAATATTACACATTTAGGAAACTTAACATATAATATATGCTTCCACAAATGTTTCAAAACTAATTTTGGATGCTATAAGTGCTCTTCCTTATCCTTGGAATAAATGAGTATGTCATCAAGAAATACCAACACAAAGCAATCTAGGTAATCTTTAAACACACCATTTATAGTATTCATGAAATTTTTTGGATTATTCATCAATCCAAATGGTAACACTATAAATTTTTATTGCCCATATTGAGTCTTAAACATTGTTTTTAGGATATCCTCCTCATGGAACCTCAACTAGTAATACCATACTCTAAGATCAATATTAGAAAAGATTGCAGCTCCTCACATTTGATCAAAGAGATTATCAATACATGGAAATGGATATCTATTTTTTATCATTGTTTTATTCAACATCATATATTTTATGCATAGGTAAAGAGTACCATCCTTCTTATTGATAAAGACAACCAGAACACCCCAAGGTGACACACTCAGTCTAATCAAACCTTTTGACAACAACTCTTAAAGTTGTGCATTTAAATCAACCAATTAAATGGTTGTAATCCTATATGGTGCCTTATACTATGGTTTTGATCTAATTATGATATCAATTGAGCAATCAAACTCATGTTTAGGCAAAAATCCTAGTAATTCTTACATAAACACATCATGAAAGTTTGTTAGAAAAGGATAATATTCAATAGATGGTTCTTTATATTCTTCCATATCATATCTTAATGATAAATTCCTAGAATCCCTTCTTTTGAGATTTATTAAATTGAATTATATAAATATGCCTTAGTTTCAAATCCCATATCTCACCCTAAAGTTGTGTCTAATTTCTAAAATCATCTTGACACTCATCTTAAAATCATTTAGAAAATAGTCAACCTTGTCTTTATGATTTTTAATCTATTTAAATCCTAAGATCACATCATATGATCCCAATGATGCTACATAAATATCTACTACCACAGTAAACTTAAAGAATCTAATATCTACTTTGACTAAACATTTGTCAACTTTTACCTTTGACTCATTCCCATATTGCATTGATCATTCATTTGGAATTACTTAAGCCTTTATAGATAATTTTATAAGCACTCTAGGAGAAATGAAATTTTCAATAGCTCCCATATCAATTAAAATATAAATTGGATGATTGAATAAAATACCTGATAGTTTTATGGGCAAAGTTTGATACTCAACCCATCAATTATCAATAGTTGCATGAATCCACTGCTAAAATTTACCTTGCTAATAATTTTAACCCTTATTATTTGATTTTTCCTAATGACAAGTGGTAACCTCCACAAATTAATTAACCTCTAAATAGTCCTTTCTTCTCAGTTAGTTGGTTTCCCTTAAAACCACCTTTGAAACTATTACTAAGTTTCTTGTTCCCTTAACAAAACATAGACCTATAAGCATTTAAAAATGAAATTGGGCAAGATAATCAACACCAAAAAGTGCATATTTTGAGTTTTTTTAATGAAAATTATTGAAATTATATGTGTAATTATGTTTTAATGTCATATAATTTTCAAAAATGTTTTAAATTCTATACAATACCTAAGGAGATACAAAATACCAATATATAGGCCTAATCATAAAGGAAATGAAGGTTTCTTCGCATTTTTGCTCACAAATGGAGTTAGAAATGGATGTTTCATGTCCCTCCAATGGAAATTTTTTATTTGAGAGTGTGATTAATTAATTTAAAGGTATAAATAAATTATAATTAAATTAAAACCAATTTAAAATAGGCTCAACTCATTGAAAAACATCTTTAGGTCATCCCCAAGGTAGTAAGTAGGCACTTTTTGTGAATTTTTATTAGGGAACTTGGTGAAGAATTTTGAAATTTTAAAGGATTAAACCATTTATACCTATCCAAAAATAATATTAGTGTTTTATCAGGCCTATAACTCATTTTAGACCCCCTAATTCAAATCAGGGTTTCTTGAAAAGAAAGCATCACAGAGCATAAAATAGTGTTTTTTGAAGTTGTACAGGTGTTTGGAGCTAAAATTTTGTTTGAAGGTCAGTGAAACCATGGTTATTATGTTTAAATAATATTTATTCTTGTTATATATTCAAATTATTAATATCCATAACATTTTTGGCTCTCACAGTGCATTCAAGAATATTGTCAAAATTGCAAGTCAAGATAAGAGGAGTTCAAAACATGAAAAAATAGAGACGTTGAATTCAAGTTTTGGTCAATATTTGAGTCCATATTTTCATGAAAAATAATTATTATATCATAATCATTAAATAATTATCTTACTATTCCCCCCTTTGGGCTAAATTTAGAAAAGTCAAAAAGTCAAGTTGCATGTAAGTTGCAAGTCAAGATAAATGAAGTTGAACTCCAGATGTGCAGTCAAGATAATTAAAGTAAATTGAAGATGAAATTTGAGGTAAATAAATTATAAATTTAATATTAATTAAGTACCAAGATAATTTAACTAAATACCAAAAATATTTAACTAAAGAAGATCAAAACTTTCATGTAAGATCACAACAAGTTAACTCAAGATTCAAGATGCATAAAGAGCCCTTTGAATTTTAAAATATGAAATAATAGACTCCCTCTCTCCTAACACACAATATTATATTAAATAATGTTTAAAATTAAATTATACATGGGATAATAGGTTAAAAAAATAGAGTTCAATTTTGAGTTAATTTTTTAGTTGAAGCAAGAGTGAACTAGGACTTGCATGTGGACTCATCTGAAAATTCTTGTCTTCTCTCTCTCTTATTATTTTATATATGTACATTAATTTTTTAATTATTATATATTATTATGATTTTTTATTACAAAAAATCTACCAAAACTTTGTACTACATCACCTTTGAAGAAAAAAAGAGTTGAATTTTCTTCCATTCTCAACTTTTCATGAAGTGTGTGTTTATTATTCAATAATAAAAAATATTAAATTAGTCTCTTTCCTAGGTTTATGTCTAAATAATTCACATTTATAAATTAAATTATATATATTTTAGGTCATATAGAGTGTCTATGTCTAATTTTTATCTAATATGGAAGTGAATTCAACCATTGTTCATTCCTTCCTCGCTAGTGTGAGTGTTTACCAAAACCACTGTGTGAAATATTGATGCAATAATAATTATTTGAGAATGAATTGAATGTTTATAAGTTTATTTATATTATAAAGTGTGTTATATATATTCATAATTTATCTCAACATTGGTGCATCACCCTAAATTTTAATTTTCCTTTCCATTTTTAGTTTTAACATTGTTTTTTTACCCATTTTCCTAGTCAAGAAAGAACTATCTAAGAGAGTTTAGAGAGAAGTGGTTTATTGTAATAAAATAAATCAGACCTTTATTTGGATATTATATCTAATTATAAAGACCCAAACATTAAATATTTTATATTATATCAATAAAATTGAGCACAGACATAAGTTATTTGCAGGGCACACTTCTAAGTGATAACAATGTTTGGCACATTCAATCAGACATAGATTAAATCTAAAAATAGATATTTTTATTAGTAATAAGTATCAATTCCATGCTTAAATTCACTAAAAATCAGCATTTATATCCCAATAAATTACGTATTTATTCCTTTTAATGTTTTAAGCCCTCTTAATTTGTCTCAATATGATGATATTCCAACCTCAACCCTCAAAATTATATCATATTTCATAGATTAAGATCAAACTACACCCATAAAGAATATCAAAGATGTGGAAAATTTGTGTTCATTCCACCATGTTACCTAAGAAAATGTTTTCATTTGTTTACTTGTTTAATCCTTTAATGGAAAGGCATTGTAATGGTATAATAACCTTCCCTTGAACTCCATAGCCTCTTGGAATGATTTAGGTGAACCTTTATATAGGCATTTTGAAGATAAATTAGATCATCTATCCCTTGTTGAGAAGCTCGCTACCACAAATAAAACACCACATGAATTTATGATTGATTTCAATTTTATATTTCAAAAAACATGGAATATAGTCCCACCTATGATAAGGCCATCTCGTGAACATGTTTATCTATACTTTCTAAGAGCCTTGAATTTTGATATTTCAGTTATGATTCAGGTTATGGGTGGTAGGACACTCCTAGATGCCCATTAGGTTTACATTAATGATGAAATAGTCTAATTAAAGTTTGTAAAATTATACTTAGGCCTCTAATTTCATTTTTTCTAGAATTATAGCCTATTTTACCTCCTCAATATCCATCAATTGCCCAAATTCCAGCCCTTCAAGGTCAAGTTTAATCTCCTTATAGTAAATCTAATGAGCTTGGTCAACTAGAAGGTATGTTGTAATATTTTAGTAATGATTTATTTCAGTTAAAGAGGAAACAATATCAAGCCAATACGCTTCCATATAATTCTAAAGGAGCCATTATACTAGCCAAACCATATGTTGTAATTAATATTAATGTTTCTTCCTTAACCAAGGCCCTTGTTATAGAATAGAATAATTTGATATAAGATTTGAGTTGGATACCTTATAATATCAATGATGTGTAGAATCAATATTTAGTATCACAAAATATGGAAATTATTCAAATGACATAAGAGGAAGCAAATTGTGTACAAGTACAACTAGATGCAATTTTGGTAAATTTTCAAGTTGATGATCATGTGGTAGTAAATCAAATAACTTTGTTTCAAAAATTAAAATATCTAAGATAAGGACTATATATGATCCCAAATAAGTAATTCATGATTAAAATGTTCCTAATATGGTTTATAAATGTACTAATGATCAGATTGTTGTCCATTTAACTCAAAAAAATAGCATGTTGAAGCAAGCAAGCTTCACCAAATACCTCAAGTTAAAGAGTACCCAATAATGACCTATATTCCTATGACACCAAATTAAATATTTTATCCTCCCACAATATCCCTTTTTGAAGGAGGAGCTATTATATGGAAGGGAAAAAAAGAACATCTACGTGAAAAGGAAAATTTGTCAAGAGAGGATGATCAAGAGTTGTGTTGGTCAAATGAGCTTCAATTTGGTATAGAAATAGATCATGTTGAAGCCCTTGAGGAGACATTAAAAAATCAAATTTTAGTAGTAAGTGATCCTCAATAATCCTATCATGATTATGGCTTAGAATAAATATTATCATCTAGTGATATTGTAGTAGTGATTTCATAAGGTAACAGTCTTAGACTTGAGCTAAATAAAGGTACAAAAGATGTAGTGACTCATAGTGAGCCTCAAGAAGCTAAAAGTGAGAACCAAGAAAGTTTTAATGAATTATGGTAGGAGTACTTAGAGTTTATTCAGGACTTAGATAATATTTTTAAGCTTACATCTCCTTATGAAGACATTGATAAAGTGGTTGTGAAGGTAAATCAGAATGTCATTATATTAGAGAGCTTTCTCAATATTGAAGATAAATATGAGGTGAGTATTAAACCACATGATGAACTTATTTATATTAGAGATATGTTTTATTCATTTGATTCACTTTAATAAAACATAAATAGGTTAAAATTAAGGAAATCATTGATCTAACCGTAATGGCACTCACACAATAATTTGTTAGTCATCTTTATCAATGACATGAAAAAGAACTAAGGTTTTTTCTTTAATCCAGGTGGATTTTGAGTGATTGTAAATGTTAGTGTTATATTTAATTTTACTACAAGTTATATTATGCATATGTTTATTTTTTATATTTAGTTTTCAATTTCTCTATAAGTGTTATCTTGTACATCCTTCAATTGGTAGTTGTTCTAGTTTTCAATTCAGTAAGTGTTTATCCATGAGTGTTGTAGTTACTTGAGGGAATTATAAGTTTAAAATTTGATTTAAAAGGAATTTTTAGTTTCATATTTGATGATTTTTTCATTAATACATAACCCAATGGATATATCTACTGATCTTAAATGTTTAACAGGAAAATATCCCAACAAAGTCACAAAGAATGTTGATAATTTTACCATCATTGGTCAAAGTTGCTTATGTGTAGTTTTTAAAAAGAATATATTCAAATATTAAATTTAAAAAAAGGTATTAAAATAATAATAAAACATTCATCAATCCAAAATTATTTTCATTAACAACTCACAAGTCTAAATTTTGATAGAGGTTTTTTTTATTCCTCTAACTAGCTATTTACAAGTTAGTGAAGGCAATATTCAGATGCTTAGTACATGAAGGTGAATATAATTTGCATAAAAATTTATTTTGGGGATTTTTTTGCCCTTATTAACTCAATAATACATCAAATTTTTTTAGGTTATAGTGGCTTAACTTTATGAACAATTGCTAAAAAGAACAGGTGCTCTAAAACCCTTCTTAGACCCTCATTTGCTCAGTTTTAAATAGTATATTTGAATTTTTGATTTATTTGTTTAAAAATAAAGGTTTTTTGAGAATTTATGGTGCATATAATACTTTTATACACATTCATAAATAATTTTTTAATGTAAAATTATGAAAAAATGCAAACGATCAGGCATTAGGGTTTTAAGCAAGCAAGAGATACCATCAAAAAAGATAATTTTTTAGAGGCTTAAGTGATTGTTTGAGCACATAAAATTATTATAATGTTTTAAATTAAGGTAAAAGTAGGTTTTGAAGGGACCCCAAAACCCTTAAATAGAGGTAGAAAGATACATCAATAATGTCCATCAGGAAGATCATTCCTAAAACCTACTGCATAACAACATCAAAATCAAGTTTTACAGGGACCTAAAACCACATTCCTAAACCATAAAAAAGAGCCTAGGTTTTATAGAGACCTGGAAACTCAAATAAGTTTTAAAACTAAGAACCAAATTTTAGAACCAGTTATAACATCCAACAGAAGGGACCAGAACAAAAACAATATGAACAAAAAAGACCCTAGTCTTCTAATTCCAGGATCATCTTCACAGCCTCCTTTCCAATCATTGCAATATCCTATATGGATATTGTAGCTGAAGTAACAACATCTTATAGGGATTTCTTCCTCAAACTCTATTTGATCCTCTTACTTGGCCCCTCTAAGGATCTTATTTCCTTATTAGCTTATTTTCTAAGGTTAGCTGCAGCAGCACATATGCTTGAAGTTACCTCCTCCATCTTCGTTCTACTTTCCTTGATGAGCCTTCTAAGATTATTCTCATAATCTTTAAGTTTGATTGGAATATCTTTCATTTACATCTCCAAATTATTGATTTTGGTCCGATCAGCTTCCTGGTTATGTTCCATTATTTCCACTTTCTTCTTCAGCTCCATTATTCCTTATACATCCATGAATCAACTTGGAGAATAGCATCAGCTTTGAATTTGGCCGAATTCATGAAGGATAGCTTAGTGTCCCTCTGCCGAGCATCAAAAATATCTTCTGTATTCTCTTATGGAGAGGAATCATCCTTTTTAGTTTGTTCTTCCCTTTCCATTATTTTTTGCTCTTTAGTTTTAACAGGGTCTTCATACTAGACAGGATCATCATTTTCTTGTTCTCTAATCTCCATAACATGATTGGAACCCTGAACCATTTGTTCTTTCTCTATTATCGAAGTTGGCTCAAGTAAAATATTTGTATCTTTTACACTTCCCCCCAACACAGTCTAATTATCCTCATGATCAAAATTATTTTGTTATATATTTTCCTCAGTTGTATCCCCTTCTTTTTATTTCTCACTTTTATCTTTATTATCCTGATAACCTTCCAGATTAGAACTGGACTCCCCAGTATCTGTCCCTTCCTCTTCCTCCAGAACCTCCTTCTCAGAACAAACAGAGGCAAAAATTATTATAATGTTAATATAGGTTATTAAAATTAATAATTAAAAATTAATTAGTTATTTATGCCTCATAAAATTCAATAAAATGACAAACATAGACCTATAAGTGTTCACAAATGAAATTGGGCAAGCTAGTTAACACCAAAAAGTGCATATTTTGATTGTTTTAAATAAAAACTCTTAAAATTTTATAGTGAGGTATGTTTTTATGTAATTTAATTTTTACAAGTTTTTTAAGTATTTAATGTACTTTATAAGAGATAAAATACCAATAAACAAGTCTAATCATGAAAGGAATGAAGGTTTTTGCCCTTTTTTGCTCACACATGGAGTTGAAAATGGGTGTTTTAGGTCACCTCAATGGAAAAAAATTATTTTTTAGTGTGAATAATTAATTTAAAGGTATAAATAAATTATCATTAAATTAAAAAAAAATTAAAAATTGGCTCAACTCATTGAAAAATATCTCTAGGTCATCCATAGGGTAGCAAGCAGGCACTTTTTTATGAATTTTTCTTAAGGAGTTTGGTGAAGAAATTTTGAGATTTTAAAAAATATAAAATTATTACCAATTTTTTCATATAAAAAAATCATATTATGAGTTTTTTTTTTATCATGCCTATAACTCATTTTAGACGCCCTCATCCAAACCAGGGTTTCTTGAGAATAAGAAAGCATCACAAAACATAAAATGATGTTTTTTAGAGTTGTACATGGAGGTTGGAGCCAAAATTTTATTTTAAGATATATGAAACTATGTTTATTATATTAAAATAATATTATTTTATCTTATCTATTCTAATTATTAATATACATAAAGTTTTTGGCTCTCACAGTGCATTCAAGAAGCTTGTCAAAGTTGCAAGTCAAGATAAGTGGAGTTCAAAACATGCAAAAATGGAGAAGTTGAATTCAATTTTTGGTAAATATTTGAGGCCATATTTTCATGAAAATAATTATTATAACATCATCATGCAATTCTTATCTTACGATGCCCCCCTTTGGACTAAATTTATAAAAGTCAAAAAGTCAAGTTGCATGCAAGTTACAAGTCAAGATAAGTGAAGTTGGACTCTAGATGTGAAGTCAAGATAATTATAATAAAATCAAGATGAAATTGGAGATAAATAAATTATAAATTCAATATAAAGAGGATTTAACTAAATACCAAAAAGAGTTAACTAAAGAAGATTAAAAGTTGCATGCAAGATCATAGCAAGTTAACTCAAGATTCAAGATGCATGAAGAGCACTTTGAATTTTCAAACATGAAATAATATCCTCCCTATATAATAACACACCATATTATATGACATAATATTTAAAATTAAATTATACATGGGATAATAAGTGAAAAAAAGTGGAGTTGAAGGTGGAGTTCAATTTTGAGTTGAAGCAAGAGTGAATTAGGACTTGCATGTGGATTCATCTAGAAATTATTGTATTATATATATCTTATTAGTTTATATAACTACATTAATTTTTTAATGATTATATATTATTATTTTTTATTACAAAAACTCTACCAAAATTTTTTACTACATCACATTTGAAGAAGAAAAAAATTTGAATTTTCCTCTATTCTCAAGCTTTCATGAAGTGTGTGTGTTTATTATTCATTTATAGAACTTAAACAATTACTCTCTTTATTAGTTTTATGTATGAATAATTAAAATTTATACAAAAAATTATCAATATTTTATGTGATATATAGTTTTTATATCTATTTTCTACCTAATATGAAAGTGAATTCAACCATTGTTCATTCCTTCCTAACTAGTGTGAGTATTTACCAAAACTTTTGTGTAAAGTACTAATGAAATAGTAATTTTATGATAATTAATTGAATGTGTGTAATTTTATTTGGCTTATAAAGTGTGTTATGTATCTACATAATTGATCCCAACATTGGTGCATCACCTCAACTTTCAATTTTCATTTCCATTTTCAGTTTTAACATTATTTTTTTACTCTTTTTTCTAGTCAAGAAAGCATTATATGAGAGAGTATAAAGAGAAGTGAGTGAATGTAATAAATGTAACTATACATTTATCTATATATTATTTATAATTATTATTTCCCCCACCTTGGATAGTTTCCATTATATCAATATAAGTGAGAACAGACATAGCTTTTTTTATAGGGTGCACTTCTGAGTGATAATAGTTCTTAGTCATTAGGATGCTCTTCAGGTTCTTTTTGAGCATTCTCCTCTTCATGTCCATGCACTTATTATTATATGTGTATGATTCAATCCCTATTATATTACATGGTTGTGAGTATTTTGTCTAAATTCACATCTTTCTTAGCTACAAATTGATTTGGATCTACAAGGGGTTTGGTATTCAAAGTACCCTCACCTCCAAGTCTAGTGTGCACCATTGTTCTTCCTATATCAGGAGAACAAGTTTGTGTTAGTAGACATATTAAGTCCTAAATTTTTATCCTCATATTTTATACCATAATGTAACAACCCCATAGGGTTTTACCATAATATTGTAATAATTTTCTTAAATTAAATACATATATTCAACTTATATATTTCACCTCAAGAAATCATATCTAGTGATCTTTAACTAATTGTATTAATTTACTTAATCATTAAGGTATATATAGTCCACTTAGTGAATTATCACCATGAATAGATAAATAAATCATGAATAATAGTGAATAATCATAATATTGCATCTCAACGTAAATGGTATAGTACAAGTTTAGCCATAGTTAATATAATATTATAACCTCCATTATAGAAATTACAATTCATAAATATTATAATTTTTAAAAATACATGAAATATTTTAAATGATAAAACATGATACAAATCTCGTTTAAGTAGAGTTTCCATGACTCAAATATCAATCTTTAATCTCAAGTATAGTACTCTAAATGGGAGGGAGAGCATAATCTAAGCACTTTTTCACATCAACCATGGACCATAGATCCCATGCACTATCTCAAAAATAAATGGATGTACCTCCCTTCATATATGGGTAGATAATGATGGTGTATGAATCTAGATTAACAAACCAAAAATTATGTGTCAAAGATATATAATACATAATGTGTACCATAAAAAAATCATTTGAATATGATATCACACAAATATGAAAACTATATCAACATATGAAATTAAAATGTTTATCAAATATTACTTTGACTAAATTTTTTAATAATAAATGATCTCTAGGATCAATCAAATTCATATACATCACTTGATTGGATTACCCCTTATCTTGCATTGATGGAATTAATTAATATAGTGGAATCCATCCATTACTTAATTAGGGGCATAAATGTGAGATTCGATCAAATAAATAATAATATTAAAAAATAAAATATTCATTATTAATATTTCACTTTAGCTAATCAAAAATATGTTAAATATATAAATGTCACAAACATTAATTTAATCCATCAAATGAAGTGAATGAAATCGAAGCATCTAGTTTATTATAAGTAATAAATAGAATATAAAAAATAGTCCTTAATATATCAAACCATCTTAGTAATGAATATCTAGACCACCAGTTGCTTTATCCATTACGTAACTTATAATATTATTTCTCCATGAAATAATATTATAATCTTGGTTAATAAATTATTCATATTCCATATATAATAATAGATAAACCATAACATACAATTATGTTTTATATTTAAAATTGTAAATACATTTAATTATTTATATTTAAATGTTCTAATGCTTTTATACTAACCAAATATAAATAAGCATTAGGTATTCACTATGATGATGATGATGATCATGATGACAATAAAAATAACAATAACAATAACAATAACAATAACAATAACAATAACAATAACAATAAAAACAACAACAACAATAACAATAACATGGTTGTGTTGTCCCCAAAAATAGACTTCTCATTTTTGGGACAACATGTGAACTATTTTGGTTCAATAGACCAAAATAATTTCTTCCCTTCTCAAAATTTGTTCTAAGCATTCAAATTCCTCATTTTTCAAGATTTTTGCAAATCTACAGACTCTGCAAGCTTGAATTCTTGGACTTTATAGGGTTGAATCTATGGAATCTACAGGAAGAAAATCTATGGACTCTATAGGCCAAGTTCTACGAGCTTTACAGGTTGATTTCTACAGACTCTGCTAGAAAGAATCAAGCTCTCAATACTTAGGTAATTTCAAAGTTGGTTCAACAACAAGGTTCAACCAAAAGATTTCATTGGAAAACTTATAAGTAAGGATTGAACCATTGAACCATTGAACCTTGAACCATTTTGGTTCAACAGATTTAATGGGTTCAAAGGTTCAACATCAACAACAAGAGTTAAGCGCATTTTTTAAGGTTCAAAGTTCAACCGCTTCAAGGTTCAATAGCTTCAAAACACTTATCAAAGGGAATGAACCATTGAACCATTGAACCACTTTGGTTTAAAAGGTTCAATGGGTTCAATGGTTCAACAGGTTCAACAACCAAATGGTTCAATGTGTTTGGTTCAAAAATATCAAAAAGACTTAGCCAAATAAAAGGAATGAATTGATTGAACCGTTGAACCAAAGGGTTTAATGAGTTCATAGGTTCAAAGTTTCAACCAGTGTGATGAAGATTAAAGATCTTAGAAAGAACAAGTGATAGATAAATGGTTCAATAGGTTAAAAGGCTTCTATAGGCAGGTTCAATCAAAAGAATAAGTTCTCAACACTTAGTCATTTTCAAGACTAGTTCAAGGTTCAATGGGTTCAACGAGGCTTGTTTCAAAGAATCTTGGTTCAAGTGGTCAATAGAAACAAGGGAATGAACCATTGAACCATTGAACCAAAGTTGGTTCAATCGGTCGGTTCAAGCGACAAGTTCAAAGGAGTGCCCCAAGCGTCAAAGACACAAGTGCCCTTATGGAGGGAATTTTTGTGGCAAAAGTGACTAAGGAAATAAAAATATAACATAACTCAACAGATGCTTCCATGTGTCCTTACCTATTTCATAGCAGATGATGCCATGTGTCAAAATATGAGATTCACATAAAATTGACTAAGACAAATTTCCAAGGGACAAACAGCCCTTTTAGAGGACACTCAGAAGCCAAAGTGAACCATTGCAAAAACCTTAAAAATCAATTTGGAGCTCAAATAATCCCTGTGGAGGGTAGAAAAGGAGAAAATGGACCAGTTCAAAGGCCAAAAGAGCAAAGGGATTTCCTTTGGAAAAGTTCCCCTGGCAAAAGTGACAAAGAGACAATTCCTTCAGACAAATTGTCTGAAAGAATTTCTTTAGACTTTTTCTCCAAAGGAGAAGTCCAAAGAAACTAAAAACCCACAATGCTACCATGTGTCTTTCATCAAAATCACAGTGGACCAGGCCACATGTCTCTCATAAAATGTAGCGGAAGCTGCCAAGTGTCATCTTCTGTAGGATTCTCAAAAGAGATACGGAAGCTACCACATGTCCCGATTTAACTCTGTGGAGAACGATAAGTGTCTACACCCAAGATTTTGAGTTTATAATAGGTTTCAAAGCCTCTATTAATAAGTGTCTCTTACAGTCTTGTGGAATTTTCCATGTGTCTTCACTTGTTTAGCAATGGAATGTGCCACATGACAATTGTTAAAGATCAGTAGAAAGCAACTAAGGAACAGAGTATCGAATTGAATCTAGGACCTAATTCAAATAAATAGAAAAGGAGGAATGATGAAGAAGGACCAGAAACATTTATGCATTAGATATGTTTCTAGAAGCAAATCACTAGATGGACATTGAAAGATGCAAATGTTTAATGGCGTGACCCATTTCTCTGCATTAAGAAAAGCAAATGGGTAAATTCCCCTAAATTCCAGCATGTCTTCTTAACAAAATTTGATGCAACATGATGTGTTACTATTCTCGAGTCCTTCTTGGAGAGGCTATATAAGGGACTCTCTTTTATTGTTTTAGAGATCTCTCTCTCTCTCTGATTATCAAAAGAAAAACTCTGCCCAAATTGAAAGGCATTACTGAGACTTTGAGCTTAGATTTTTGATCATATTTTGTTATTGAAATAAGAAAGAAAGTGACTTTTCAGACTTTATGCTATGATATCTTTGTTTTTGGGGAAATTGTTCTTATGTTTGTTTCCTTAATATATTTTTTGTTCCTTTAATTCAATAAGCAAAATTAGAGAAAGTAGTCAGGAAGGTGTCCAGAAGCCAATTGTGGAGAGACTTTGTGCCCCCATGATTGCCTTTAGTGTGTTTTATTTTTATTTCTATGTAAAGGACCTTGGGATGAATTTGTGCCCTCATTGTCCTTCGTATCTCACTCTTGGGAAATTTAGGTGGAGACATTGTGCTACATCTCAATTTGCTAGTTGCTACGTCCTTGGTTACATTTTGCAATTACTACCAAGAATATTCTTGTGGTTTGTTGAATAGTAATTTTGAAAGAAGAGGAGTGATTTATGTCCTTATCCCTAAGATTTCTCTTTTGATTTGCACACATCATCTCTGAAAAAAGAGAGATGGATGGTTTATCCTACCCTTGAGTATTATTTTCTATTTATATATATATATATATATATATATAGGGAATCTCCCCTTGATGAGAGGAGAGATTAGTCCCCTTTTGATGTGGTAAACCTACACATTTGGCTAATCAATCTTCCTACTTTGGATGATCAGACCTATTTTGTTTATCAGTATGTTGATCGATAAAATATTCAACCAACAATTTTTGGTGACTCCACTGGGGATATAGTTATGTGCATTCTGAAACCTCAAGTTTCAGATGGAATCATTCTCTACCATTATCCATTATAGAATACATTCCATTTTTGTGTCTTACCCATTATTATTATAACCTTACCATTTACCTCCACACCAACTGGGAAAGAATGCACAGTTTAAAGCCTCAAGCTTCAAACTAAAGCAAGGTCAATTCTTTTCCATTTTTGTTTCACAATCTGGCAAATTCAAGGTATACACAAAGCCAAAGGGATAAAGGTATTGTTGATCCTATATTCAAGTTGGTACAACAAAGTGATTTTGATCCTTTTCCTTCACCATCTCACCTGAAATGAACCAAGAGCTTTCCTCCTACTAAAGTCAGGTCTCCATTGCCAAATGAAGTATCCACTTCTGTTGTTGATAAAGTTTTGCTAATAATTACCCCTCTAAAATTTGTTATTCCTCCTTTTTATAGTCATATAATGGAAGCTCAAGGCCCCTAGGGTAATTATTTTGGTCCTCTCAATATTAATCCACCTCTACATGAGCTTCCACGTAGTTCAAGGAAGAATTTCCTCAAATTCTATGGTGATGGGAAAGTTGATCCTGATGAACACATTGTACCATTCAGCATAGCCTATGGCATAATTAGAGTAGAATTTGAAGATGTAGTAGTCAAGCTATTTGTAGAAACATTAAAAGATGCTATTTCAAATTGGTTTTATCATCTACAGGCTCAGTCAGCAACTGATTGGAATACCCTCAAAGCTAAGTTTGAAGCTAGATTCAAACCTGTAGAAGATGCACATGCACTTCTAGCTCAACTTACACAGATGAAGAAAGAACCTAATGAACCAATGAGGGACTTCATAGAAAAGTTTGAAAAACATAGGAATAGAATTCTTATAATTGCTTGACCTACAGTTGAGAGTCTCAAATGCTTCTTCATTAATTCTCAATTACCTGAAGTAATTTTTCTTTTGAGATGCACTGGTCAAATAGATCTTGCTATAGCTCAACATTTGTCCATTGAGGTAGAAGATGATCTCATCTTATTAGGGAAGATAAGAAGAGATATAAATAAAAATAGACCCTCATCATCTTCTAAATATTCATCTACAGGCACCACAGATCCAATGGTGCAAAAGTTGGCAAATGAGTTGCTTGCTCTCAAAAAGCAAATGGCATAAAGAATATCTTCTGCTCCATATAGAGATATGGAAATAAGGAAATTTCAAAATCAGTCATATTAGGGAAATGCTACTAAAAATCAAGGGCAACAAAATTGTCTTCCTCCCCCACAAGGGAAACTTGCCCTGGAAGCTCCTCCAACCAATTCAGCAATGGGATATCTTGAAGTAGAATCAGAGTTCTCTTTCTAGCCTGAATTGAAACAAGAAAATGACATTGATCTCCTTGTAGAAAATCAAGAAGAATTAGCTTGTGACTCCCACATTGGTTCCCTGAACTACTAAGATGAACCTAGAAGCAAAGAAAAAGCTTTTGATGGATCATATGTAGTGTTTACCAGGTCTAAGAACCAATTAATCTAGCAAGATGATAAAGGGAAGACAGAGGAGCAACCTCAACTAAAAATTACAATTGCTAAGTGTGGAACCACTCTACCTTTCCAGTCAAAGGACTCGATAATCATCCAAAAGGTAAGTACATTAATTTCACCTTCACCTTCTACTTTAATTTCGCAAACTAGCCCTCCTCCCATCCCTCCTAAAACCTAGAAGGCTGAAATGCCTTCCTCTATTTCTAGTCCAATTTATCTATTTGACATAATTGATCATGTCAAAAAGACCAAAATACAAATGTCTGAGTTTGAATATTTACAATCCAATCCTGATTAATTGGATAAGTTGGTCCAATGTGTTAAGAACTAAACCATCCTTATAGGATAAGAAGCTAAAAAGGTAACTCTTGATTCCCCAAAGAATATGCCCATTCCAAATAATCTTGTCATTACTCCTCTAGCTACCCCTAGGAGAATAGAACCTTTCTATGTTTCCCTATTAATAAATGGTCATAAGCTAAGTAATTGTATTATAGACTCAGGCACATCTGACAATGTCATGCCTACTAAAGTAGCTAAATCTCTTGGCCTCACACTGACCAAGACATTTGGGAGATGTTTCTCCATGGAAAACAAGCAAGTACCATTGCTGGGGCAAATCAAAGATGCCCAATTTGCATTTACAACCTTTCCAAACAAGAGAATCAAGATGACTGTCTTGGTGGATGACGTCCCAGCATCCTATGGCATTTTTCTTAGATGAAATTTTTGTAAGGACGTGAGAGGAGAACTAAGCATAGACCTGTCTGAGGCAAGGATCCTTGTCAAAGGTGTAATGAAGAGATTGCTCCTTGAAAAGGAGGTAAAATATGTGGTCACCCAAACATCAGCCCCTGAAGCTCAAATTCTTTTTGAATCCTCAGGTATGGGTAACTACTTTCTATTTATAGACAAAGTTCATGAAGCATCTAATAAAATTCTTGAAAGTTTCAACCTAGAAATCAGTTCAACTAGAATAGTAGAAGAACTAGTAGGTTGAAATACAAATGAAGAAGGATCTTCCCTCTCTAATGAAGGAAAATCCAAAGAAAAATTAGTATCTGATGAGGTATGGACTCTATAATTTGATGATAGCTACTCCTCTACCAGTTCGGGAGCTGGGATTGTGTTGATATCTCCTTAAGAAGATATGTTTCCTTCATCTTACAAATTACAATTTAGCAACAGTAACAATACAACTGAATATGAATCTTTGTTGCTTAGATTGAAGGCTGCTCAAGACAAAGGCATCAAGTTTCTTCATGCCAAAGGGGATGCTAAATTAGTGGTTTTTCAGGTGAGAAATCTATACCAAACCAAGAATGAAAGATTACACCACTATCACAACCTAGTTTGGGACCAAATTGAAAGCTTTGATGCTTTCAACATTTCTGCCATACCTAGGGAATCTAATGACAGAGCTAATGCACTTGCTATTTTAGGAACTCTCTTAGTTCCTCACTCAGATTTCAAAGAAGATAGGTATACTATTGAGCTAGTCTATAGACCAAGTGTTCTTGATAATGTTGATCATTAACATGTATTCAATGATGATCATCAAATCATTGCCTTTCTGGAATGAAAAGACAATTTTAAACAACTATGTTTTGAAGGTAGTGAACCTCAAATGTATGAATCAACCTATGATTCTAGTTCAGATATAAATGAAGAATTCTTATAGCTGAAAGGAAGTAAAATTCCCAAAGGCCTAGTTTCTCTTGATAAATTGTTTGACAAGCATGATAGATTCATCAAACAACAACAAACAGATTCAAGTTTCTCTCAGGGATTTGATCAAGTAAATCTGACTACTAAAGAAAATCCCAAGATGGTTAACATTGGTAAGTGCTACACCCCTGAGAAAGATTCAAGTTCACCACTTTACTTCATCAATACATAGATGTCTTAGCATATTATTATGACAACTTGAAGTCTCTCAGACCTGATGAAATCCACCATGACATTCCTCTCAAGGCTAACTCAATGCCCTATAAGCAAAAATCTAGACATTACAATTTGAAAATATCAGGTACTATTCTATCTGAGATACAAAAAATATTAAATTCTAGAATCATCTTCCCAATCCATCATTCCACATGGATTGCAAACATAGTGCCTGTAAGGAAGAAGAGTGGCAAAATTTGCATTTGTGTAGATTTCAAGAATCTGAATCAGTCATCTTTGAAAGATAATTACCCTTTGCCAATTATGGATCAAGTGCTTCAAATAGTGATAGGTTTAGAGATGTTATCAATGTTAGATGGCTTCTCAGGATATAATCAGGTTGAAGTTGGTGAATCAGACCAACACAAGACTACATTCACCACACCTTAGGGTACATTTGCATATAGAAAAATGCCTTTTGGGTTGATAAATGTTGGTGCCACCTTTTAGAGAGAAATAGACCTAGCTTTCAAAGATGAGATGGGTAAATTCATAGTGGTATACCTTGATGACCTAACCATCTTTTCAAGACACCATTATGATCATGTACACTACTTGCAACAAGTGTTGGAGCACTGTTGCCAGAATGGTATTTCCTTGAACCGCAAGAAGTCTATTTTTGGAGTAACAGAGGGGAAACTCCTTGGACACATTGTGTCTAAAGAAGGCATAAATATTGACTCAGATAGAGTCAAGTCTATTCAAGAGCTTAATTTGCCTACAAGTAAAAATGTTGTTCACTCTTTCTTCGAAAAGGTGAATTTCTTACGGAGGTTCATCCCCAAATTTACTGAGAAGATTAGACACATTGTGAATATGATGAAAGGGAAGACCACCTTTAGCTGGACTAAAGAAGGAAAGTCAACATTTTAGGATATCAAGACTGCCATTGCCCATGCCCCTACCTTGGTTTGTCCAGATTACAACAAAGATTTCATCATATACAGCTATGCTTTTGATCATACACTTTCAGTAATTCTTGTTCAATAGGACAAGGAAGGTATGGAATCTCCCATTTCTTTCATGAGTTTCCCTCTCAAAACCCATGAGATGAAGTATTCAAATGTAGAAAAGCATGATTATGTAGTGGTGAAAGTAGTCAAACATTTTCACTTCTATATCTTGAATTCACACACTACTACCTTAGTTCCTAACACTAAAATTAAGTCCATATTAACTCAACAGGAGTTTGGCACAAAAAGAGGTAATTAGATTACAAAGATCCAAGATTTTGATCTAGACATCAAGCCAATGAATCTAGTAAGGAGAAAAGGCCTATGCCAATTAATTGCTGACAACAAGCTAGAAGATACACAACATGAAGAAGCTAAAGTGGAAGATACACCAACAGTCCTTTTTGTCTCCACTACTAATGAGTGGTATTTAGGTATTGCTCATTTCCTTACTTATGGTGAATGTCTTTCTCATTTGTCTTATAAAAAAAGGAGGACTATCAAGTTAAAAGCTACAAATTTTGTCCTTTGGGACAACGGCCTGTACAAGAGAAGCATAGATGGAGTATTCCTTCACTGTGTAGATAAAGAGCAACAAATCCAACTTTTGAAATATTTTTAAAATCTAGCCTATGAAGGACATTTTTATGCTCTTGTGACTGCTCAAAAGATTCTATGAGCTAGATACTACTAGCCAACTCTTTTCCAAGATGCATATAAGTGGGTGAGTAAATGTGAACTCTGCCAACAATTTGTTGGAAGACCTAAGTTAGCTTCCCTACCTCTCAAGCCAGTGATTATAGAAGAACCTTTCTAGAAATGGGGGATTGATTTTATTGGGACTATAAACCCATCTTCAAGTGCTAGACATGATTATGTCATTACAGCAACTGACTATTTCACCAAGTGGGTAGAAGCAATCCTAACTAAGCATGCTACTTCAAAAGTTGTATGCAATTTCCTCAAGAAGAATATCATTTCCAAGTTTGGAGTTCTAACCAAAATTGTTACTAACAATGCAACTTGTTTCACCTCCTAGGAGATTACACAATTCTATTTTCATTATGGAATTACACTATCTCACTCTTCTGATTATTTTCTACAAGGGAATGGACAAGCTGAATCAAGCAATAAGAACCTAGTAACTATCATCAAGAAGCTAGCAGATGATAATCAAAGGACATGGCATAAATCATTGATTGATGTTGTATGGGTAGATAGAATCACACCAAAGAGGGCAATTGGTATGTCTCCTTTTCAACTTCTTTATGGTATCAATGTTGAGATACCAATCACCTTAGAATTATCAGCCTTGAAATTGGCAAAGGTGATTGAAGATCAAACATATGAAAGCTCTCTTGATAAGAGAATCATGTGCCTAACTGAGCTGGATGAATAGAGAACCATGGTGGTGGACCGAATTGCTGCTCATCAAAGTCTAATAAAGAAACTCTTTAACCATAAGGCCAAAAATCATGATTTCTGGATGGGGGATCAAGTCCTGCTGTGGGACAAAAGGAGAGAACCAAAAGGGATGCATGGAAAGTTTGACTCCCTTTGGAGAGGCCCATTTATAATTCATTAACATAATGGTGAAAATAGCTTTCTACTAAAATATCAAGATGGCACACTCTTTTCTCTACCTCACAGTGGGTAGCATCTGAAACACTTCAAATCTTGAAGTATCAGATCATTTCATCTATACATATGTATATTTGTATAGATTTTAATTCTATTTTGTTTTGTTTTTTTCCATTTTTGATGCCTTCCATTTCTAGGTAACATGACTACATAGCCCAATGGTACACATGAAGACACTAGAGATTCTAGATTATATTCTCTTCAATTCTTTTTTACAATTGATAGAAATTCCCCAACCAGAGCTAGCTATTGTGCCCAAAAATAGACTTCCCATTTTTGGGACAAAATGTGAACTATTTTGGTTCAACGGACCAAAATAATTTCTTCCCTTCTCAAAATTTGTTCTAAGCATTCAAATTCCTTATTTTTCAAGCTTCTCAAAAATCTACAAAATCTACAGGCTTGAATCTATGCACTCTACAAGGTTGAATCTATAGGCTCTGTACGAATAAAATCTATGAACTCTACAAGCCAAGTTATACGGGCTTCATAGGTTGATTTCTATGGACTATGTAGGAAAGAAGCAAGCTCTCAATAACTAGGTGATTTCAAAGTTGGTTCAATGACAAGGTTTAACCAAAAGAGTTCATCAACAAGCTTCTAAGTAAGGATTGAACCATTGAACCATTGAACCTTGAACCATTTTAGTTCAACAGGTTTAATGGGTTCAAAGGTTCAACATTAGTAGCAAGAGTTAAGCGCATTTGTCAAGGTTCAAAGTTCAACCGCTTCAAGGTTCAACAGCTTCAAAATAATTATCAAAGGGAATGAACCATTGAACCATTGAACCACTTTGGTTCAAAAGGTTCAATGGGTTCAATGGTTCAATGACCAAATGGTTCAACATGTTTGGTTCAAAAAGATTAAAAGGACTTAGCCAAATAAAAAGAATGAACCGATTGAACTATTGAACCTTGAACCAAAGGGTTCAACGAGTTCACAAGTTCAAAGGTTCAACCAGTGTGATGAAGATCAAAGAGCTTAGAAATAACAAGTGATGGACTAATGGTTCAACAAGTTAAAAGGCTTCTACATGCAGGTTCAATCAAAAGAACAAGTTTCTAATACTTAGTCATTTTCAAGACTAGTTCAAGGTTCAACGGGTTCAACGAGGCTTGCTTCAAAGAATATTGGTTTAAGTGGTCAATAGAAACAAGGGAATGAACCATTGAACCATTGAACCAAATTTGGTTCAATCGGTCGGTTCAAGTGACAAGTTTAAAGGAGTATCCTAAGCGTCAAAGACACAAGTGCCCTTATGGAGGGAATTTCCATGGCAAAAGTGACTAAGGAAACAAAAACTTGACAAAACTCAATGGATGCTACCACGTGTCCTTACTTATTTCATAGCAGATGCTACCATGTGTCACAATTTGAGATTCACATAAAATCGACTAAGGCAAGTTTCTAAGGGACAAACAGCCCTTTTAGAGGACACTCAAAAGCCGAAGTGAACCGTTGTAAAAACCCAAAAAATCAATTTGGAGCTCAAATAGCCCTTGTGAAGGGTAGAAAATGAGCAAATGGACCAATTCAAAGGCCAAAAGAGCAAAGGGATTTCCTTTGAAAAAGTTCCCCCAGCAAAAGTGACAAAGAGACAATTCCTTTGGACAAATTGTTTGAAAGAATTTCTTCAAACTTTTTCTTTGAAGGAAAAATCCAAAGAAACTAAAAACCTACAATGTTTCCATGTGTCCTTCATCAAAATCATAGTGGAACATGCCATGTGTCTCTCATCAAATGTAGTGGAAGTTGCCAACTGTCATCTTCCATAGGATTCTCAAAAGAGACACGAAAGTTGCCACATGTCCCGATTTAACTCCGTGGAGAGTGACAAGTGTCTACACCCACAATTTTGAGTTTCTAATAGGTTTCAAAGCCTCTATTAATAAGTGTCTCTCAGAGTCTCATGGAATTTTCTATGTGTCTTTACCTGTTTAGCAGTGGAATGTGCCACATGTCAATTGCTAAAGATCAGTAGAAAGCGACTAAGGAACAAAGTATCGAATTGAATCTAGGACCCAATTCAAATAACTAGAAAAGGAGGAATGATGAAAAAGGACCAGAAACATTTATGCACTAGATATGTTTCTAGAATTAGATCACCAGATGGACATTGAAAGATGCAAATGTTCAATGGCGTGACCCATTTCTCTGCATTAATAAAAGCAAATGGGTAAATGCCCTAAATTCTAGCATGTTTTCTTAACAAAATTTGATGCAACATGATGTGTTACTATTCTTGAGTCCTTCTTGAAGAGGCTATATAATGGACTCTCTTTTATTGTTTTAGAGATCTCTCTCTCTCTAATTATAAAAAAAAACTCTACCCAAATTGAAAGGCATTACTAAGACTTTGAGCTTAGATTGTTGATCATATTTTGTTATTGAAATAAGAAAGAAAGTGACTTTTTAGACTCTATGCTATGATATCTTTATTTTTGAGGAAATTGTTCTTGTGTTCCTTTCCTTAATATATTTTTTGTTCCTTTAATTCAATAAGCAAAATTAGTGAAAGTAGTCAGGAAGGTGTCCTGAAGCCAACTGTGGAGAGACTTTGTGCCCCCACAATTGCCTTTAGTGTGTTTTCTTTTTGTTTCTATGTAAAGGACCTTGGGATGACTTTGTGCCCTCATTGTCCTTCATATCTCACTCTTGGGAAATTTAGGTGGATACTTTGTGCTACATCTCAATTTGCTAGTTGTTACGTCCTTGGTTACATTTTGTAATTATTACTAGGAAGATTCTTGTGGTTTTCTGAATAGTACTTCTGAAAGAAGAGGAGTGCTTTTGGTCCTTATCCCTAAGATTTCTCTTTTGATTTACATGCATCATCTCTGAAAAAAGAGAGATGGATGGTTTATCCTACCCTTGAGTATTATTATATTTATATATATATATATATAGGGAACCTCCCCTTGATGAGAGGTGAGATTAGTCCCCTTTTGATGTGGTAAACCTACACATTTGGCCGATCAATCTTCCTACTTTGGATGATCAGACCTATTTTGTTTATCAGTACACTAATCGACAAAATATTCAACCAACAGGTTGTATACACACAAAAATAAAAAAACATTATTCATATTTTATTTATACAGTATACTATAAAGATGACATCCACTATCATTTACCTTATAATATATTGTATACGTGAAGTATACAGTCAACATTCATACAAAGGCCCCATAACATTTTTTTAATAAACTAAGAAATTTATATTCGAAGATAATTAAATACACATAATTTTACAAGATAATTTAGTTAATCCATTAACTATCAAAAATATTTAATCATTGAATTCTAATCAATCATTCAAGATTACCATTCAATGTAGTTCAAATGAGTAGATGGATGAAACCCAATCATCTTTACCCAGTTTAAATATTAATAATACAATCAACAACACAAATCCATATACCCTATTTGGGTATGTTATAACAATTCCAACTTAGCTAAATAAAATAAGGCAATTTATACTATTGAATTTGTTTACCCATTTCACCTACAAACTATGCAATTAGTACATAATTTGAGTACATATCAAATACACAATTGAATGCAAGTTTGTAAATAAAAATAACTAACTAAATTTGAATTTAATCCATTAATAATATAATATTAAAATTACTTTCTTTAAGTAAAATACAAGACCCTATAGTCATATTTTTATATACCTATATACGGATTCCATAATTGACTTCGTAGACAAAATCCCAATTCTGTATTTAAACTAAATGAATAATATTAAATCTCATAACCCTATTAGGAGTTTGACTATAACTTATGCTCAATTAATATAATTCCATTTAAAATATAATCCAAATAAAATAAATCTAATCCATATACTTTGATTTGCTTATACATACAACTTCATCATTTAAATGCAATATACCTAGTCATCCATTATAGTTCAATTATTGAACATTGGTGTGTGTGTGTGTGTGTGTGTGTGTGTGTGTGTGTGTGTGTGTGTGTGTGTGTGTGTGTGTGTGTGTGTGTGTGTGTGTGTGTGTGTGATGTATAATTTAATACTAAAATTCTTGGTATGTGTGTGTATATGCATACGTTCATTCATACATACATACATACTCTCACTTATTTTAAGTTTGACAGACAATTATGGGGTAGGTATATACACATATATATGTATATAATCACATTTTAGTTTGTCAATTCATCAAACAAGTGTATTAATATAAATATATATTTATGTATTTATATATACATATACATGTGTGTGTGTGATTATACTAATTTATATAAAATCATAATTAACTAAATATATACTTGATATATATATTTGTGTATATATATAAATATTAAATATCACAAAAAAACCCACATTATTAACTCTAAAAAGAATGAATTGGTTAACAGTTGAATTATGTTATAAACATTCATAATTAAGTATATTTTCCAAAATACCCAATAAAATATATAACAACCTGCTCAAAGACAAATAACTTAAGTCAATTTTTATGTATACCAAACAATGTGATTTACCTATTTTGAATATTAAATTTGAATTTCTAAGGAAGGATAAGACAATTTATAAATCCTCTTAATATCATGGCCAAGACCTATTATTTATCCCTAACCTTCCTAGGTTACCCTAGGTTAGATATAGGGTTTTGTGGAGGTTTATTTCTCCATATGGCCCTATATATAGTCATATATAAGTTTATAAAACTTAAAAATCAATTGAAAAAACCATAACCTAAGAAATTTTAAATCTCATTCATAAAACATATCACACACATACACAAGTATTTGAATTACATAACCGACTTGGTAGATTGTTTAGCCAATTCTTTTTCTTTAGCACTTGTTCACCTCCTCTCCACTTTTTTCCTTTTCCTCACAATATGCCATGTGTCCTTTATGTCATGTCCTCCCTTTCACAACCTCCATTATCCTCCTATTATTATTTTTCTATCCTCTATTTTTTTCCACTTCCCATACTCTTCAATTGATAAAACTCATTTAAAATTTTGAATGCCTAGATAGATTAAACAACTCACATTACACCTCCATACAAATGAAAAAAACCCTACAATTTCCTCCCAAAACAATGCTTAACTGAAGTCAATGAATGATTAGTTTACCTAATCATTATCGATGATTCTAACAATCCTTAATTAATCATATATTATTCTTTTATCAAATCCACATGGTAATGATCAATCCATAATCAACCACCTCAATTACATCATTCACAAATTTATGTTATTTTCCATGCAAGACTTTTAAACTAGTTGTGGACTAATGTATTTCTCCCATGCAATGAATACACAATAAAATCACATAACTTTGGCAATGTTTATATGCATAACAATACTTAGATTTTATATTAAATGCTTTCCACTGACATATATAACAATTACAATCATTTATAAAATCATTCAATAATTAACATTAATATATCCATTTATATATATGAATATAAATACTTAAAACAAATAGTTAATCAAATACAATCTATTTTAAAATAATGTTATTATATTTTGACATTATAATGTAGTTATCATAATACTAATATTGAATTATTGTTATATAAATCACATAGATCAAATAATGATTATGTAATATGTAATAACATCATAATGTTTTTCTATTCATCCAAACATAATAAGGCAATGATATAAGTAAACAAATAAATTATTTCATTTATCCAAACAAAAATAGTGAAATCAGTCAACAATCAACATGATTATATCAAAAATTAAGATTTTACCAAAAGTCATACTAAAAAAATGTAAAGGAAAAGTACACCAAAAATGTTATGTTATCCATATCAAACAATTATGAAAAATGATATACTAAGTGGTGTGTAAAAGGGTTTTTAGATTTTCTCTCTATCAACACTTAATGTATCCATATAACCACCCTCTCTAATGATACTCTCCCCCCATCATTATATAAGGTAAGAATATATCTTGAATCCACCTCAAGCTAATGAAGGTAGTTAGCCTAAAACATCATCACATCCATAAAAATAATGTTGAATAATAATCAAACATGGTCATAAAGTATATAATATAAAATTACCGATAACTCATAACATATAATTATGTAAATTAAGAAACATAAATTATCTCATAATCATCATATTTCATCAATCTTAATCAAATATTAGTTAATCAACTAATCATCCATAATAATCCATGGATTGAATAATTTATTTAGCTTAAAAATAAATTGGGATGTGACACACCCCATCAAAATGGAGGGTCTTATTCCTAAATTCAATGCTTCATAATAAATCTATAAATTATAATGATAGGAGACTTATAACTAACTTCTTCATTGGCAGTGTTGTACTCTATAATAAGATGCTTCATCCTTGGCTCTCGATCGATCCTGATCTGGTTGGTATGCCTCTCCATGGTAACCAAATATGAGAGAAGTCCATGGAAAGATATCCATTTAACTCTTTGACTAATATCTACTCAATATCAACCCATATCTTTCAAGAATATCTATATGCAATAAAAAATGCATCATCTCTTTAAATTAATCCTAGCTCTGAGGAGATAACACATACCTACACTTTTGATTGGGAATACATTTGTTAAGTGGGAACATGACCAATATAGGGATTTGTTATAACTGATTAGGGGATCACTTGTCATAATATACCATGTTAGGAAGGGTTCTAAAGCCTAAAATCTAACACACTCATGTAAAAATCCTAAAAGAGTCGTAGGTTTTGATATTCACTCTATTCTAATAAATAAGAAAGTAAATCTAATCTAGTGCACACCAAATCTTGTGACACAAAGTGAGGGTTAGAAACAAAACAAACTAAACTAAACATTCATATAATACATATACTCATGTTAATGTATATAAAATCCTAATGTATGAAAGAAAAGCACAACTACATTATTTATCTACTCTTACAAAGGAGAAATAAAGTTAGGAATACTTACCTTGAAGATGAACCCATCAACCCTCAATATCTCCCTTGGCCAAAGTGATTATCAAGATATTGTTGTGGTATGTAAGGATAAAAAATATAAATCATCTCTAGGATACACAACCTATTTATGCATCTAAAATATTTCTCCATAAGATAATATCTATACCTCTAAAGAAAGTATGGAACTCTAAGCTTTATTCTTCAAGTATAATGTTCAATAACAAGATGTTTATTCACACTTATTATTCTTCACTTATCTATTCTCAAATGGTTAGAAATGAACATGTATATATAAATGGATCTTGCCCTAAATAATTTTGAATGTGTCAGTTATATAGGGTCCACCCAATTGACCTTATATGTTTTTAGGAGTTAAATAACTAGGTCTTGAGCTAGGTTGGTCAAAGGGATAATAAAACTCTGAGTGAAAAATATCCTTAAATAGTACAGGGTCAAACCAGTTGACCATGTATAGTAATCAGAGGTTGAAAACTATATAAGGTTGACCTAGTCAACCTAGTACAATCAACTGGTGAAAGGGGGTCAATGTAAGAAAAATAAGGATAATGATATAAAAAATGTTTATAATGGGTAAAATAAAGAATAATAATCTTAGAATAAATGGTTTTAGGAGACAAATGTTTTGATGGCAAGTGGCAAAAGGGATAATAATAATCTTACAAAGCAATAATGGTATACCCACCCTTTTCTCAATGTACCCTTTAAGAGATACACTTAAAGAGATTGAGACTCAATGAGTTCTTACAAAATACAAAGTGTCATTAATTCATAAAAGTTTGAAAATATTATGTATATACATATGCCCTACTTGAATCTCCTTACGTGTCATGTAAGTGCAACATGAGATGTTACTTTAAGAAATAAAACATGATAACACACAACACTGATGCTAAGTAAAGTGCAGTAAGCAACAAATAATATAAATGAAAAAATATAAATAAAAAACACATACCTTTACTTACCTTAGTTTTGTAGATAAAGAAGTAGACTACAAGATAAAGTGAAGGCATCCAATGTGAAGAACATTAGGTGAACCTATAGAAGTTAGTGAAAAAAATAGCTAAAAATAAAAAAATGGAATATAGGCATATGGTAGTGGAAAATATTCTCTATTTCATCACAAATCCTATGCATTTTATGGTTTTAAAAATGGATGACTAGAAATAAAGATATAGATAAAATAAGGAATCAACAAAAAAATAATTGAAAGATTTGAATTTTGAAAAGGTTTTTTTTAATAGGGAGAAAGTGAAATCATTTGGAAAATTTGAATTGTGAAGGAGAGAAAAATATCCATTGGCCAAGGTGCTTATCAAGATATTGTTGTGGTATGTAAGGATAACAAAGATAAATCATCTTTAGGCTACACAACTTATCTATGCATCTAAAAGACTTATCCATAAGATAATATCTATATCTCCAAAGAAATTATGGAAACATAAGCTTTATTCCTAAATTAGAGTGGTAAATATGAAGATTTTTATTCACATTTATTTTTCTTCTCTTATCTATTCTCAAATGGTTGGAAATTAACTTGTATATATAGGTAGATCTTGCCCTAAATCATTCTAAATATGTTAGTTGTATAGGGTCAACCCAGTCGACTCTATATATTTTTAGAAGATAAATAACTAGGTCTTGAGTTAGTTTGGTAAAAGGGATAACAAAAATCTAATTGAAAAATATCCATAAATAGTATAGGGTCAAACCAGTTGACCTTGTATAGTAATCAGAGGTTGAAAATTGTACAAGGTCGACCCAATCGACCTAGTACAGTCAACTAGTGAAAGGGGGTCAAGGCAAGAAAAATTAGGATAATGATATAAAAATGTTTATAATGGGTAAAATAGAGAATAATAAGCTTATAATAAATGGTTTAAGGAGAAAAATGTGTAAATGGCAAGTGGAAAAAGGAAAAATAATCTTATAAAGCACCAATGGTCTGTCTACCCATTTCTCGATGTACCCTTTAAGACATACACTCAGAGAGATTGAGACTGAATGAGTTCCTATAAGATACAAAGTGTCATTAATTTATAAAATTTTAAAAATATTACGTGTATAGATATGCCCCACTCAAATCTCATTACATGTCATGTAAGTGCAACTGGGATGTTATTTCAGGAAATAAAACAAGATAACACACAATGATGATGCTAAGTAAAGTGCAGTAAGAAAAAAATAAGATAAATAAAAAGATATAATTTAAAAACACATATATTTACTTACTTTAGTGTTGTAGATAAATAAGTAGACTACAAGATAGAGTGAAGGCATCCAATGTGAATAACATTAGGTGAACCTATAGAAGTTAGTGAAAAAAATAGCCAAAAATAAAAAAATGGAATATAGGCATATGGTAGTGGAAAATATTTTCTATTTCATCACAAATCCAACCTATTTTATGGTTTTAAAAATGGATGAGTAGAAACAAAGATATAGATAAAATAAGGAATCAACTAAAAAATAATTGAAATATTTGAATTTTGAAAAGGTGTTTTTAAATAGGGAGAAAGAGAAGTCATTTGGGTATTTTGACTTGTGAAGGAGAGAAAAATATCACTTTTCCAAGGTTTTTATCAAAATATTTTTGTAGTATGTAAGGATAACAAAGATAAATCATCTCTAGGTTACACAACATATATATACATCTAAAATACTTCTCCATAAGATAATATCTATATCTCTAAAGAAAGTATGGAACCCTAAGATTTATTCTTCAAATAGAATGGTCAATAAGAAGATGTTTATTCACACTTATTCTTATTCACTTATCTATTCTCAAATGGTTGGAAATGAACTTGTATCTATAGGTAGATATTGCCCTAAATGCTTTTGAATATGTTAGTTATATAGTGTCAACCCATTCGATCCTATATGTTTTTAAGAGATAAATAACTAGGTCTTGAACTAGGTTGGTTGAAGGGCTAACAAAATCCAAGTGAAAGATATCCCTGAATAGTACAGGGTCAAACTAATTGACCCTGTACAGTAATCAGAGGTTAAAAATTATACAAATTTGACCTAGTATAGTCAACTGGTGAAAGGGGGTCAAGGAAAGAAAAAAGAAGGATAATGATATAAAAATGTTTAGAATGGGTAAAATAGAGAAGAATAAGCTTATAATAAATTATTTTATGAGATAAGTGTGTAGATGGAAAGTGTCAAAAGGGGTAATAATCTTACAAAGCACCAATGGTCTGCCCACCCCTTTCTTGATGTACCCCTCAAGACATACACTTGGAGAGATTGATACTCAATGGGTTCTTGCAAGATAAAAAGTGTCATTAATTGATAAAAGTTTGAAAATATTATGTGTATACATATTCCCCACTCAAATCTCATTACGTGTCATGTAAGTGCAACATGGGATGTTGCTTTAAAAAATAAAACATGATAACACACAACACTGATGCTAATTAAAGTGCAGTAAGTAGAAAATAAGATAAATGAAAGGATAGAATTGAAAAACACATACCTTTACTTACCTTAGTTTTGTAGATAAATAAGTAGACTACAAGATAAAGTGAAGGCATCTAATGTGAAGAATAGTAGGTGAACCTATAGAAGTTAGTGCAAAAAATAGCCAAAAATTAAACAAAATGAAATATAGGCATATGATAGTGGAAATATTATCTATTTCATCACAAATCCAACAAATTTTATGGTTTTCAAAATGGATGAGTAGAAACAAATATATAGATAAAATAAGGAATCAACTAAAAAATAATTTAAAATTTTGAATTTTGAAAAGGTGTTTTTAAATAAGGAGAAAGAGAAGTCATTTGGGTATTTTTACTTGTGAAGGAGAGAAAAAGAGATCTAGAGATCAAATGAGCTAGGATGGTGAAGAGATGACAAGCTCAATGAGGGGGAGATCTATGAGTAGCAGTGGATGCACTATAGGTATGCAACTATGAATCTTAAGTCAATTTTGGAGTATTTGAATGAATTAAGTGTATTTTTAGAAAAACTTAATTTTTAGAATTTTTAAATGTTAGAATGAAGCCAAATTAGATTATATAGATAGGAAAAACCAAGATGGGAAATGGGTTTTAAAGAATTAGGAAGAAAAATGCCAGAAGACACTTTTTAAGGAAAATGCAAGGGGTTAGTAGGGAAAAACAACTAAATCGACCAAGTTGACCCAATAGGCTAAAAATGAGCAAAATCCACACTGTCAACCCAGTAGGTATGTGCTGACCCAAAAAGTTTTGTAGACTCCCAACCTAGTACAGTTTTTCCAATTGATCTAAAAAGTCTAGAATGACAATGTAGTACTAGGGAGGGGAAAAGAAGAGGGTTGAATTAGATTTTTAAGTCAATTACATCAAAAATAGGGAAATTTTGGTTAAACTAGGTTAATCAAAGAACCAAAATGGTATGAAATTATGTGCAAAAGGCTGAAAGAAGGATAGAATGGCCTGAAATGACTAAGTAGGGGGGAAAGGACCAAATAGGCTAAAAATAGTTAAAAATGAATAAATTAAAGTAATGTAGGATTATTTTTTATTGAAATTGTAAAATGAATGTATTGTGATTACACATGACATGGAACATCTAATACAACTTTTGTTGTTTCTTGATTATAGGGATGACCTAAATTATAGTGATTGATAGATGTGTCATGGCTACTAAATCTACTAGAGTGCTTGAGAGCTAGACTAGTATCTATAGGCCTAGGAAGGATAGTTGATATGTGCAAGATTCCCTTGAGTGTTGATCTATTAGTCATGTTTCGAGGATTTTGGGAACAACTAACTAACACCTTCAAATAGGAGGTGGATGGAAATGTGGTATATGTAGCTATCACTCTAGAGGATGTACATGTCATCCTAGGGATACCTGTAGTAGGAACATTTGTGACTATATGTATACCAGACAACATGGAAGAGAGGAGAGTCTTAGTCATGTGGGCTATAGGATTGGATATGATATTGGTAGGTAGGAGAGTTAGCATGTTTGATGTATATACATCACAAATCATATATATATATATATATATATATATATATATTTGTGATAGGGCTTGTGACATAGTGAGTGTTATGTCACAAGTCATATGGTAAGGTACCACTATTCATGGTAGCCTTGAGCAGGATGATCCTAGAGGAGGGAGTAATATATGATCTTAGTTTTGTCATCTAGGTCTAGTTCATACATTATATGTATGAGGTACTGGTCAGAGAGAAGTTGATAAGACTGATCATATTACTAATGGCTTGGATATATGAGAGGTTTCCTATGTACCAACTAACTAGATTGCCCCATGTGGTCAATGATAGGTCACCTCAAGTATGGAGATGGATAGATGTTCAATTAGTGTGGGTCATGCCCCACATGATAAAACTATAGATAGTGAGATGTGAATAATATTGTGGCAGCCATATAGGCATATAACAATAACATGGCTGATCTGGGACATAATTGCACTAGCTACAGTGAGGATAGAGGTTGTTGAACACTACACTTGGTGGAAAGAGCCATATTTGATGGTACATGTACCATAACAAATGGGATTACCTCATCTAGTAACACTTATATTGATGCCCAAGTAGTTGGCTTGGCATGTGAGAGAGTTGTAGGGGAGGAAAGGATTAATGACACCAGTGATGAGGTCAAAACTCAAACCATGTTGTGAACAACCATAGACTAGGCAAGCATGATAGGGAGTAGATCAAGAGGAGAAAAGTGTAGAGGTAGTGGAGCCAAATATACCACCACCATTTCAATATGAATATGAGATATGACCATTGAAGACATAATTTCAATATAGGTAGGAGGAGTAGGAGAGAATGGATACTATCACCATCCTTGATGACCTAACAAGAGAGTTAGAGGAGAGATGGATGATAGAGAGGCCACTAAAGTGTAGGTTGATTCAAACATGAGCCATGATAATTGGATTTATATTAAGGAGGAAACCTATAGAGGAGGTGATAGGAGGCCACATAGATTGAGAGACTGTGCTAGGTGGTCACACAAATGGCGATACCATAGTGGATGAGACACATACATGAAATAAGATGATTAAATTACTGCTTAAGTTTTTATTTTGAAATAAATACTAGACATAGATAGATTTTATGAGATATAAAAGTGATCTAATATCTATTTAGGTGTGATTTTATACACATAGATGAGGATGAGGATGAGATATGGGGGTCCCTTGTGAGGGGAGCACTCCATGACATTTTAGATGAGACTCTATAGCCGTATGACCCTACTGCATTAGAGGACCCCAGTGTACCATCTACCCCAACTCAAGCAAGTTGGTTCAAATTAGTAGGGGAGGTAGTGAGGCAAATATGAGTATAGAGAGAGAGGATTTATCCCTAGTAAAGATGGGTGTAGGATAGATACATGCATGATAGGCCTTGGAAAAGGATCGAGATTGGAAAAGGATTTATCACATTGGGAAGTATAAGAGAAAAACAAAATTTGCAAAATATTGGTCTTAAATTTATCACACTAATTCAAACTAGGAAGTATGAAAAATTCAAAAAATGGTTGTATTCTTACATGCACTCAAAAAATAAGAAAATAAAAGCAAAAGAGAAATGAAGTAATCATCAAACACACTAAATCAAGTTGAGAATCATGTTAATGATATGTAACTTCATAATTAATCACATCTTATCTCATACTTGACACATGTTATTCTATTTATGACTTGGATTATTGAAAAACATTATGAGGAATGTTGGGTCCTATCTGTGGTCTTACACTACAACTAACAAAGAGAACACCACTGGGGTGGAAAATTAGGATAATTGAGTAACAAAGGATTGGGTAATAGGAAGTCAAAAGTGGTAATTTGTGAGGAATGCTAGGTCCTACTCATGGTATTACAAAGCAACTCACAAATGGGATCCCAAGGGGAGTGATTAGTAGATAAAACAATATTTCTCAAGAGGAAATATGATGGATATAGGGAATGAAAAATGGAGTGTAAAAATTAAGACCTAGGTATCTTATGATAATACCTTAGGATACAAGAGGCATACTAAGGACATGAGAAGACACTAAGTGACTATTGACCATCAAAGGATAAAGGAGACCTGTTTGTTATAGACAAAGTTTTATAGGCAAATAAGTGTGTTACTAAGATCAAATCTTCAAGGTAGACTAGTACAATAAAAATGTAAAATTTACATACCTTCCCATGATGTCTTCCCCATTCCTCAGGACCCCTCACAAAGCCATCAATCTACTACAAAGATTGGGTACTTGCATGAGAAAGTAGGTAGTACTAAAATATTTTTTTATTCTCATTTTCTAATCTACTAGCCTACTTCACTCCAAAGGACCTTGGATCTATCATGAGGCCAACTATAGAGTTTGATATTTAACTAGAAGAAGGAGATGTGCTTTGAATCAGGTCTTTTAGTGTGATTTGACTTTTAAGAATGTTTTTACCTTTTATATCATTGCCTTCTATAAAATGATTTGGATTTTAACTTTTTATGGATTGTTAAGATTCCTCATCCATATGGATTTGGAATGACCAATCATGAGAGATGTAGTGATACACATAAATGAGCTTTATTATAAGGCTAAAATAAGCTAAGAAACCAAAGACAAAGACTGACTAGGACATTTAAGCTTAATAATGAATGAGCATATGATCTCAAGTATCAATTATGTATATGCTTAGTTTACAAAAAAGGAAGAAGGGAAAAAAAAGATCCAAAGGTGGATTGGTGAAATTAAAGAATAATGAGATGCATTTTTTATTAATTGATCACATGGTAATATAAAATAAGGGCCAAAGGGAACAAGGTTGGTATAACCAATTCATAATGACAATTAACTGTGAAAAATAGAGATAAGAAAGCAAATAATAGTAAAGACACAAGAAGAGAGTTTTTATAAAAACTCAAGAAATAAAGAGAAAATAATGATAAATAAAGATAATCATATGAAAGTATAAGTGACAATATAAGCAAGATATAGAACAAAAGGTAAAAGCCCTATATAAGAAAAATATGAATTTGACACAACATCAAATAATATAATAGATAGATAGATAGATAAAAATAAAATTAGAGCACACATCTAATCAAGATTTAAATGTAAAATAGCCATACATGTGCTCATAATTATTGATAAATCTACCCACATACATTATCTAAGACATCATATAAATCTCTATTAAGTTGAATATGAAATGCTACTAATGTCTCATCAACAATTAATGAAAACTAGGAAAATTCTTCTCTTCTAATCTCCTCAACTAAATAATACTCAATGGATCATGCTAAAGATGGAAATTAGGCAAGGTATGTTTATGAAAATATATGGGAGTAGGATCTATAAGAGATGTAGGATTAATTGATGGAAAATGATCCATAAGTGAGGGAAGTTCCATAGGTGAAGGAATCACAAGTGGAGGCATAGAAGGTGATAAAGGGACCATAGGGGGGATGGAACCACTGGAGGTGGATCCATGGGAGAATAACAAGAAGAATTATTATGGATATGACCTATGAGAGGAATATAATAAGGTCTAATAATAGTTATAAGGTGATCCTTAAGGTGTTTTTAAAGGATGCATCAATGATTGGTGTGATGGGTGCCACATTGGTACCATAGATAATACACTTCACCATACTTAGGTGTATATTCAAGTAAAACCTTTAGGTGAGGCATGGATTTATCTAAAGAAGGAGAGGAAGGATGTAAATTATCAATATATTGTCATAGTTTATGACAATGGGTAGAAGAATGATTATCTATCCCATGGAAGCAACAAGTACACTTGTGAGTGGTCTTAGGAGAAACACTCATAGAAGGAGGTGTAACAAGAGTGGAAGAAGCTGAAGAAGACTCATCATCCCATTTGGTGGGAAATGAATCCATCTGAGGAAAGGGAAGCAAATCCTCACCAAGGGAAGGTGGTGATGAAGGAGGAATGGAACTAGGATATGTGGAAGGAGCAATGGGATGAGAAGTAGGGGTAGGCTCAGCAAGGGTAGGAGATAGAACAAGCTCAACTATAGTAGGAGAAATATTGGGCTCAACTATAGAAAGAGTGGGAATGGGATATGATTAAGGATCTACTAAGGGAGGAGTAGGATCTATGGAAGGTCTAAAAAGAGTTATACTAATCTCAGGAGTAAGCCAACTACGATGATCAAGGTACTTAGTAAAATGGTAAGGCCTAGTCATAGCATGATCCATGAACATACTCCTATGAGGATACTCATAAACTATAGATGTTGGCACCATCTCTACCCTATGATAAAGAGGTAAAATATTAAAATTATCAATTTTAAATGAAGGAAGATAGGAAGATATGTGAAAAGAATCAAGTAAAGAAGAATGATAATAGATAATCTTGGCATCATGGGCCTATACAAGACCTCCTAAAAATGTATCATCTATAGAATAACCATCATCATAATCTAGGGTGTGTGATGAGGCCAAGATATGCCCAATAAAAGTATAATAAATGACCTCATCTTACTCTCTCTTTTTATTAAGTTTGATTGCATTTTGTAACTTTTATTTTGATCTGAGATGAGTTAGGATGTGATTATCAATATTTTGTTCATTGTGATTCTAAAATTTAAAAAGACCTATAATTCCTAAAAAGTGTGTTGGAAAATTCTAGTTTTGAAATAAAATAGGTCATCATTAGGCTAAAGAACAAATATGAAGTGGATTGCATGTTTTTGGAAGCATTGGACTCAATTCAAATTAGCTCCAGAACCTGCAGAATCTATTCTAGAATCATCACAGTTGCAAAACCTATAGAATATGTTATAGAACCATCATAATTAGTTCTATAACTCCACCATACTATTTCAAGTCATCACATTTTTGAACTTAGCTTTAGAACTCTATATTTATCTCCAATACTCCTATAGATAAGTTCCAAAAATTTTGCGGCTAGATATGGAACTAATGAGGATCTATTACAAATGATTGGTGATCTATTAGATCAATGATCCCATTAAATAAGAAATAGATTCTCAATTTTATGAACTTATAGAATCAAGACATTTATCACACAACTGGACATCCAGCCACATCTTGATTCAATATCTATTCTGGGTACGATTCAGTTCCATCGTATCTATGAAATAGTTATAGCCATCAAAGCATCTATATATACAGACTTGAGAATATAGAATATAGAATATAGAGAGAAAAGGATAGATTAGTACATTTTTAATATAGAACATTCTATCAATGAAATAGCCATTTCTATTTTGAAAGCAAATTAAATTATTCAAATCTTGTTCTAGGTGGAGCAAGGGCCCACTCCTCCAAAGAACCAGGATCTTTATTTTTGTCAGTATTTATATTTCTATTCACAAAAGTAAATAGGTAATTCTATTAAACTTATAAATGCTTCCAACTCCTTAAAGTTAAGATTTGTTGTAAATTTCTTCTTACAGGCGTTTTAGATTAAATTTTCATTTTTGTAACTTGTGTTTGTTTCCAGCAATCAATTTCATTTTTGCAACATGTGTTTGTTTCCAACAATCTATTTTTATTTCTATAATGTGTGTTTATTTCTAGTAATCTATTTTATTTCTGCAAATTGTGTTTATTTTCAGCAGGTTTGCATAGTTTGATTCCAATAAAGTTTTAACCAAGAAATCCTTAAGACATTAAAAACCCCCCAAAACAACAAAAATACAAATACCTCCATTCAATTACTAAATCTCTACAATTCCTCTTGTTGCATATAGCTTTAGACATAGCCTTGGTTAAATATGACATCAACAGAAACTTTATTAATTGAAGGGGATGATGACACCCATCATTTTTGGCATCATTGCTAGGGAACACTAGTTGGAATTTTCTAATTAGGTATCAATCAGAGCAACAATCATTCATTTAGTAATTAAAGAAAATTTCCCTAATTTATGAGTAGACCATGAGATTCTAAGGGTATATTTCTCCCCAAAATATCTGAATAAGAATCATCATCCTCTAGTTTATGAAAAGATGTTGAGCAAGAATTGGAGGCACCATTATTTCCTACAAGATAAGAAGAAAAATTGCCATCTTTGGAATTTTTGGATCAGTCACCAGAACCAAGTAAAACCTTAGGAAGGAGGATTATTTCTCAAGATCCATTGAGGGAAAGTTTTGAATCTCAATTGAGTAGTCAACCCCCTACTCCTGACTTTTCACCATCCCCAAAATAGACCACATACCACATTGATTGGGAGAAGGGATTAGAAAATACCAGAGAGATGGAATGAGAAGTTGGAAGAGAACCTAAGAGAACATTTACCTATCCCATTCATATTGAGGATGATGAAACCACTATGAAAAACATTTCACTTACACACTTACCCACATTTAGAGGAATGTCATTTGAAGATCCTGACCAATTTTTGTTTGAGTTTAAATTACTATGTCAAACTTATGATTACAAGATAGATAATCAAAAATTGAAGTTTTTTCCATCTACCTTGAAGGATGCAACAATGAGGTGGTTTATGGGATTAACATCTAATTCTATTACCAATTGGGAACAAATGGAAACTGTCTTCCTAGACAAATATCAAGATTATTGTAGAGGAAAAAATCGAAAGGAAGAATTTTTCAAAATCAAATAGGAAGAAGATGAAAATATGGACGATTTTTTGAATAGATTCCTCTTTATGAGTAAAAGATGTGGATTTGTACTTCAAGAAAATTTAAATAAAATCATCTTTCTCAAAGTTCTAGATGAAGAATCTAGGTAAACCCTTGATTTAATTGGTGGAGGAAACATTGCTCAATTAAGAATGGACAAAATCATAGAAATTTGTAGAAACTATTCAAGAACAAGGGGTGGACCTAGAAAAGGGAAAATAGTTAAAAATTTGAATCCAGATATGAAAAAATTAATGGATGAAATGGTAAAATTTAAAATAGACATATTAGCTCAATTAACCTCCACCATAGATGGATTGCAAGCTAAAGCAAATGCCCAACTTGAACCATTAGCTATTTATTGTCCTAGATGTAAGAAAAAGCATGCAATAAGGGAATGTCCTTTGGATAAAATAGAAGTATGTCTTTTTTGTGAATCTAAAGAACATGATACTCACACTTGTTCTCTTCTTCCACTCATAAAAAAATAGCTCAAACAAACCAATACATCATCCACCACAAAAGAATTAAATTTTTTTCAGAGACAACCTAACCAAGGATGGTTTATGCTAAGACTAGCTCCTAATCCTTGGATGATGCCATGGGTAGCTTAAATAATACTAAAAAGTTGGGGAAAGCCACCTTGGGCCCCTCAACCCACATGGCATCCTTAGGATTGGGAAAGTTAACCTTGGTATACTCAAGAACATCAACAACCTTGGGTTGGTCAAGGAAATCCTTATGCTTGGCCACAACCTAGATGGAGCCCTAGCAATTATGTGCAAGGAAAAACATGTCCAAATTAGAACCAACAAGCCATAATGGGACCTCCAGTACAAAATCCATAGATTGAAAACATAGTCCAAACCCAAATTCTAGCACAACCAGTAGCAAACCCAAGAAACAAATAAACAACTCCTATATACAAAACAAAACCAAAAAAAATAGTTGATTTAAAAATAATGGATTGTAAAAACATTAAAACCAGATCTGGAAAAATAGTTAGTAGTCCACCTATTATAATCATTGAGATGACAGAAGAAGATAAAACCCCTAGCACAATTACACCTAAGGAAGATGACAAAGAAAAAGATAAGGAACCAGAAAGAAATTCTATTGAGATTCCATTTCCAAAAAGACTTAAAGAAACCATAGAACTTAAGGAATCTAAATTGGTGCAGGAACTAAGAAGATTGAATATTGAAATACCATTTTTATAAGAAATTAAGGATATTATAGAGTTGAACAAGTTAAACAAATTGTTATGTTTTAAAAAACCTGGAAGAAAGAAGCAGTACCCCAGGACTATTTAGGTAGACAGGAAACTTGCTGATTTATTAGCAAGAAAACTCCTACTACCTAAATATGGAGATCCTGAAAGCCCTGTTATTTTTGTTTCTATAGGGAATAACTATATACATAATGTTTTGATTGATTTGGGCATAGCTATCAATGTAATGATAGTGGACACTTTGAAAACATTACCATTAATAGGCATACAACCTACTAATACCATATTGCAGATGGCAGATTAGTTTGTAGCAAAACTAGGAGTTATTGAAGATGTGGTAGTAATGGTGGAATCATGGGAATATCCATTTGACTTCCTTATATTTCAGCCAAAAGGTAAAACACTTGGTTATCCCATTATTTTGGGGAGACCATGGTTAGCTACAGTTGTTGCCTTAATTGATTGCAGGTCACGTGATATGACTATTTCAAATGGTAAGAATTCTAAGAAAATTTCATTATATCCATTTGCATGACCTTTTACTAATAATCAAGTGAAATTATGGGTTGATAATCTTGATATTAATGAGCAAAATCTATCTTCTTTGGCTATGATAACATTATAGGATCATGTATGGGAAATAGATGATATGGTTTATCCTTCATTAAATGAACATCAATCATCATTGGAGCAGTCATGATTAGTTCTGGAACCATCATAGTTAATTCTAGAACCATCATAGTTAGTTTTGGAACCATTACATTTAATTTCAAAACCATCACAGTTATTTTTGGAACTACACTAATTCTCTGCAAGTGAAGATAACTTCACTCTGGAGGAACGTGATTTCTCTTGGGGAGAGGAAGGATCTGTAGCATCAGCTTTATAGATATCAAGATATGGTGAAGAATTTTTGGAAAATAGTAGTAACGAGGAGTTCGATCTACAACAAGATAAGTATCATAACTCTTCTTATTGTCCTTTGTCCATCATTCTACCTCTAAGAATTTTTGGATATGTTGCTACATATCATATATTGGTACCACATACATGTCCAATAAACACCTTAATGGAACCCTTTCAACAAATTAGTTCATCATATCCTAGAACCAAACATGTTGAAATTCAAGTAGGAAAAATTTTGAATATTAATAACTGGTTAAAGAATGATGAAGAAACCAAACTGTTTGATGTTCTGAAGGATCATACTAAAGTGTTTGCTTGGGACTATAGAGATGTGAAGGGAACTCATCCAAGTATCTACACTCATCACATTTATACTAAAAATATTAGACCAGTTAGGCAACCTTAGAGAAAGATTAATCCAGCCTTAAGGGATATAGTCAAATAAGAAATTGAAAAACTATTACAAGTAGGTTTTATCTACCTTATCTCAGATAGCTAGTGGATGTCTCCTCTTGTAATTGTCCCTAAAAAGAATAGAAAATAGAGAATTTGTGTTGACTATAGGGAGCTAAACAAAGCCACCCTGAGAGATTATTTTCCCTTACTATTCATAGATCAAGTCTTAGACAACCTTTTAGGTAAACAATACTTTTCCTTCTTGGATGGATTTAGTGGATACAATCAAATCAAAATTACTACTGAGGATCAGGACAAAACTACATTTACTTGTCCATGGGGTACCTTTGCTTACAGGGTATTGCCATTTGGACTATGTAATGCTCTAACAAACTTTCAAAGAGATGTATTAATAATTTTTTTAGACCTAACAAATGACTATGTGGAGGTATACATGGATGACTTTACTATGTATGGAGATACATTTGATGATGCCTTAAAATTTTTGGACAGAGTATTAACAAGATGTGAACAACATCACTTGTCTCTTAGTCATGAGAAATTTTTGTTGATGGTTGATGAAGGGATCATATTAGGGAACCATATTTCAAAAAAAGGAATTCAGGTTGACCAAAATAAAATCAAAATTATTTCAGACTTGCTTATTCCACAAACTCCCACAGATATCAAATCATTCTTAGGACATGTTGGATACTATAGGAATTTTATCAAGGATTTTAGTAAAATTTTTGCCCCCATGTTTAAATTTCTTACCAAGGACTGTGAATTTCTTTGGGATGAATAGTTCAACATGCTTTTCAATAAATTAAAGAGAAATTAGTAACTACCCCAATATTGTAAGGACCTAATTGGGAGAAACCTTTTCACATCCAAACTGATGCCTCAAATACCTCAATTGGTGTAGTTTTGGGACAGAGAGATGAAGAAGGAAGAATGTATGTTATTTACTATCTCAATAAAAAATTTACTCCCACTGAAAGAAATTACACTACCACTGAAAAAGAATTTTTGGATGTGATTTATGCAATCAATAAATTTAGACATTACATTATAGGGTACAAGATATTTATACATACAGATCATTCAATAATTAAATATTTAATGAACAAACCTATGGTTGGAGGTATAATAATTATATGGTCATTACTTATACAAGAATTTGATATTACCATTGTTGACAATCCAGGAAAATCAAATGTGGTCATTGATTTCTTGTCAAGATTGACCAGTACAGGGGAACAAGATCCAGTCAAGGATAACTTTCTAGATGAACAATTGTTTGCTATTTTATCTAACACACCATGGTTTTATGACATGTAAAATTATATTGAAATAGGGAAGTTTCCTCCTTTCACTAAAAAACAAATAAAAAAATTAATCAAAACCAATGCATAGTTCAAGTGGTTAAATGGAATGTTATTTAAATGTGGTCTTGATTTGGTTTTACGTAGGTGTGTAAGAGAAGATGAAATTTTTGACATCCTCTGGGCATGTCATGATGAACCAAGTGGAAGACACTATATAGTGAAAAGAACAGCTCACAAGATACTTGGCACTACTTACTATTGGCCATCTCTGTACAAAGATGTGAAGAGGTATATTAGGCAGTGTGATCTTTGTCAAAGGATGGGACAACCAACCATTACCAATGAAATGCCTCTGCAACAACAAGTTGTGATTAAACCATTTGAGAGATGGAGATTGGATTTTGTTGGACCTTTTAATCCTCCTTCACAAGGAAAAGAGCACATTCTTGTGTGTACTAATTATGTAACAAAATGGGTAGAAGTGCAGGGTTTAGAAAATACCACTGAAGAAGTAGTTGTTGATTTCCTTTGGCATAGAATTATGGTAAATTTTGGAGCACCAAGAAGCTTAGTTTCAGACCAAGGACCACAATTTATGTCCAATATGATTTAGGATTTCACAATGTATTATCATATCAATCATAGGAAGTCATCTCCCTATCACCTACAAGCAAATGGATAAGTTGAAGTAACAAATAGAGAATTAGAAAACATCCTCACTAAAATAGTTAAAGCTAAAAGAAGAGATTGGGTAAAAAGATTACCTAAAGCTATCTAAGCTTACAATAAAAATTGGAAAACCACAACAGGTTTTTCACCATATGAGTTAATCTATGGGAAAAATCCCTTGTTGCCTATTGCATTTGAACTACAGACATTGAGGATAGCAGCTAAGGTGGGAATTGAATTGGATGTAGCTCAAAAGGAGTGAATCCTTCAACTCAATGAATTAGATGAATTTAGAATGGAATCACTTCACCATATAGAGATAATCCAAGGTCAAAGGAAGCAATGGCATGATTCACATATCAAGGAGAGACAATTCAAAGTAAGAGACTGGGCATTGTTGTTTGATTCTAAGTACCAAAAATTAAAAGGTAGATTAAGAACTAGATGGTTGGGACCTTATCAGATCAAGTAGATATTTGACAATGGTTCTATCTAGTTACTTCCCATTGATGGCAGTAGAAGAATACTCTTGGTCAATGGACATAGGCTAAAACTTTATAGGAAGCCTCCTACTAAGGATGAATTCTTGAAGCAGATTGAAGTAAGCAAAGAATTTGATCATATGGAAGAATCCAATTCTTCCAAAATGATCAAATAATTAGATGAATAGATCTAGAATAAAGGGAAGAGAATGAAAACTAGTAGATGGCATTCTCTTTTGAAAAAAAAAAGAAAAAAAATCAGAGATCAATTAAAAATTAGTTATGACAGTTGATCTTCTCAAATAAGTGGATAATTCAAATAAATTTTTTTATTCTAACTATTTTCTAACCATTTTTTAGGGATGATGTGTCAGCATGATGGAGGGATTACATCATCAAGGATGGTAATTATGTTTTTAACTTGTTAAAGGTTTAATGAAAGTTTGCATGTGTGATTAGACTTGATTTAGAAAGATTAGTATGATGAGTCATCTATTATACATCATGGTTAAATTTACAAAATCATGAGAAGGATATTGATGATGGAATGAGTTGGTAGATAGCCATAAAGAACCATTCTTATTATTGAAGCAACTGAATCTACTAGTTCTACAGTTGAGTATAGTAGTTCTGTGCCAAAATTGATAAGTTCTACAACTGAGTACAGTAATTTCATAACTAAATTTGCCAAATCAGCAACCAAATCCACTAGTTCCATAGTCAAAATCATCAGTTCCATCAAGATGAGAAGCAATTTTTAGCTAACCTATGAAATATTCAAATAATAATGAATCATGGGAATTAAAAAGAAGTCAAAACCAGACAATGGTACCCAACTCCTTATAGATGAAGAAGTAACAAATATCTTTCAATAGGCAGGACGCTGGAGTTTTTGAAGAAATTTCTCAAATACAATGATGAACTAGTAAGAGAATTTATTATCAATTTAGAATAAATAAGGATAGATATTAGGAAGTTTTTCATTCCTTTTTATATGAATATCATAAGTGAGATGTCTGGAATACTGATAATGCATGTCCCAAACCCTGTCAAAGGGACATTGAAAGACTTGGCTAAAACCCTATTGAAAGAAGGAGAAGCAGAACCCCAAGATATTTATAATACAAAGAAAATCATAAAAGGAGTTAAGAGGGCTAGCTTGCCCAAACCCTTTGACAGAGTAGCATTCTAGATAGTCAAATATTTAACCTGTGATGGACAATTTGGGACAGTAGGAAAAGAAGTCCTAAAAATCCTTATACACCTCAGATATGGAGCCAAAAAACTAGAATATATAGTAAACCTTCTAGGGTTTATTTTTGACTCCATCCATACCATGGCCCAGAGGTATTATTGGGGTGTAAGAATAATTAGACATCATGGGTTAGTGCATTTAGTATGCCAACATCATTTCCTTTCTAAGAAAAATGGGGAAGAAATGTAGGACAAATTTCTTGGCAAGTTTGGACAAAACCCTGGTATTCCCAAAAGAACAATAGCAACTCCACCTATTCCTTTAGTTCATTTAAAAATTGCTACCATTGCTAAAGAAAAGAAAAGATTAGGGGAAGAGAAAATACCAACAAGAAGAAAATTTGGAAGAAAATTTAAAATTGTAGACCCTACTATACTTTCTCAAGCCATTTCTTCTTTTGTTGAGGCTATAGAAGAACTGGTACCTATCTCTGATAATGATAGTTCACCTAGGCCTGAGTAAAAGGTGAAAACTAGAAGAAGTTCTAAGAGGAGACCTATGTCTGTACATTTTGAGGCTCCTCAAGAAAGCAAACATCATAAAAAGTCTAAAGAAAGTTTGAGCTAGAAGAACAAGAAAGGCTAGAAGCTGAAGCTGCTGATATTTTGGGTAGCATGGCCATGACTCCTCTTGAACCAAGCCAAGTAGAAAAGGAAAAAGAAGATGAAATATTTGAGGATCTAGTTTTCCAATAAATGAGTGAGACTATATCACCATCACATGTAGAAGATGAACAGGCATGTTGGAGAAGGAAAGGAAAATCTCCTATGGTGGAAGAGGAATGCTTAACTCCCTAAGAACTTTTAGAAAAAGAAAAAAATTGGCAAATTAAATAGGCTCTATTTTTGTATAGAGTAAAACTTATTATCAAGAAAAAGGATGAAGAATTAAACTTCCTCAAGCTCAAGTTAGAATATAAGGAAATGCTCCTTGCAGAATTAACAAACCAGTTCACAGCCAAGAATGAAGAATTAGTAGAAACTAAAAGGCAACTAATGGAGAATGAGGAAAAATGTAAAAGATAACCCTCTATGTTAACAGTCTCTACATAGACTGAATTGACTTATTTGCCACTCAAGAAGTTATGGGATGACACATGCAAAAAACTTAGTGAAATCAAAGCATCCAATACAGACTTGAAAGGCAAATTGGTGGAAGAAGAGAAAGCAAGGAAGGAATGGGAAGACAAATTTTACAAGGAGGAAAATGATAAGTATAAATGTCTTGTGAAAATACAAATAGTTTGTATGATGAGTGAGAATTTGCTAACATGCAGAAGACCTTCTCCTATTTATATCATGTTTTTAGAAGAACAATTCATTCACTAGTAGTTGGTAAGGATAGCATGTGGCCTTCCACATGAAATAAAAGATGAAGCTAATTTCTCAGCCACCTACTCCTTAGCTAATATAGAATAGAAAAACCTTCTTTATGAATTTTACCTTTGCAATTTTATGCTAGAAAGAAATGCAGATTTTATGATCAATTTGTATATAGGAGAAAGCCAACTTAATGCATTTGTCTCTATTCTTCAAAATCAGATTTCATGGAAAGAAAGGGAGTCAGAGCATTGTTCAAAGGCTAGTTCATCTGGTCTCTATGTGAGAATTCATTATGGTAATCCATCTGCCTTTGCTACACATTTCCAATCCCATGCATTTAATGATAAATTCAAGGGACCTTATCTTTTCATTTTACATCAAAGCATGGATCTCTTCACCTCCTATGAAAGGAAAATTTTTGATAATATCTATGATGCATGTTTAAAAAGATGGGAATTTCTTCTAGTGGCATTGAAAAAAGGGGAAGTAATATCCCATTCAAATTTGATCTAGAGTTTAGAAAGGGCAAAATCTTTATACACAATAATTACCCAGATCAATGAAACTCCCCTGAGCATATGGATAAGAATGCGGACAAGGCCACCTCTACTTCTCACCCCCATATTTCCTTGGTAAAATAGAGAACCTCAACATCTCACTCAATTTGAGGAATGGAAAAGAAAATTAGAAGTAGGAGTAGGGTATAGTACTTCTGAGTCAAAGCATTGGGATATTCAGTTTCAGCCATTTGATCTAAGCAATCAAATGGAATGCAGAATATACAATCCCAAATTTGAAGAATGAAGTTTGTAAAGGGACTTACAAACAAGTAAGTATGGGGGAAGTGATGGGGCTAGGATATGCCCAATAAAATTATAATAAATGACCTCATCTTACTCTCTCTTCCTTTTAATTTTGATTGCATTTTGTAACTTTTATTTTGATCTGAGATGAGTTAGGATGTGATTATCCATATTTTGGTGATTATGATTCTAATGTTTTAAAATACCTATAATTCCTAACAAGTGTGTTGGAAAATTCTAGTTTTGTAATAAAATAGGTCATCATCAGGCTAAAGAACAAATATGAATTGGATTGCATGTTTTTGGAAGCATTGGACTCAATTCACATTAGTTTTAGAACCTACAAAATCTATTCTAGAATCATCATAGTTAGTTCTGAAACCTACAAAATCTATTCTAGAACCATCACAATTAGTTCCAAAACTCCACCATACTATTTCAAGTCATCACTTTTTTGGACTTAGCTCTGAAACTCTATATTTAGCTACGGTAATCTTATAGATAAGCTCTAGAACTTTTGTGGCTAGATATGGAACTGATGAGGATCTATTCCAAATGATTGGTGATCTATTAGATCAATGATCCCATTAAATCAAGAATAGATTAACAATTTTTTGAACTTGTATAATCAAGAAATTTATCACACAACTAGACATCCAGCCACATCTTGATTCACTATCTATTTTGGGTACGATTCAGTTCCATCATATCTATGAAATAATTATAGCCATCAAAGCATCTATATATATAGACATGAGAATATAGAATATAGAATATAGAGAGAAAAGGATAGATCAGTACATTTTTAATACAGAACAATCTATCAATGAAATAGCCATTTCTATTTTGAAAGCAAATTAAATTGTTCAAATCCTATTCTAGGTGGAGCAAGGGCCCACTCCTCCAAAGAACCAGGATCTTCATTTTTGTCAGTATTTATATTTCTATTCACAAAAGTAAATAGGTAATTTTGCTAAATTTATAAATGCTTCCAAATCCTTAAAGTTAAGATTTGTTGTAAATTTGTTCCTGCAGGCATTTTAGATTAATTTTCATTTCTACAATGTGTGTTTGTTTCCAGCAATCAATTTCATTTCTTTAATGTGCGTTTGTTTCTAGCAATCTATTTTCATTTCTGTAATGTGTGTTTATTTCCAGTAATCTATTTCATTTTTGCAAAGTGTGTTTATTTCTAGTAGGTTTGCATAGTTTGATTCCAACAAGGTTTTAACCAAGAATTCCTTAAGACATTAAAAACCCCCTAAAATAACAAAAATACAAATACCTCCATTCAATTACTAAATCACTACGATTCCTCTTATTTCATATAGCTTTAGACATAGCCCTAGTTAAATATGACATCAACAAAAAGTTGATTAAATGAAGGGGATGATGACACCCATCAATGTGAAGATCAATTATATAAGTAGGGATAACCTTGTCATCTAAGGAAGTGTGGGAATATAATCTTGAGTTTTGATCAATACTATAATAATATCATCATAAAGAGGTTTGTGAAAATGAGGCTACAAGGAAGTAGGAAGCTAGGAGATGATATGAGGTAAGAAATTATAAGTTTTAATCTTTAGGTTAATCTCATCAGGCTCATACTAATCAAAATCTAAGAGGTTAGGAGGAATGTTCTTAATGAGTTTGGGATGTCCATTGCAACCTTAGGTTAAATTAATAATAAATTTAAGATGCTGAGACTCATGAAATGGAACATTGGGAAAAGGTTCAAGAGTAAGAATATTGAAGACACCACGGTCTTGGAATTGTTTGAAATTATAAGGGTTAGTGTCACCTTGAATCCTGTAAATGGCTCCATTATGAGGGAATTTGATGCATTGGCAAGTGGAAGAAGCAACGGCTCTCATACAATGAGTCCACAACCTACCAAAAAAGATGCTATAAGAAAGGGGAAAGTTAAATATCATCACCTTCACATGATCAGTGATAGGTGGGATGGTAATGGGAAGCCACACAAAACCTAGAAGAGGCATTTTCCTTCTATCATATCTTTGGCAGGTTCTTCATGTAGACTTGAGATTGCATTCTAAATATCCAAGGGTCTTAATGAAGTTGAGAGAGGTAATGTAGGTGTCATAACCCTTGTCAATCAATGCATGCTTAACTTGGATATCACCTATTTAGACACTAATAAATAAAGGAGGATCATCCACATGAAGCAAAATCTCATCAAGAATCATAGAAGATATAAGAAATTTAAGGAAAGAGAAGTTTCCATAGTTTCATCAATGTTGATAGACATCTTTTAAAATTATTATAATATACTATCCTTAGATCTAGATAAGGCTACTTCCCATCCTTCTAAGGGACGATGAAGGACATTTATCTTGAATAATAGTTACATAAGATAGTTTTTATGATGTGGAGAAGTCCTCATAAGCTCAAAGAATGGAATTTAGGATGGGAGATTACTAAGTTCTATGATGGGATCCCGCTCATCATAACCCATAAGAAGGTTTTTAGATATAGGTGCATAATGATTAAGGAGATCCTTGAAAGGAGTAATTAAAGTGCATTAAAATTTATGTTAATAAGAAGAATAAGGTTTAGAAAAAGTTTGTAAATTATGTTGTGAAGATGAATTATTTGGTTCAAGTTGATTTTGAGAAATGATATAAAAAAATTATCAAAAATTTGAGTATCATTAGTATTAGAAAATGATGGAAGAGAGGTATAAATAGAATAGGAAGTGTTATCCAAGGGAGAATTAGAAATTGGATCATCAAAAGTAATAAGGTCATCTTGCCCCAACTCATTTAAAAGAGTTGGGGAAGAATATTAGATAACATGATATGTTTGAGATGAAGGAGGAGTGTCGATAGGTTGGGAATAAATAAAAGCAAACACCATTTACATATTAGTCATGTTAACCACATTATCTTCAAAAGTGGGTTCAACAAGAATTTATACATTATTGGTGGAAGGGGTGGATTTGACTTGATTGCCTTGGATAGGTTGATGATTAGGAAGAGGGTATTTTTAGATAGCCAAATGAGCATTGGATTGGTTCAAGGCTTGAGATTTATCATGTAATTTATATTCCTTAAAATCAATTTCATAAACTTGTTGATGCTTTCAAATGATATAATCATGATCAAAATTAGGACCAAGCAAAAATTCCATATCTAAATTATGAAGTTATCTACAGGTCTCATGATAATGACCCCAACTAACATGAAACCAACAAAAATTGTTAGGATCATACCAGGATTTCATAAGATGGGTAGGGTCAAGTTCTTGTGGAAGAGGCCTAGGTAGATGCTTAAGCAATTTAACTGAGAATAGAGGTTTATGAACATTAATGTTGTTTGGTGAAGATAAATGAGGATTGGTACATTTTTGAGAAGGGGAAGCGAGTTCTAACAAAAGGGTAGGAAAGACAGATTAAACATTGTGAATGGTGTCATAATAATATGTAACATCATCATTGGTAGCATTATGATTTTTATTCTTAAGAGATGAGAACCCATAGAAGGTTGGGGTGGCTCAAATTGATGCATAAGGAAATATTGTCATTTATCTTAGTTAATATCCTCATCCAATGTACATGGAAAAAGAGTGTATACCTCATATTTAAGTTTATGAAAAAAGGCATTGGTAAAGAGATGGAAAATATTATCGTTAGCCATGTTATGTTCACATTTATTTGAAAAAAAATTCCACCTTTTGACAAAGGCTTGAGCAATTTTATTTTTAAGTTGTTTGTAATTTATGAAGTGGGCTAAAGTGTTTTCAAGAAGATCACTATTTTGGAATTCTTGAACTAAATCATTTACTAAATCCTCCAAAATAGTAATGGAATGAGTTCTAAGTTGGTTTTACCAATCTAAGTCATCACCTGTGAGAGTTTTGGCTAAGAGTTTGGTACTGGCAAATGTGTTCAATTTTACCCAATCCTTATAAAGATTTCCAAATGTTTTAAGATGAAGGGTGGGATTAGTTAATCCATAATAATAAATTGTAGGGGTGATACCTCCTATATCAATGTTAGCAATTTGAGTAGTGAGAGGTTAATTTTGGAGATGCTTAATGGTTTTATTGACCAAAGGAGGTTGAGGAATGAGATTGACTTGAGAATATTAAAGAGGAGGGGGAACATTCTATTTAAGCGTTCCCTAATCCATTGGTCAAGGATGATATTGAAGATGAATAAGGTGGTTTTGTATTCTCATCATTTGATTTGTGTTATGAGCCTAAAAGGTATTCATTTGATTGAGTATTTGTAACAATAGTTGATGTGTCTGATTATCATTATTAAAAGCATTAGAGGTCATATTAGTTGCTTGGGTACCACTATTGGTGTTGATAGGAGCTTGAGAGGAATTCTGAGAATGTGAGGCAATAGTGGTAAAATTTTCTTGTGTAGTAAAATATGGACTAGTGAATGGTTGAGAAGAAGAAGCACTAGTAGAATGATTACCTTGGGTAGAAAATGATGCACTAGTGGATGAATTAAGGATAGTGGATCTTATGAGAGGCCCACTATATGTATAACCTACCATGTTATTGGATATACTAGGCATGGAGGTGGAAGAAGTTAGAGAAGAAGAGGTCATGGTATGAGAATTGGTCATAATCAAAGGAAGAGGATTATAATCAAACAAAGTGGTACCCCCAAATATAGTTGAGAATGTAGTAGGTGAATGAGACTCTTCAAATTGACCACTAATCATAAGATTGTAAATAGTAGAAGGATATTTTCCTCGATCTTGAGGAAATTTAGAGATAAATAAGAGCATTTTGGGGTTTTACTCTAATTTGGGTTGGTATTATAATGAGAAGATAAGATTACGCTATGAAGAGGTATTAGGAGGGGTCCCATAGTTAATTTTTCAAGTGGCAATATGAACATTACTAGCATCCAAGAGAGGAAACCTACTTTATCTATGGGAGACTCTATGAGGGTTGGTTAAATTCATCATGTTTGTTGACTGAAACTAGGTATTGTCAGCAAGTAGAAATTCCATGATGAAGTTAAATAAATATAGATGAGAAATCAAGGAAATAGGAAATGAAATAAATAGTATAGGGATGATGGGGTCGACCTATCACAAAAATAGGGTTTGAAAATAGTATAGGGTTGATTGGGTTGATCTAGTACAATGAAAAGAGGCTAGAAAAAGAGAAAATAGAGTCTACAAATAGTACAAGCTCAATTGGGTTGATCTAATATAGTGAATAGAGGCTAGAAAAAGGTACAGGGTCAACTAGGTCAATCGAGTATAGTAAATAGATAGGGAAAATTAATAAGCCTATAACAGATTATGAATTGAAACATGATAACTTTTTCAAGTAATTTGAAAAGAAATAATAGAATGGAAATAAACAATCAATTGGATCAATGTTGGCTAATCTAATTGAATCACACAATATAAAACTATGTACCATTGTTGGCTAATGCAAGTATTTGCAATATAAAATACAATTAAGCAAAGATTAAGTAATCAACTTGGAAAGTAAATAACTAACTAATTGGTCAGCCTAAATGTTTATAAGATTATTAGAATATGATTTTAAATTTGATGGGAAGTTGGATGTAAGAAAGGAAATAGAAGGCAATATAAGGATCGTTTTAGGTATTTTAGGCTAAAATGGATATAGGCTTGGTATTGGGGCCTACCCCCTCACTTCACACCAAAATGATAAGGGTGTTAGGTGTTTAGCTAGAATGTACCATTAACCATGTTTTATACGATACTAGAACATGAAATCAGCTTCCCCCTTGGTGATGAAATATAATTAGGTTGGACTTGGGTAGTCAAATGTTAAAATGCTTGTTTATATTTTATGATTTGGTCATGTGTGTATAAAATATAAAATATTGAAACTAAATGGTTAATTGAAAACCACCTAATTAAGCTATGTGATCTATTCTAAGCATGCAATCAATAAGAAAATAAAGTGTGAACTAATTACTAGAATATAAGATTAATTCTAATTTTGAAACAAGGTACAATGTTGATATAGTCAACAATGTATGTATAGAATATAGAATAGGGTCAACAAGGTCAATCTTATAATATGCAATCAAGGTCTAAAAATGAATAAGGTCTACAGAGTTGGTCTAGTTATCTAGATAGCACCCAAAACATAGAAATAGGTTGATAGGGTTGATTTAGTTAATTGTGCAGGGGCAATTTTAAAGACTACAAACTATGAAAGGAAATACTATAAAGAAAGAGATAGAGAGATAGAAAGGAATCTTAGTGGATCAAATATGTAGATAATGAAGATTATTATTCAAGAAACTTAGTATATGCTTTTAAATTCTACTAAGTCAACTAGGTCAATCAAGCTTTATAGAAACATGTTGCTGAGTGCCTAAAATGTATAGGGTCGACTGAGTGGACCTAGTATGTTGAACCTAATGTCTAATAAAGTACAAGGTTGACAGGGTCAACCTAGTATTCTGGACTAGAAGTTTGAAAAGCTAAAAACTTGTACTAGGTCATTTGAGTCAGTCTAGTACCCTGTACCTAAAAACTTGCATGCAGAAGGTAGAGCTAGGTCGATGCAGTTCACCTAGTATGGAAAATATATGATAAAAATAATTAAATAATTAAATAAATCCTACAAGGGTTAGTTCAAGTTGGGTTCACTAGAATGTATGCAACTATAAATGCATCATGTCTATAAATCAATCTTATCTTAGAGAAGATAGAGCATACCTACTCTTTCAATTAGGAATACATTTGTTAAGCGGGAGCATGACCAATATGGGGATCCTCTAAACTCAATTATGGGATTAATTGTCACAATAGACCATGATAAGAAGGGTTCCAAAGATTACAGTCTAACACAATCATGAAACAACCTTAAAAGAGTCCTAGGTTTTAATATTCACTCTATTATAATAAACAATAAACAAAATCTAATATAGTGCACACCAAAGCTTGTGACACAAATTTGGGGTTAAGAAAATAAACTAAAAATGTATAGAATACATATACTCAAATCAATGTATATGGAATCCTAATGCATGAAAGATAAGCATAACTACATTATCTATCTATTTTTATAAAGGATAAATAAAGTTAGGAATACTTACCTTGAAGATGATCCTACCAAGCCTCAATCTCTCCTTTGGATAAGGTTATTTGCAATAGATTATTTTAGTATGTAAGGATAACAAATACTAATCATCTCTAGGATACACAACCTATCTATACATCCAAAAGACTTCACCGAAAGACAAGATCTATATCTCTAAATAAATTGTGGAACCCTAATCTTTATTCCTCAAGTAAAATGGTCAATAAGAAAATTTTCATTTGCACTTATTATTCTTTTCTTATCTATTCTCAAATGGTTGGAAATGAACTTGTATATATAGGTATATATTACCCTAAATTATTATGAATATGTCAGTTGTAAAAGGTCAATTGAGTCGACCCTATATGTTTTTAAGAGATAAATCACTAGGTCTCGAGCTAGGTCGATTGAAGGGATAACAAAACTCCAAGTGAAAAATATCCCTAAATATTAAAATTCATCCCAATCCACCTTATACATTAATCAAATGCTAAAAACTATACAGGGTTGACCCAGTCGATCTAGCATAGTCAACTAGTTAAAGGGGGGCAAGGCAAAAAAAAGGATAATGATATGACAAATATTTGGAATGGGTATAACAATAATAATAATAATAATAATAATAATAATAATAATAATAATAATAATAGGGTAAATGGTTTTAGGAGATAAGTGTGTAGATAGAAAGTGGAAAAAGGGACAATAATATTATGAAGCACCAATGATTTGCCCAACCCTTTCCTAGTGCACCCCTTAAGGCATGCACTTAGAGAGATTGAGATTTGATGGGTTCCTACAAGATATAAAGTGTCAGTAATTGATAAAAGTTTGAAAATATTGTGTATATAATATCCACTACTAGTATGTCAAAATTCATCTTTAATCGAGGTTCTAATGTAACCTATATTCTTACATCATTAAGTTCTCCCAAAAAAGTCACTACTATTTTATCTAGCTATGACATGGTACTCTTTGATGGACTTGGGGTCAAAACAAGCTTTTGGAAAAAATAATTTGGCATTACCATTGTTGAAGATATAGAATCTATCATAAAATTGTGTTTGTTCTTGCCAAACACCTAAATGGTTATCAAGAAAGGGGGAACCTCAATCTTGATTTTGTATATTACATTTGTGTTGGCTATTTTGGACTTTTTTACAATAGATTTACCTTTGATAGAATTCTATAAAATCTCTTTCTACTTTGTGATTTGTGACATATCATGAAGAGTGATATTATCCTTGATCTTCTTCCTATCCTCAATTATGTTGTATTCTCACTTCCTCTATTCTTCTATATGTTGAGGTCGATCATTCCCTTTTAGGGAAGGAGGATTATTATAAACTTTAGGATTTGGGGGCATAATTGTATTATTGGGAGGAGTAGAAGTGGTGAGAGGAGAGGATATTTTTTCCTTAGATTGTAATTATTTCTATTGAACTACTAGAACACTTGTACTTCATCATAATTATCTTCTATAATAGTGTCATCTTCATTGGGGAAGGGAGACTCATAGGTTTCAAAGACCATAGCAAAACTTGAAGGGTCAAGTTTATAAAGGAGATATAGAAGTTTCATCATTTGATCTTATCTAACCATTTCACTCTAAAATATTTCAAAGGCTACATAAAACTCTACACAATCCAATTTCCCACTTTGTGATGTGTTGTGAACCCTGAACCAATTGGACATAATTGTCTCCATGATATTGATTTTGATAGATTGTTAGGCTATTTTTTGTTTTGCATTGTTGGTGGGCCTGTGGAAAGGCTTGTTGTATATTTGAAATTCAAAATTTTGATTTTAATTTTTATTAGTGGTATTATCCATCATTTTATATATATTCAAGAAATCATTGCTCAACTTTTTGACCATTCTCTTATAGAATCCAATTTAGCTTTTGTAGAGTCAAAAACTTGAGTGACTATTGCATTGGTATGATCTTAATGTTGATTATATTGGTTTTTCTATGGTAATTCATTTGTGCTTGATTAATAAAGAACCTATAATTTTGATTTTTTGTTTGTTATGTCATGGGAAGTAGAGTGTACAATTAATTTTGGTTGAATGTAGGGGCATTCTAATTAGCATGTGGAATTGGATTCAAAGATGGGAGCCCATTGTTGAACATTTGGCATCCTAAATTCTATGGACTAATTTGCATATTTATTTGTTTGTCAATATTAATAGCTTATTGAAAGGCCAAAGCTAAAGTATTGGTAATGGTTTCTCTTTGCAATAACACTACAGTATTGGGATTTAAATTATTCTTGTATATTTTGAGCATCAAATCTATGTCTAGCTTATACATGACATTTAATTGAGTAAAAATATTATGAAATCTTGCATTAAAGGCTTGGATTGACTCATTATATCTCCTCTTAATAATAGTGAAATATTGATATAATAAAACTAAATTAGTCACTTGCCTAAATTGTAGAAGAAATTAATTTTGACACTCATTTTATGAGGTGATAGAATTTACCTATAAATTGAGATACCAATCATAAGAAGAATGTTTAAGAGTAAATGGAAAAAGCCTACATGCAACATCTCATGGGTGTTATATTCATTAATCTCAAAGTAGCCTTGAAATATTTGATATGTTCTTTTGTCATTCTATTTTTTTGAGGGGAAGGAGGTAGGAAAATAATTCTCTAAATTCCTTAGTACATCATTTTGGTCCCCAAGGATGGCAATAGAAGATATGACTAACCAAGGTTAAGACATAAGAGGATTGATAAGTGGGATGTTTCTTATAGGGGAAGGTATTTTAGCTTGATGTAACTTAGAGATGATAGGTATTGGTCTAGGCCTCTTAGGATTTGATAATGGTGAAACTAAAATGCTAGCTTGTGCCCTAGACCTTGTTAATCTCCTAGTTGTCTCTAGTGAAACTATACAAAGTGAATAACCTCTATTATTGAGAAAAAACATAAGTGTGCCCTCCTTCTAGTGCCATATTTTTATTTGTTGATGTGGGTTTTATGTATACCACATAAGGTTAAATTAGTTAGCATATAATGTTTTTATATATCTATGGAATGAGGTTCCACTTTGGGGCATGATTTATAGGTATACAGTTAAAAAAACTAGCTGATGGAATATCATGTTGAGCTTGTGGATTGTTTAACTAGATTTTGTTGACGGAAGTGTGGAATTTAATAGAAAGTAATCACTAAGTGAGATGGATGTGTGGGTAATTACTCTATGATGTTTAAATCTCAAATAAATTTAATAAGGGAAAGAAGGGTAACGTAGAAAATAAGGCTTGATGTTCCTAAAAGGTCACTTCTAAGACTATTTCTTCAATGGACAAGTATGTTGAAGACCAATATTTGTCATTTACATTTATTATACACTCACAAACAAGCATAGTTAGTAGTCTAGGAAAATAAGTATATGGAGATTACTAATATCAACTAAAGGTTTCTCTTCTTAGGGTTTTTACTACACATCCTTATATGATAGGTTACAACTCAGACCATAATTTTTTGTAGAGTATATATAGCTCATGCCTAGATGACTATACCAAAACAAATACCTATACACACCTCAAATCATCAATTCAACTTATAATAACTACTTAAACCAATGAAATTTACCAATCCTCAATTATTGTTTCACATCTAAGATCAATATTAATTAATTAACATAATTAGATTTATCTGTAACATTAACACACTTTAGAACTATTAAATTAATACAAACAAACTTAAATTTCATTAACACAGAAAGAGAAGAAGAAAGAACAAACATAATTACATGATAATAAATTTCTTGATCTCTTCCTCTATATTGATAAAAAAAATTGACCATTCAAAAATAGGGTTTTACATGTATTTAAAGGTCTTGGGAAAGGGGTCACCTCAATATCCAAATATAGAAAAACTTTGGTTATATCAAAATAACTAGAATATAAGTTCTAGTTTTTTATAAAAATATATGTTATAACTTATAGATTACCTCAGACATGAAATATGTACATTGTGGTAAAAAAATTGTTTAATTAGAACATGGACATAACAAGACTTAACTAGCCATTTATGATCATTACATTCAAAATTATACAAAAATAGCCTTTGAATGAGGCTAACTTGGCTCCTTCTTGACACTTTTTATTAATTTTGTTGGAACTACAACAATGACTGAGGTTGAGCTGGTTATTGGAGTTGATCTTGTTGATGTATTAGACATGGTGATTAGAGTTGGAGCTGAGGAATACCTCATAGCTTGAACTATATTTATAACTAGAGATGAGCTAAAATGGGGAGTCGATTGATGCACTTGTTGAGACAAGAGGGATTGAATTTGGTGGTGCGATTGTAACTCACACATTAAGTAGAGCCTAAGTTGTTTTAGTAGATGGTGTTGAAGTTGCTTTATTCTTCATGTCAAACTCTTTCTAACTATTGTATCCTTTGGCATGTTGTGCCTAAATTAATATCATATCAAGGAGAGGAGGTATGTTTACCTTGTCTTCCTATTCTACTAGCCTCAAATTCTATGTCTTAGTAGCTCGAAATCCTACCTAAAATACCTCTACTTTAATTATTTTCTTCTTTGCTATACTCAGATTCACTTTAATATCCTCTAGACTCAATCCTTGTAAACTTTGATTGAAACTATTTGATGTTCACTTTATCATTTGATAAAAAATAGCTCGAGCTACTAGCTTCCTAGTGTTATCTCAAGATCCTATCAATTCCATCTCATCCAAAATTTATATTATGTTATTTTATTGTTTTGTGAGCTTATTAACTAAAACATCACTAGTACTCACCCAATCACAAGCCTCTTAAGTCCTTATGACTATTAGATTTAATGCATTGGCTACCTCCAAGGGGTTTATTAGATTTAAATGGTCGAATGACTTATTAGGAGTATACAACACCAAAAAATTCAATTTTTTCTCATATTAGTTAAGAAGTTTAAATAATTTTTTTTTTATAGTTACGTGTGGAGCAAATTGGACTCTCAAAGAATGATTAGTTTCCAAAATTTCATATAATCTTAATGCCACACTTTTTAGATCTTTCTCTATGTTATAGGGAATCCAAATTACCTATTTATACTCTTTAAGAGTCTATATATCTTCTTCTAGTTATTTTATGGCATATTGTTTTCCATCATGAATACCCAATACTGCTTCAATGTGGGTCTCTATGTAGGAATTGATATCCTCAATGTAGAGGGACTGGCCATTCTTTCTATCCTATCATTTTGACAAAGAGTAAATAACTTCTCTTTCTTCCAAAATCATCACTCTACCAGTGATATCTTCAATCTCCCTCTTCCTGACCCTTTACACTAAGGTTGTTGCTTTGTAAAAGAGCAATTTTATAGTGGGTAACTTGGTGATCTTCAAATTGAGCATGTTAGTAGTTGACACTCATATCTCCTTTCTCCAATCTAGAAGTGTTAATTTTAATAAATCTAATATCTAGGATTCTATTTATGTATCCTTCTTAGGTTTAGATTCAAAATTAATGGATAGATTAGGCATTTAGGGCCAAATTATCTTGGATTAGTCTATGTTCCCTAAGTGTGGCATGGGATACACAATGTAGACAAGTTTATTCTTGGGGGATATCTTTATTTCCACCAATAATATGGTTTTTATTACTCTTAATTAAGGTAGTGGTCAACCCAATTGAGTAGAGGAGGATAGAACTAGGGTGATGGGTTGGTTGGTGTCTGTCGAAGGAGAGGTGGATAATGAAAGAATAATGGTGGAGATTGAAGGAATAGTGATTGGAGGAATAGAGACTATATGAATAATGGATATTGTAGGAGTAATGGTTGGCATAATAAAAATAGGCATTATAGATATAAGAATAAAAGTGGAAAAAATGGGTAATGGCATAGAATAAACAATTGGTAATGACATAAGAGGAAAAAGGCATAGGGGAATAGCGATCAAAACACCCTTACTAGATTGATCACCACTATGGGGTGTCTTTATTTCCAATCCTTGAAATCTTATCAATTTTTATTATTATAGATTTTCTTCATCCACTTCATGGCTTGGATCACCTTTAACTAAGGTTTATGCCTCTCCACTAGTTACCTTTGTGGATGGAGTATGTGGTCTCTTTTCCCTAATATTTATTTGATAACAAATTGTTGTCCTCTCATCCTATGGAGTAGTCACTTGTTATGTAAGAGGGGGAAGAGTCATACTAGATGTTATAACTATTGAAGCCACCATATTAGGTGCCATATCTTCCTCATCAGAGGAGTCTAGGAAAATGATCTCCACCTCATCCTTAATTATGATGTCCTTCTCCTACATTATCTCTTCTACTAATTCCTATTTGACCTTCCTCAATTAAATAGCAGATGTTTAAAATGAAGCAGACTATTCTTCCTCTTCCTTAATAGCATCTATTGTCTCTTATGGAACTTGATCTTCTTCATGCTCTCCATTAGTTGATGTTTCCCTTGCCACTTGATCTTGTTGTTATTGAGTTATCATCATATTAGGTGGTTTTTTGGGGTCTTAGATTTAATCTATTGTTTATTCATAAGGTTTTCCACTCTTGAAGTCAGAGGATATCCATCCCCCCAGTGTTGGGATCCTAAATTTGGATAGTTCAAGTGTAAGGGAGGGATATTCTTGTATTACCCTCAACAAATCTTTAATTAGGCCAAAAATATTATCCCTTTCCTTTACTTATTCATCATATTTTGCATTAAGGAACAAGAATTCATGGTTGAAAGTTTCATGCTTTTATGGGATTATGAGATTGTGAATATTTTGTTGTATTCTCCTATAGAGGCTCCAATGCTTGTGGGGCATAGTAGCCAATGTGTAAGCCCTCCTTACTTTCCTAGACTCTCTAAAATGTCTCCTATATGTATACTTAATCCTCCTAATAGTTATATTGGAGATATGGAAAGTGCTTCCCTTACTCTTTTTCAAGTCCTCATCTATACCATTCCATATTTGTAAAGTAGTATTTTACTCCACAACTTTGTCTGGGAAAAATCTAGGGAGTCAAAGAGGGTCTACCCTATGTCTAACAACCATGATAACTATATAATTTGGGTATAGCCAATAATCACCCAAAGATATGAGTGTATAGGTGATGTTCTTTAAAAGTTTATCTAGAGGCCGGTCATGAATTACCATCCAAAATTGAGGATACATGTCCTCCAAAATTCTAACATTGTTCCTCATATATGCATAGATGTAAACAAAAGAATAGAAGTCACAGATTTTATTCTTGGTATAGTCAAGTTTTGGATTCCAAAAAAACTGATTATGTTTATAAATATTCCCCATGAATACATCCAAAATATATGACATCAAATATAAATTTCCACTTTGGGGCCTCTTATCCTTGTCTAATATGTTTTCATGATGTCAGGTACTAATAACCTCCCCCAATGCATAAGTGCACTTTAGAGTAATGAGAAGGTCTAGTAAGGGTACCAATTTTAAATGTAGTAAATGAATTCTTGGGTGTCTAAAAAATCAATTTAATAATGCCATGCTAATATGAATTTCCATCCAAAACTAGGTGATGGGGACAGGGTTCTTGGCAGTTTCCTTGATAGTGAAAGTCTCACTTAGGAGAAGCCATTTCCATACTACTTATTCCACACTATTATTTTTATTCCAAGTATTTACACTATGTAATTCAAATTTAGCATCCAAAATGGGCAAACATAAATACCTCATGAATGTATCACCTAAGATGTATGTAATGATTGTGTTATTGGTGACATAGTGTAGATAGCCACCATTTGCAATTTGGTCTTTGAATAATAAATCTTACAATAAATATATGCATAGCATGACTTATATCTTGGTGGATGTGTAGTTAAGTGCTTGATATTTGAATGGTATTGATTTATCTTTAAAAAATTCTCTTCTATTGAGACCTCCTCTTCACATGCAAATGGATCAATATTCTCTATGGCCTCCCATAGATCTGAGTAATTAGCATGGAGACCATCAAACATAATTTCATCAAAAACAATGTCTAAGTATTCTATGGAGTCCTTAATGGAAAACTTGGATGGTGGTAGAGCTCCCTTATATGCCCTAAATGAAGATGCCATTATTGTTGGTTAATGTTGGTGTGATGCAAGCTCTTAAAAATGGTTTTCTAAAACTGTATTGTGCAAATTGTAATTCATTTTAGATGTAGCTAGGGATTTTTAAATTGTATAAATCTTTTTTCACTCGAGATCTTAAAAATTAAATGAGGTTAACTTGGTTAGGGGATCGATGTTATAACTTTATACTTTCATTCTAATTTATGCACCATTAATCTCCAATGTCTATGATCTTATCATATTATTATAATTTCAACTTGAACACCTAGGCTTAGTCAGCATGGCACAAGATGATTGTTCATTTAGGGTGCCATGGTGTTACTTTATATTTTGACACTTGTCATTGTATGATTTAGTTAAGGGTTTGACCTTTATCTTATGGCATAATGATTTGATATGGCGAACCAAAGATTTTGAGTGAAAGACCCAAAAGGAAAAAAATATCTTTGAAGAGATTCATTTGGGAATATTTGTCCAAAATTTGTTGAAAGGAAAGTTCCTGAATGAAAGGCTCAAAAAAAAATTCATTAAAGCAATAGTTATAGAAGACCAAGTGTTCTTTAGGGATATTAGCATTCAGTAGGAAGATTCCATAGAGAAATTTCATAAATGAAAACCTTCTAAATGAAATATTTAGAAGCTAAAGTTCCCAAAGTATAAAAACTTTTGAATACCAAAGTTTCTAAAGTAAATTTGTCACATAATAAGTGTCGAACAAATTATCTGAAGAAAATTTGTCAACTAAAAAACTATTGACTAGAATAAAATTTAAAATAAAATTCCTGACCAAATAGTTTTTGATTGAAAAGTTTTCAAAGACAAAAATACCAAATATTTAAAGTGTTTAAAATGTTTAATAAAATAATCTAAATAATAAATTATAAATTAAATAACCCAAACAAGCAAACCTGAATACCTGTTATACATAGCAATTCTTCCAAAATTTCAATTAATATATTAGTTTCAATAATTCCTTTTAAATGGAAAATAGGTGCACCAAATGTGAGTTAATGTTGAAAACATCACATTTTTGTAGATAATAAAAAACTTCTCAAACACACACATAACCCAAATAATAGATAATTCCTATAAAAACAAAGCAGGTCCCCACTTTTTAAATAAAATATGAGGTGGGGTGTGTTGAATACAATAGGACCCATTTGGTAGAATATGTTGTAGTTGTCATGGGTTATCTATGTTGAAAACCTTAGGAACTCAATAAAATTTATCCTACAAGAAAAGGGGTAGAGGGAGTCCCTATAAAATTTGAAACATATCTCTAGCATAGGTGTCTCTCTAATAATGGTCTCCATGAGAGAGTATGTGTATGTGGTAACACTGTAGGATTATACCTCACCTACATTGGTGGCTCAAATTAATTTTGTGGTGTGTTTATGGAAACTATGCTCAAAACTATAACTAATAGCTATGATGTGATTTCTTGTGGAATAGGTAAAAGATACTCATATGAAATACCCTCAATTGAGACCACTTTATTAACATGTATATACTTGATGCACATGTGCATAATGGATGGAATGCATCATAACTATTTTATCCATGGCGTATCCAAAACATGTAAAATGTGCCTGCACTAGTTATTATGAAGATTCTAGTGGCCGCATGTCCTAATACAACCTATAGTGTAAGTACAATATCCCTAATGGAGCTCTAAACATGGCCACTAAAACTATGAATAAATATGTCAGTCAGAGAAATGTCCTACTTTAAATAACCCAAAATCTATAGAAGTGTGATAGTTCACATGTTAATAGTTGACCCATTATCAACCATAACACTCTAAATAGGATGATGATCAATTTAATCTCATACAAAGAGTGCATATAAATCTAAAACATCATCAACAAAATATTGTTTTGAGAAAATGATGAGTGGTCTAGCTAGTAATATAGTATGATACACACCAATGGTATTATGTATGGTATGCATGTCATCTTTATTAGTGTGATATGATACCTATGGTGGATGTGCTTGGTATGTATAGTGAACACCTAAAGTAGCTAATGCCTCATTACCTATATGTTTTACAAATGTATCTAAAAATATTTTCAATGCCTTATCTTCTATTTTTTAGGTGCCTCTATAGGTGTTCTCACATAAATGAGGTTATCCTTTATCAAATCCTATATCTTATGTTTCAAGTTGATGCATCAATTTTTAGTATGTACTAGTGACCTATGATAGTCATAAAATGCATTGAAATCATCACTATTTAGAAGAGGCCATGTCCTATCAACCTCTTTCATGCGATGGAGAGATATGACATTGCATTCTAGGAGATATTGTAAAACACATGTCTATAATTTTTGAGGGTTGGTGAAAACTCTCTATGGATGAGATGATAAAACCAAGAAAGGAGGTGGATATGAATTTGCATTAACTATGGAATTTTGATCACTCTTATTTTTAGTGGCCCTTAATTTGTATACTAGCTTATGTAACTCTTATAATTAGATTCTAATTCACTTGTATATTTTAATTTGACCATAGAGATAAGCTTGACTTCCCTTTGTTTCACTATGAGGCATAAATATGTGAATGTTGGAAACTTCTTGAACAAGATAGATTCATGTAATGATAGTAGTAAACTTTGTTTGAATATGTCTTAGAGCTCTCTAGCTTCCATAAGGATAGTCATATTTTCCAATATAGTTTTATATCTCAAGACATTATGTAATATGCTCATTAGATTTTTGTTTGTGTCATTTTAGAAAATGAGGTATTATCACTAACTTTAATTAAAAAGTGTGTTAAAAACATATCTAAAAATGGATTGAATGTGGTGATAGACTGATTTGGAAGACCATAAAACCATTGTAAGTCATAGTCATTTAGACTGCATGGGAACAACGTAGTAAGGAGATAATCATTGGACACGTAGTCTAAACATGTGTGGAAATCTCATAGATAGTGATCTGGGCCACCCTTACCATCATAGAAATTAATATTAGGTGTCATAAATTTGGATGGAAAAGGATTAGCCTCTATGTGATGTGTCAAAGGTGTATGTAAAAGAATATGAGAATCCAAGGCATGTGATAACATAGTAACACCCTAATCAAAATGTAACACCATAGTTTGGAGATATTGAATCTCATAAATAAGGGATTATTCATCTAGAGAGGAGGAAATATCCATAGGAGGTGTTGCTATTATTGAAGGTTTCCAAGTTAAAATAAGTTGTACAAGTTGAGTTATCCCCAAATTAGGTGTAACAATATTGTTACCTAGGGGAGTAGAATATTGACCATTATTTGATTTGTTATTTATTTCCATTATGGATTGTTGAATATGTACATGATAATGGGTATGTTCCCAAAGTCTTTATCTAAAATTCTATAAAATCTCATCCTTATTAAATATAAAATTTTCATTATTAAGTTGGGAGAGAGTGTATCGATTCCCATCTAGTGTATTATTTTAATCTTGAGTAATTTTTGAATCACTAGTTGTAGATGAACTTTACTATGATTTATTATTTTGATATATAACATTGATTGCCAAAAATTGAGTAGGTGAAGATGCATATACAAGATTGATATTAGTATTCCATATAAGTTTTTGTCTTAGAATCTAATTTTCCAATGTTGTAATTTTTAATGTAATAGTTTATTCTAAGTTTTAAATTTTTAAATGAACGTTCTCATATAGATAATTTGATCCTTTAGAGTCTCACAAGTGCAAAACCTAGTTACTTCTGATTGAACATGTAGGCACATACTCTTTAGAGAAGAGGTGGAGGCATGGATAGGATGAGTATAGTCATTAGTAATAATATTATATGCTAATTCATCTCATGAAGGAGTGATATCATGGACCTAGTTAGAGGGAAAGTAGTTATCATCCTCATGGAGATGAGGAAGAGAAGGAGATTATTTCTTGTGCATAATCTATGACATTGAAACATGAAACCTGGTTGTTAGCTTATATAATATATCCTTTATGTATGTAAGGATTTGTTTCTTAATTGAATTCCACATAAGAGAACAATAAAATGCTAGAGATAGAATTAAATATGACATACATTTTAACTAACATAAAGCATCATGTACATATGTGTTTATTCATCTTTTAATTCATTCTAATTGAAAGGAAACAAGCATGCAAAGGAAGCTATAAAACTTTGTATTAAAAAGTGATAAACCTCATCTATTATTATTATTATTATTATTATTATTATTATTATTATTATTATTATTATTATTATTATTTATGAAATAAAAATAAGAAAATATAGGGATCTAAAATCCAAATTTTGGTCTTAGAAGGCTAGAAATATAAACTTAAGGGTTATCTAGGATTAGGGTTTTTTCTCTATTAAAAGTAAGCCAGTTTCACCAAATGATTTAACTTCTTAGGAGTTATGGAGTTTAAGCCCTAGGTCATTAAAGGGTCTAATTATAATAAATTAGGGTATAAATATGCAATAAATACAACCATTTATTTGTAATAGAATTAATTTAGTTTAACCTTTCTAAAAATAATAATAAATGATGTAAACAAGTCCTTATCTAGAAATTGACTAAGATAGGAGATCTAGAGGTTGTAAATTAAGACTAGAGGTGATATTAATGTCATGAACATTATCCATGTGTAAAACCCCTTCCTAGACAATATCAACCTAACTAGATAATAAAACTAATGGAATCAATGTCCTCTTTTTAGCACTCGTGTACTCTATGCAAGACTACTTTGAGATTTTGGGTGAACCTCTGTTAGAGTCTGCCAAGCTTGTTCCTACATGCACAAATTATTATTCCCTATAGGTGACCTATTTTGACTAATTTTTTATGCAAACCATAAACCTCCATGTTGTTAGGGCATCCATTTGGCACAAGTATCAATGTGTGATGTTATTGGGGTAGGCTATACATCCTTAACACCCAAATGTCATGAGAGTTTCCTACATACCAATACTTTAAGGAGGGATCAATCCTGATGTAGTTCTCCCCACCTAAGTGTTGGTGAAGGTGTAAGTGAAGATAATAGGAATGTTGGTTTGAGTGGAGATTGAGACTATAAATTTGAGTATTTTAAGTTTGGGATGGTTATAAATTGTTGTATGCATAATTAGAGTAGAATAGGGATTGATAACCTTGATTGTGCACAACTTGTTCTGATTTGGTTTGTGTTATTTGCATCTAATTTCCATCTAGTGAATAAAGGGATAAAAGTTATGTATATATATTGTTCTAATGCTTATGTAGGTATTAAAATAAGTTTAGTCTAATACTATATGGTTTTTTTTTTGAAAATATATCCATTGGTGGCCAAAGGTGGGAAAGGGATAATATCACCCAAATAGGGACACTAGCACCATTAGCATTAATGTCAAAATTATGGTGCTACTATCTAAGTGGTAGAAATTGAGGCACTATAGGACATGATGATAAATTGAGGGTTTGGGAATACTTTAGGGATGTTTAGGGATATGTGTGGCCCACACAAAGGTTAGATAAATGTCTAAATAGGCCTTAAGATAGGTCTAGGGCTAAGATAGTGATGGGTGGCCTCAAGTAACATTATTAACACTCAAGTGTCATTTTTAGATGATTACATTTACACCCCCCCCCACCCTCCTTTATTTTATAAATGAAACAAAGAGAAATGACTAAGATAAATGAAAAATAAGTGTTTCTAGACTTACCTCAGAGGTGAAGCCTGTGAATCTAGATCTGAGTATGTGAAACATGATTCATTATGTGTACTATAAATAAAACATGCATAGATAAATAATTATTTATGAGATATAAAAATAAAAAATAAATATAAGTAAAAACATAAGAGAAATGAAATGAATGAATACACCTCATTGGATATGCAAACTAATGCATAAACTTGGTGACATCCTATGTGTGTGTAGATAGTTATCAATTGGTGAATAACTTGGATTGAGTTGATGGCTTACTCAATCACCATGTTTTGGTGTCTCATGAATTCAATCCATTTTTGACTCCATCATTTCCTACCCCTACTTGGTGGATCATGACTTATGAATAGATTGGATTGGATTGATGGTGTGTCAAACCCTCTCATGTAGGTGTCTCAAGAATAGACTATGACTCCATCATTGCCTACCCATTAGATGAATATGAACTAAAAATACATGATGTAATTTAAATTTATAAGACAGTTTTGGGCCACTCAAAAACTCTAAAATGTAAAATAGCTCTAGGCCACTCTAGAATGCCACCCACTATAGAAGGAGTAAGGAATCAATCTAGTGTGTAACTTAGAAAATGGTGTTTGGTATGTATAATATATATAATTGCATGGATTTTATCATTCCATCTAATTAATTGGTGTATAAGTGAGCATACAAAAAAAAGGTTCTATGTAAATGCCCCCATATATAATATCTCAATATATAGATTCTCAATTAAGTTGTAATAATATATATCTGAGTATCTAAACTAAAATATAAATGGTCATGTAGTGAATGATTCCCTAAATCCTATAAAATTAGTATGAATCTATGATAAACTTAGCCAAAACTAAGAATATACAACTAACTCTATGCAAATTTAGACTATACCTACTGTAGTTTTCTAGTTAATCTAGAATTTACTAAAATTGAGGCTATTGGATAGTAGAACCATATATTAGATAGTAGCACTAGTGGTTTTAGTGTCCAAATATAGGTGCTAATTACCAACTATATTGATTTATATGCAATTGAAATTGGCCTCTATGTTATTATTTCCCACTATGTTTTCCAAACATAGATTTCTATATTCTATGCATGTGTGATGAAAAAAGTACTATAAGTTCATTAGATAGCTTGATATATATCACAAACCTCTATGAATTCCCTTATTTTGAATGGAGTTATTGGACCTATGCAATAAATGTCCTCAAAATAAAAATATATGCAAAACATGTGTCAGCCAAAACATATGTGATATCTATGTAATAAACCAATATAATGTGCATACATAACATTAGAATGTAAGATAGTCTAAGCGTAAGTTTTTAATGTACAATGTATGTTAGATCTAGCATTCACAAGGATGTCAAGATAGATATAACAATGTAAGCATGCATATGAATACAAAACCTAAGAAATAAATTAAGAATTTACCTAAGGGGATGGGACATGATGTCCATCAAGGCACCCAAGGAGGAAAGGGAGATGCATGAAAGTACCTCATGGTATTTAAAAATGGATTTAAAAACAAGAAAGAGACAAGTATCATGGCCATGATGCATACATAAAATAATACATATAAAACACATGAGGTAGTAAAGTAGGCAAAGGGGCCACAATACAAGGAACATGGGCACATGTCAATAAATTAGAGAAAGTAAGACATATAAGTACATGTTAAAATTTCCAAATACACAAACAAAAAGTAAGTTGTCTTAGAGCCACATGGAAGGGCATGTTCAAATGTCTACATACACAATCAGGAAGACACACACAAGGACCTGGACATATGTTCAAATCATACATATAATGAGAAGAAGTTGGTGTGAAGCTACAAAATAATTTCATATTCAAATGCCCTCAAATATAAGAAGCATAAAGATACCATAAAGTATAAACTAGGAAAGATATAAATGAAAGTATGAATGAACATGTGGTATAAATTTATGTACGAGATAAAATGTACATAAGTTGAGTATAAAGTAGTAGCAGTCAAAAAAAATATTAGAATGTGTAGGATGATTAATATCAAGATATAACAATGCTAAATCTGTGATGTAGAGTTTATAAATTTATAACTTGATAGTTGAAACTATGTATAGGATGCCTCCAAATGTGTAAATGTATCAAATGAGGAACCCATGTATCTATGTATATGACCCTAGTGGGTAGATAGTGTCAAATATAGATCTATGTAGTGGACCTAGGTCCTATAAGTATTTGTGAATTCTCAATAAGAATAAGTGAAGCATGTATGCATTGAAAAAACTAACTATAGTAAATTAGCTATCATATGTAGTGTTTGTAAAATACAAGAAGTGTAAATATGGCAATACATACAATCTATAATTTGTATTTTCTAAGTAAATATTTGAATATTTTTGTGTTTTGACATATTATATTATTTTTGTATTTTATAGATATAAGATATGTACAAGTAATATGAAAATGAAACTATATACAAGGATCAAAAAATAAGGAAACTATGTATAATAAGGGAGGAACATATTAACTAATGAATCTCATGGGAGACTCACTATCAACATGGCCTACATCAAATAAAGGATCAATAATTGTGTGTATTATGTGAAAAGGTAATTAAGGTCCTAGAATCTATTGCACTAAGTAATCTATAGTTGGGACTACCTATGGAGTGGTGCTAGAAATCAGTGAAGCTGACTAGGGTGTCCTGTGAACTGTAGGGGTCTTAAGGACCCATATGGTGGAATATGTTGTAGCTGGCATGAGTACCCTATGTTGAGAACCCTATGAACTCATTAACACTAATATTAGAAGGAAAGGGGTAGAGGGAGGTCTTTCAAAATCTATATCATATATCTAACATAGGGGTCTCTATAATAAGGGTCTTTATGGGAGAGTATGCATGCACGGTATTATTGTAGGAGTAGACCTCACTTGCACTATTGGCTCAACTAAAATATATGGTATATTAGTAGGAACTATGCTCAAAACTATAACTGGTAGCTGTAGTGTGATTTTCTATGGAATAGTAAAACTATACTCATATTAATGACCCTCAACTATGACCACGTGATTAACATGTATATACTTGAGGAATCTATGCATAATGGATATAATGGATTATAGTTTTTATATCCATGGACTACCTAATAACATGTCAAATGTGCATTCACTAGGTACTACTAATAATATGGTGGCCACATGTGTTCATCCAACCTATAGTGGAAGTAAAATATCCCTAATGGATATCTGAACATGACCACTAAAATAATGAATAATTATGTCAGTCAGAGAAATGTCCTACTCTAAATAACCCAAATGCCATAGACATGTGATAGTGAATATTTTAATACTTGACCCATTATCAACCATAACACTCTGAATAGGATGATGATCAATGTAGGCTCATACAAAGAGTGCATATAACTTTGAAACATCATCAATAATCTCCTATTTTTATAAAGTGATGAGTGGTCTAGTTGGTACTATAGTATGATATAGACCAATGATGTTATGCAGGGGGTGTGCATCCTCTATAGTAGTGTGATATGATGCCAGTGGTGGATGTGTTTGACACATATATTAGACACCTAAAATGCCCTTGCCTCATTACTTGTATGTTTTTTATATAGATCTAAAAATATTTTTCAATGCCTTAGATTTTGTTTGTTGAACTTTAGGTGCCTCTATAGGTGTGCTCACATCAATGATGTTGGCCTCTATCAAATATTGTATATGCATCTTCACCTAGTTAATTTATGGCAAGAAATGTTATATATCAAAATAATAAATCACAACAAAGTACATCTATAACTAGTGATTAAAAAATTACTCAAGATCAAAGTAATACACAAGATGGGAATCAAGACACTCTCCCCCCACTTAAAATGAAATATTATAGTCAATAAGGATGAGATTTTATTGATTTGTAGAGATAAAAATACACATAGGTTTATCACATATATTAGGCTATCTAAATTCACTCAAAGTATAATTTTTAGAACATAGGGACAAAATACAAAAATAAATTTCAAGAAAACACAATGGGAAACAATGACATAGAGACCAATTTTAGTTGCATAAAAATTAGTATAGTTGGACATTAGCACCCAAATTAGGACACTAGCACCATTGGTGCTACTATCTAAGATATGTCACTACTATCTAGTAGCCTCAATTTTAGGAAATTCTAGATTGAGTAGAAAATTACAATAGATACAATCCAGGTTTGCATAAGTTTAGTTGCAGATTATTAGTTTTGTCTCAGATTATCATAGTTTCATACCAATTTTCTTAGATTGGGGGTGTCATGCATGACATTATAATTCCTCTTTTAGTTTTAGATACTCAAATACAAATTATTACAACTCAATCTATAATATAAATACTTAGATATCAAATTTGGGGTCATGTGCACAACACATTGTTTTTTTATTCTCACTTATGCACTAGTTGATTAGATGGAATGAAAAAATACATGTTATTATCTATGTTTTGAACACTAGACACCATGTTCCATGTTACACACTAGATTGATGGCTTACTTCATCTATAGGGGTTGGCATTCCCTAATGGCCTAGAACTACCTAATATTCTCGAGTGGCCCAAAGTTGTTTTACATTTCAATAATAATAAAATGTTCTATTATAGGTGTATATCAACTAAAAATATAAATCACATAAAAATATTAACATGATTAAGGTAAATTTTAGTTTCTATTAGTTTAAAAGGCCTAAATCTAGAGTTATAAATAGGTAGAGTGTAGTGACACCCAAATGATGGATATAATAATAGGAATTATCATCCCTTTTAATAATAAAAATAAATAATAGAGAACTATTGGTATGCCTAAATTTAGTTTTTACAACTTGTTAATTTCTTATTTATGAGGAAAATAACTAAAGTTTTAGGCTAATATTCTATTTTTAATGTCAACATACTTTTTACAATGAAGAATTCTTGGAGAGTGTGGCATAGAGGTAGCTTTCTTAGGCATAACTAACCTTTAGATAAGCATTCACATTCTAAACTTAGCCATACACTTATTCTCTTTCAATTACAATAGTGGAACATGGTCTGTTTGACTTCCATGAAGTATTAATTAGCCCACCTCTCTTCTATTGCACGTCAATTAGGCCTAAAACTACCTTTATTTCCATAATGGTAATGAAATAATCATGTTTTCCCCAAATTGGTAGTTACAAGTGAATTTATGACCTTGATTCACTATCCTTGTAGCTTTCCACACCACTTTATAGCCTCTAATATCTTCTTCAAGGTGCATTTCAACTAAGGAAAACACTTTTTCACTTTATACCTATTGAAAAACCTTGCAATATCTCCTTATAACCTTCATCATGACTCTTGAGGATTGAGTGAATACTTGTAGATAAGTGTGATGGCTCATGATATCCTTCATAAACTCATAACATTCATGCTTTAGGTTGATCCTAGTGGTAGGTCTATTGCCTTGGGTTTAGTATTGAGTTCATCTCTTCATCTTGAAGTGTTTCTAAGATTTTTATCTCATTTGCAAGACACACAACATTGTATTGACCCTAAAAGGTTATTTATACTTACTTTAAATAATTATTATGTCTTATTCATGCTCCAAAAATCAGCTTCTCTTGACCACTATTAATAAAGTCTCTTAGAGAGCTTGGAAACTAGACTCACCATATTATCTTCTTATACAAGCCTTCTTTTTGTCTTCCATGCAATTTTCAATAAAATTTACTTCAATCCTAAAAGGATATTCAATAAAAATTTCATCTTAAACCAATTTTTGGAATTACTTCAAGGCGTGATCCTTCTATGAAAAATTTCATTGTTGACTTTGAAAGCCATCTAGGATGATGTTGGAAAAAACCTTCCCTCCTCAACTGATTTACAGATTTGGGTATCATATTACTTTTGAAGCTAATCCCATGATACATTTATTAATTTTATATATATATATATATATATATATATATATATATATATATATATATATATATATATATTATTTAACTTACCCTATAGTTTTTAATCTTTATACCATGTTCTAATCCTTAGATGCATCAAGACTTAAATTTGTCAAAATAGGAAACACAACTTCTAAGCCAAAATGAGAGTCTAGATAGAATTAGACCTCTATTATTTATCATCCTTAGTTTTAGATAGGATTTGAGAGTCATTTTTATGGTCATCCTAATGTTATCCATTTAAGGTTTCAGCCTCCATTCATCTTCTAACCCTTAATTGGTTCCAAACCCAAAGTTGACAATCTTAATTATGTTCTATAAGGCCTGCAAATATTGAAACTAAAATAACTCTTCATAGAGACACTATAATATAATTAAAAATTATCACACACTTTTATAATTTTTTACCCTATATCCCCTCCAAATTTAATCCATTTTATCTAAATGGAACAAAAGATATCATTTTTTAGGCCCCTAAAAACCCTAGACAAGGTATATAGTCCTACATAGGCTGAGAGGGGTGATATTTGAATATAATATATTTATTAAATCACGTTTTTCCTCCAATCAACCCTTAAGGTAGATTAAAATCCTCTTAATAACTTTCTTATCATGTTTATGCTTAATTTTAAACTTGTAACCTTGAATTTTGTGTCAATTCTAATCTTACCTTGCATAATACCATGTTTGGTTCTCTACATTCACCTCTATGAGCCAGTCTCACCTTCATAAGGATTTGAAACTCCCAATAATGGATTTGACAACTCTTTCATTATTATTAATTATTATCATGCTTCTTAATAAGATTATGAACCTGTAACTTTACCATTGAGAGTGGTTTAAACTAGATGGAGTCTCCATTATGGGGACTTAAAGTAATAAAAAACATACTACCATCTTATAGACCCTTTTCCAAGTTAATAGGTGATATATAAGTCATGATGATTAGTGTAACTCTAGATTAATATATCCCTACTCTTTAGGAATAAAATTACTTCATAGTTCACTTATTTTTGACATGAAACTTGCCTTGATAGGTGTTTGGGGCATGAAAGAATCTCATGATTGGTTTGGTCACCCTTTATAGCATATAAACACCTCTAGACAAAGCTCAGACCTTGCATATAATTGTTATTGTTTCTTAAATTTCAAATTCTAAGCTATAAATTTCATGAAGTTGCCTCTAATACCTTAAATAATGATAAATAACCTTAAACAATGCTAAATTATACTAGATAAGGCACAACACTCTTGAATATTTTCATGGATCCTCATGAGATTGTGGGTAAATGTTCAAGACTTAAAATTCTTGATCATTATAAGCTCCTATCTACTATACAACATTTTATAATCCATATTTATAGTCTATTTTATATTTTTTGAGGCTTGAGACTCCTCTTTTCTTGATTTGGTTTGAGCTTAAAAGCCTCCATCTTGAGGGTTGGTTCAACTAGTTGGAAGACATTGTAATATATCTTGAGCCTTGATGCTTATGAGTTTGAAGATAATTATTGTAGGTAAATTTCTATCTTGATAGATCAAAATCATCATATAGATCCAAGACTAAGCCAAGAGGCCTTAAAACCTCATTTGAATCTTGAAACTACACTTTAATGTTTATAGACCTATTGATGGCCATTATACTCCTTATAAATATTTCCTCTTTGAGGGTTTTGTTTGAAACCTATGTCTTCCTTAGTTTAATATCATCCTAAATATAAAAATACTAAACATCACTCATGTATGAGAACATTATTGAATTTAATTCTTGGAAACCCATACAATCTATCCATAGGTATTTAAAAGATTTCCATCTCTAACATCTTATGGTGAAGAACCCCTCAAATTGTTTGAAATACTTGCCTCTACATGTGTAGGCCTGTATGCTAACATTCAAGGATAGAACCATTAAAAACCCCTAAAACCTTTAGACTTAATGAACTTTAAGTTTTTTTTGAATAAAATTTAGATGTGAAGTGAGTTATTTATCATTAAATAAGGTCTCTCACCATAATGAGAGTCATTTTCAACACATTACAACTCTCTTTCTTGATCGGTAAACTTGTACCCTATCTTCAATCATGAATGACCTTTAAAAACCTTAGAAATATTTAGGTTATATGATATTTAATCACCTATTGTATTATATTTTATAGTGATATGGGATATTCAATGGATAGGAAACCCATTTCTTCATGTAAGGACTCTTTGGAATGCAATAAAGACACAATCTCTTTCTCATGGATACAATTATGCCCCCATATCTTTCCCTTAGATCACTCTAGAAGACCATGGATGGGTTTTATAGATTTAAATAAATTTTATATCCATTTATTACCATTCAAAACATGTTTAAAAACTCATTCTATCATTCATTCTACTAGATCGGGTCCAAAAACACCATAGAAGCAAAATCATGGTCTTGGGGTTTAGTAGGTGTTAGAGAGGCTGAGAGAGTTTTTATTATTTTAGATAATTATAAATTAAACTAAAATAACCCAAATGGTTCATATTATATCCCTTAACATCTCAAAATAATCACTCTTTTTCATGCATGCATCAATAAAAGGAAGATTTTAACTAAAAAAGTGCCCCAAATGATGATTTTTGAAGTCTTTTTCTGAATCTAAGTGATTATTCATAGCCTTATATGATTATTTATCTCTCATGACAGCTATAAAATGTTATTTATTACCCTATTTACCTTCTAAAATTGTCATATTATGTCATTCATCTTCTCATCTACATTGCCACATCTTAGAAAATAGCATATCTAGACCTTCGAAGGAGTTTTGAATCAGTTTTGCCTTTGTTTAAGATCCTCTAGGAATTAAAATTATATTTGGTACCTGAAATGGATTTATAATGATGTGTATTAATTTCCATGGATTTACCTTGACTTGTACTTACTCATACACTTAAAGAAAACCTCTTAAAATCTACCTTTTCTCATGAAAATCTTCATTTTTAAAGGTTTTTCTGCTTCTTACTTGAGATTAATAGTCTTCAACCATTAATAGGCCTTCATATCCTTTTAAAACCCTAAAAAAATCTTTAAATCCCAATAACCTACATGTTTATTCTTTAAATGGTACAATTTTAGACCATTCAGGTATTTTTCCACATTTGGAGAGTAAATGAAGGATGAAACAAGCCAAAGAGGGATAAAATAAGACATTTAATGAAACTTGACTCTTTTTGTATGGATTAATGAAGATCATGGGGGTTAATTTGATGTTACATGGCCCCATGAGTCATTAAAGAGGGGGGTTTATTTCAAGAGTGACTTTAATAGGCTCAATAATGTGACATTGTGATCCTTATTACACCCTTCCATGCACTTGGAGATCCTCATGAATGCATTTATAACCTTGTATGCCTATTAAAACCTCTTTTGAATTCATATTTCATTGGTAAATATCCACACATAAACTTTTCCAAGGGATTATTAGAGCTCATATGGACCCTAAGACCTATTCATCATCTCATGACATCAACCAATGACTTCAATACCCTTTTCAAGAAGAAAAACTAATGCAATGGCCAAGTTCTGAATGGTAGGGGTTGATATTTGGCCTAGGGGGGTAAAATATCAACACTATATCCTAGAACAAATTTAAATTTATGAATCATAACATTTAGAGTGTGAAATTATATATTTAAACTATTAAAATATTTAAAAAATCAAGAAGATGGCATTTATAATAAATGATAGCATATAAAACCTAAAATAAATTTCCATTTGCAAATAACAATATTGTACTTATAAAATTTCCATGAAGTCTAAGTTTCCAATCATAGTAAGGTCTACCATCTTCTCAAAGATAAAACAACTACTAAAATAAATAATGTAATCTATGGAGTGTATATTTAAGATAATTTTCATTTAATTATAACCAACATTAACACCCAATTTAATAATAAAAGGATAGACTTAGTCCCATATCTCAATGTACATAGTCAATTCATAGATAGGGGTTAAAGTGCCCTATCAAAATTCTAAATAGTTAATTTCCTATATAGAATAAATATTGAATACAAAGGTACAAAGTTAATAATTTTCATGCTTTCATCATCTTCCAATTTTCCAATAAATACACTAAAGTTCAATATGATTACTATACAAAATTAGTTAACATTCCAAGTGTAGACTACACAAAACACAGTCTTATAAGCACTTCAACATTATAAATTTATCCATGGGTTTGTACTAAATTATGCCTCTAAATCAAATCTTACTCATATGAAATAAAAAATGATTAATACATTCATACATACAAATGGTATGCAAAATAAGGACAAAGTAGGGTTAAAGTGCCCCATCACAAGATTAAAAATTATTTAATAACAATGAATATCAAATATAACATGATAAAAAATATAAAAATAAATGCACTCAGTCACAAATAGGAATTTATAATGAATGAATATTTATTGTATAGAATCAAAAAGTGATACAATACAATATTAGTGATTCTAAGCATCCAAAATAACTACTAAATTATATTTCATGAATCCTTTTTATGATAGAATTACTTGTCTATGTAGAGTTTTTAAGTATAGCAAAGTAAGTTGAGACTACAAAGTCACATAAGAAACTAAAACCATTATCAATAGAATAGGGTTGAAATTACTATATTCATGATAAAATCAAGATATGATAGTCATACTACTACCACAAATATATTTGTGTTCACAACATTAATGATCTAAAATAGTATGCATGCTACTTGATCTGATAAAAATATCCTGATGAAAATATTTACTTCAATAAAGGGATATGAAAACTAAAGGGACTCCCATTTATACCAAGAAGAAGATCATATAGAGCTCTATTGAAAGCCCTTCCAAACACATGAGGGGAATAATTTCCAAAGAACTATAGAAGGAACCAAGCAAAGATTTAGAACAAAAAGCTAGTCATGTCAAGTCTATATTTGAGGATATTTATCCTTCTATTTAGTATTGATGTTTTAAGTGTTTTCTATATATGATAGTTTTTTCTTTTTTTTGCTAGGCTTAAGACCTTCTTTGCTCTATGGTCATTCTAGGATTATTTTATATCTTGGATCTAAAATTTTAAACATTGTTCTTGTTGAACACCTATAAAACCATCTTTATTTACCATATCAAATAAAAAATAAAGGGATATGAAATTAAAAAAGGTAATAAGCCACACCTCAAGTTTGATAACTCTTCGATCCATAATATTCATTGTTTAATTATTTAATGGGTTGAGAATGCATAATATGATCCCTCCATTCATGGACCTTACCACCCAAACTATTAGCTTGATCAAAAAGAAATAAAAAATATATAAGGACAATGCTATAAAACACACACACACACACACACACACACACACACACACACACACACACACACACACACACACACACACACACACATATCCACTATGCATTACATGAATAAATGTTTTCAAAAATAATACAATAGAGGTATAGAATAAATAAATAAACATAGAAACATAATGAGCACACAATGGTCTAGGATTTTTTACCCACCATCATTGAAAACATTCAGATGTGTAAATTTGAATTATTTTCCTTTTAGCCATTTAGGGCATATGATAAAGTCAAACATCCAATCATATCAATGATTCCTTTATGGTGGATAAGATAACAACTATAATTTTTATCATAAAAAATTCATCAGTAGAACTTAGTCATATCCAACTATTAATATATAATAAAAAATAAACATATAATAAAAATAGGCCACTAAGGTGGAAAATTAGTTTTGAGCTTCACCTAGAGGAGAGATAAATGAGACAAGGTTATGCCAATTCACTATTTTCCCTAAAAAAACTTCCATGTCTTCATCTTATCCACCTTATTCGCCACCTCAATCAAAAAATATCATTATGGCATCCAAATCTACAATATACAACAACATCAAATTGGTAAAATAATGAGGATATTAAAAATTAGAGAAGCAACTTACTTCTCACCTCAAATCTTGATTTTATGCCAAAAGGTTTCTAAAAATAATTCCCAAAGTTTCCATTCTTTCTTTGTTATGTATATGCCTTCCAAAATTTCCATATCATTCAAATAACCTTTTCACAACTTTCCTCATTAATATTTTGAGTGATTTTTAGATTTTGAGAAGAGTGGTGGTCCAAAAATAGTAATTTTTCTAGCATTCTACCATGGGATTAGTGTGCACTAACCCTCATAATTCACATAATATGTGTGAGAAGAGTTATGAATTATTAATTTAATTTATATTTATTCCCTATAATGTTTCCCTTATATCTTTTCTATCTCATCAATTCAATTCCCTAATTGTTATTTTAAAACTTTTTAATCATTTTAAAATATTTACAGTTAAGTATTATTTCTAAGGTTAAAAGATATGATCAAATTATGGTATCATATGTCTACCCAACACTATAACATGATTTAGAATTACAAGGTGCATATTCATCACAAACATATAAGAAACAAAACTATAAATTCCATTGATATAAAAAGGTATATATAAACATTCTAATCCTATAAGTAGTAAGTGTTATCCCAAAGTTAAATAATCAATGTAAAACTTCTTTATTTATTCACTTTCCTAACAAGGAATGTGATTATTTCAACCATAATTTGATACTCTAGAAAACTTAAATTAATGAAAGGTGAATTAAACTTTATTTTATTCACCTAAGTTCTCATTGTGCCATTTCAAAAACTATTGATCATAACTAATCAGTGACCACCCTAATATAGGGCTATGACAAAATGTAACAAAATATATATGCATAGTATGAGTCTAACACATTATAATAAAAAAACACTGGAAAACTATTATATATCTCATTATTATATACCTACATATACTTTAATGGAGATGCACATTATTCTTGCTAGACTCCTTCAATGTCAAGCCTAGTTCATTCCCATCAAATAATACCACCTAAATCATGCACAAAAGCATCATTAAGACCTGAATGGAAAATATGAAATTAAAAAAAAAAAAAAAATCATAACTAAAATTAAATAAAATGTATTTAAATATTAATCCACTAAAACTTGTTAAACACAAGTAAGCATAGAGAACTAACACAAGTTAGCTCAAAAAACAATAATATTTGACCCTAAAAAATAAGTATCTTTTATTGATATGGTAATCAATGCAGACTTATTTAGGTGGCCAAATTTGGGATGTTATATGTGTATAATTATCTTTAGCCATAGGTACTCCTTGTAAGTATAGTCTCAAGATGATGAATATCTATGTTATTTGTACATTATTTTCAAGGTATTCAACAAAAATCATGATGATAAGACATTTCAATCATACAATTAGGTGTTTCAGGTCTGATTGGGCATGTCAAAAAATATTGATTTTATTATTATTATAAATATAACACTCTATAATAGATCATAAAAAATGGGAATCTTGCAGTGTGGGGCATGTCTGTAAGATAACCTCTATAATTAAAATACTAGAACCTTACTAAATTTAATGATTAGCAAATGATTTTTATAGGGGAAAAGGGATAAAATTAAAATAGTTCTTGAAAAAGAGGGGGTGGTAATGCACCAAGATCAATGAAAAGATTCAAATTTAAATCAAATTTCCAACAAATATTAGTCATATTTAATTACCTTTGAAATTTAGCACAAAAAATACATATACTATATAAGGCATAAATTTAACAACACAATAGGTTTAGAATAGACATTTAACCAAACACAAAAGGATATAAAAAACCCAAAATATATTTTACTAAATGCCTAAAAAATTACACAACTAAAAAATAATACAAATGGATATATTTGACCAAAAATAATTAGGTCATTAAGAATTAACACTACTGTTACATAATTCTTAGAAATACAAAGTTTCATTACAAGGTAAATTTTATCAATCCTTTCCTTAATGGATCTAATTACATTTATAAAAATAAATAATGAGTAGATACATTATTTTTTGGTTACATGCACATATTTTTATTTCAAATACCATTGTGTAGATCTTATAATTACAAATCTGAAATGTCATAGTGTTTACAAGTGAGAATAAATGCCACTTATTCGACATCAACCTTTTTGGTTCCTATACCTTGATGATACCTAAGTTACCAATAAATATTTAAATGCTCACTCTAGAAATTAAATACACTTTTTAGTCATGTCCTAGGATCCTATAAATCATTTAAACACCGAATTGATTGTAGTCTTTAATGGTGTTATCTATGGATTGTGCACTTTGATGATTTTATAATAACATTGACTACCAAAATTATGTGATATGTTTCCATGTCACCTTATCCCACCATGGATTGAATAATATATATTTTATGTGTTGTTATATAATTTATTTATTATGTAATTTTTATATTCTCTTATACCTAATGGTGCTTCACTTAGATCTGAAACCTTAGTGAATGAATTTTGGAGATGTACCATTGATTTATTTGCATTGGTTGTGGAATTATGTGCAAGCAACCTTTTGATGATGAAGTTGTGGGTTACAAATTTATTTTATCTTGGAGTGTTTTTTTAATTTTATCTTCCATGTCTAATCAAAATAACATTAATGGTTAGTGACACCTTTTGGCCTACTTATCAAGTGATAGAGTATATTTCTTTGCGACACTAGTTAATGCTCTAATATATTATGTTCCTTAATTTTGGGATAATTTTGTTTAAAACATTATTAATTTATTTATATGGTTTTTCCCCATTATTTTCTAAAAATTATTATGGCATTAAACCTTAGTGTGTAATTATTTATGCACTATAATACCATCAAGTTATAAAATTTCTAGATAGATATTAATTATGATATACTTGACAGATTCTTATCAAAATTATGGGATGTTTTCAAAAAATATTCATACTCTAAATTAATGCATCCAATTCATATATATGTATAATTAAATTTATTTTGATTTGTATTTGTTCAAATAGATGATTGTTATTATTTTTCTTTTAATATGATCTTCACACATGGTTTTCTTAGGTACCTGATTGAGTTTTGTTTGAAATGTCATACCTATATACTTTGGAATGTTTCAAATATTTCTATAAAAAAATTATATCTCATTGAATTATAACTATATCACCTTGATACTCAAATTTAATATGCTCATGTGTATTATCAAGTGTTTCTTATGTGTATTATTGTAGACACCTAAATCTAGCCACCGATAACCTCCAATCAGTATTTTGACCAATTTCCACTTAAAATACATAATTTGGCCTAAAAACACTAAAACATGATAAATGATGTGAAACTAAAATATTCAAGTGTCAATTTTGGCCAAGGTATCCCTAAATGGGGCAATGCAATTTATGGGCTAGCTAACTTTGATCATATCATTCTGAGTCAAAATGTTAATTTTACACCTAGGTGCTCTAGATTGCTCTTTCCTATCAAATATTTTACACAAGCCACGTGCCTTTGTTATTTGTTATTAGTAACATCCTAAATGGAATAATGGTTCCAATGCATCTGACATTGCCTTCTAATTCCAATCCAGTCAAATTTTGGACCAATAACAAGGCATTCTGATCAATTTGAATAATTTGTGCACAAAGTGCTTAATCATGCTTAAGAGCTAATTAACCCAAATCAAGGACTAATAAAAACTTCCATGGAAACTTTTTGAATAATTATTTTTGGAAATGAATATTGAATATATTCATCATCAAGTGACCTCATTTATTGGGAAGACATCCCTAGGCCATAAATGCCACAAATATTAGGAATCATGCCCTTCATGCCTCATCAATGCCTTCCATGATGCCCTCCATGCCTCTTAATTACCCCTTATTTCAATGTTATGATGAGTATAATTATAAACTTAATTCCAAATTTTTAATTAATCCTCAATCACACATCTCAATCTTGAGATGGATGGTTTAGGTTGATTCTGATCAATCTCAAAAATCTATAAATAGAGAGGCCATGAACATCATTCAAAAGTCTTGATTATGCAAAGTTATAATGCACAAATGGATCTAAAAAATTCAAACAACTAGCATTACCATGACAAATTTATTCCAAGCCAAGCCAAACTACAAGCCAAATGTGCCAAGGAGAGATGGAGGTAGCCAAGCTTCCATTGCCAAGGACTTCATTAGCACAAAGCCAAGCAAGCCACTACAACAAGAATTGTGGAGCATCTAAGGAAGGTAAAAGAATATTTATTTTTAATTTTAGTTATGTGTTTCATTCATGTTTGTTAAGTAAGCTCTACCTAGTGTTTAGGCCTAGAGATGTTATTTTATTAGTGTGTTTATTTCATTTTGTTTTCATTTTGGAACTAGCACCATACTAACCATCCTCTCTTAAGTCAAATTTCTAGATCACATAATGGCATGCCCAATGGGAATAGATGCATATCACACCTAAAGAAGATCATTTTGTAACTCTAAAATATTTATTTGGACCTTTAAAACTCTTGAAAATTGATTTTCTAACTTTATTTTTCTATTTTTGGTTGTCATGGTTTTACACAGTAACCAATGTCAATAAATAAGACCGACATCAGTTACATGACTTAATCGACGTCAATTAGCAAAACTAACATCAATTATATTTTGGTTATCCAAGGTAATCATCATCGATTGTAATAACTAACATTGGTCACTGTGTTTTTTCCAAAAACATAGACCTAAGATCTATTTTTCCAAAGTTCATTATTTCAAACTAAAAAGAGCTTCAAAGCTAAAGGACATGTTAACATTTTGTTGCAGGACCAAGCTTTATATTTGTTCAAAACATGTTTAAATCGCCTTTGCATGCTTAAAAATCAATCAAAAACCTTGTTTTAGTGTTTAACAAAGGACTTAGATGTTTTAGTGAATGTTTTCAAAGTTTATAACTAAGACCAAGGGGTCAAATGAACACCACCAAATATTTCATTTTGTGCTTAAAATTAAACACACTTGTCAATTCTTATTTGCAATAGTTTTTTAATCAATTTTTTTTTGGCAAGAAGAGGGATGTTGCATGTATGCTCTTTTATTTGTCCCCTTTAGGGAACCTTTGGAATCAAAAGCACCATTTCTATTTCAAATAGCCTATTTTAAGGCTTATAAAGAAAGTCATCTAAAGCACTCCCCAAAAACTCATCAAAGTTTAGGTGACCTTGAAAATGACCCTAAAGTTTTTATATTTCATGTTTTATTTACTTTTATGCATCTTGGCTTACGAGGGGGATGTCATTACCTCCCATGAGTTCTTTAGGGAAGCTTTGACCTAGGGTTTCATCTCTCAGAATTGACTTTACTTACTCCTTCTAAGTTGCACACATGATGTATCTGCATTTGGACATCACACTATACTGAGCAAATAGTAGGATGTAGTGGTTGTAAAAAGGACTAGACCTTTTTACAACTAGCCAATGTTGTGGTCACCCAATTTTTGTGATTTTTTTTTGTATTATTTGGTGTGAAAGTCATTATGCAATTAATTCCCCTAGAACGATCAAAACCTTGCTAGTTTTAGTCAACCCCATTTTACCATACCCTTGCTAGGATTTGGATGATTATACTTAGTATATTTTTGGATCATTTTCTCATTTGCTATGTTTTGAGACTAAAAATTATTTGTTTATTCATAAAACCATGTCAAAACCAATTTGTATATACATTACTCTTTTGTCTGAAGAGGTGTTATCCTGGCTATTTTACACCACACTTGTGCCTTGGAATAAGTATTCAAAAATTTTCCATGGAATTTTTGATTAGGCCTTGATTTAGGTTAATTATCTCTTAAGCATGATTAAGCACTTTGTGCACAAATTATTCAAATTGATCAAAATGCCTTGTTATTGGTCCAAAATTTGAAAGGATTAGAATTAGAAGGCCATGTCAGATACATTGGATCCATTATTCCATTTAGGATGTTACCAATAACAAATAACAAAGGCATGTGTATTATACAAAATTAACATTTTGACTCAGAATGATCAAATCAAATTTAGCTAGCCCATAAATTATATTTCCCCATTTAGGAATACCCTGGCCAAAATTGGCACTTAAATATGTTAGTTTCACATCATTTCACTTGAATAAGTTAGTTTCACATCATTGCACTTAAATTACACTAAACCTTTTTACAACTAGCCAATGCCACAGTCACCCAATTTTCATGATTTTATTTTGCATTGTTTGGTGTGAAATTCATTGTGCAATTGATTCCCCTAGAACGATCGAAACCTTGCTAGTTTTAGTCAACCCCATTTTTCCTTACCCTTGCTAGGATTTGGATGATTATACTTAGAATATTTTTGGATCATTTTCCCATTTGATATGTTTTGAGACTAAAACTTGTTTATTTTTACATAAAGCCATGTCAAAACCAATTTGTCTATATGTCACTCTTTTGTCTAAAGAAACATGATGTTGGTTGTTTTACACCACACTTGTACATTGAATTTTTTTCTAAACTTGTTTATGTGTGTGTCATTTGAGTTGCATAGGGTAGCATATTTCTACCCAGATCATGTCAAACCATTTTGCCTTTGAGTCTTTAAAACATAGTATTGACCACATCATTTGAGTATGTTTGCACTATTAGGCTACTCAATTTGTTTCAAGACTAGTTTACCTTGCACCAAAATTCATTGTTTCAAATCATGTCATGTATACCATTTAGACCTTTGTATTGTGTCATCATGTTGTCCAATCTTGTCTAACTTGTTTGGTTAAAACCTAGTTTTCATCATTGAGTTTTCAATTAGCGTTGTCAAGTTTAGATTCAAACATTAATTGATTTTTGTTTAGGACTTAATTCATGGGGCTGATACATAGATATTTCTATTTTAGATTGCATAAATTTGGTTAATGGATTACCTAAATTTAAAAACTATTGATGGTTTGTTTATTTAATGCCTATCATCATCATTATTTATGCCTTTATTTGGGAGAACACAACCTTTCTCCAAAATCCTTTTTCCTTATGCCTTATTCCAACTAATCATGTTTATGTTTGATTCTATATGTTGGGTCTATGTCAAAGTTGTTTCCAAACTTGTTAGATTAAATTAAATCATATAAGATTTTATTTCATGTCTAGGTTTTGACATTGTTTGCCCAAAAGTCCTAGCACATGCCTATTTTTTTGATCTTAGCCTTTGACTCCACATTTGGACAAAAGACCTAACAACTCAAATTTTCCCTTTCCTAGTTTAGACCTTATTTGGAACACTTTGACCTAGAATTTCAACATGACAATTTTTATTTAGATGCTTGACATTTTATGCATATGCCATTAGACATTTGATGTTATGTTTTTTTATGCCAAGTCTTAACATAAATTATTTTGGAGATACAACTCCACCTTTTGACTAAGTTAGACCAAGTTTAAGCTCTAAGCCTTTTTATTTTGGAGTTTTCATCATTTACATAGATATGTCTAGCTACACTTATGGTGGATTGATGTACAATCCAACTTATGATATAATGGCTGCACAAAATCCCACTAAGAACCCCTATAGAGAAAGATTTTCTAAGGAGTTTTATTATTCTCCCTACAATACTCCATACAAGGAACAAAGTCACAAAATATCTCACGATCCAACTCAAGACTTGGATTGGTATGAAGAGGCTTGTGAGGAGGAATGTGAAGATCCAACTATAGATAATATTGTTTGGGATAAAGATCCATACCCTCTTTTCAATAATCAGTACATGGAACACAGTCAAGAACCAACTTATGAGCCAACTCACAATTGGGATGATATGGTTTATGAGGAAGACTTGGATACTTTGGCTTATGTGAGAAATCAATCTCTACCACATCATACCATTTCTATTATAGGATCACAATGTTTCACCATTCCCATACCAAGACCTCATCCTTTAGTTTGTGTGAGCAATCAAGCTCCATAACACCTAACCATTTCTATACCAAGACCTCGTCCTTTTGTTTATGTAAGCAATCAAGATCCACAACACCCCTTCGTCATTCTAGGACCTAGTCCTTTGGCTTATATGAGAAATAAATCCCTATAATGCCCTATCATTACCATCTCAGGACTTTGTCCTTTGTCTCATGCAAGCAATCATGATCCCTAATACCATACCATTATCCAACCATAGGCCATTCTTCCTCCAATACCAATCCCAACCAAACCTCAATTGATCCAATCTTTTAAAGACCAATCTATGTTCAAAACTAGTATTTTCCAACTCATTGGAAACCAAGTCCAAGCAAACCAACCAATCTAAGATGTTTCTATTGAATCAACCACTTGTGATAAGTTAACCTATGATAAATCACCTATTGATTATATATCAATTATTGAGGAGTCTCACATTGACAAGCTAGTCTTTGTTGAGTCACTTCTTAATGATTATAACCACCTTTAGGAAAATCATTACCTCAACCATGTGCTTATTTTTAAAGAGACTCCTATTGATAAGCTAATCTCTAAGGACTTATATCTTGACCTTTTTCCCATACTAAAAGAGTCCCACTTTGATAAAATAGTTTTTATGGAGCCCATTGTGCCATAACATGTTATTACTTGTCCAATACTAAGTATTCAACAAGACATCATTATAATATATTACCCATCAGATGAAAATTTAGAATTAAATTTAGGTTTTATTCTTGAATCGATATTAGATTTAGCATCAGAATTAGAATCAACATCAGTCTCAACATTAGATTCAAATTCCCTTGAGTTAGAATTAGATTTAGAAGAAGAATATGTTCATGGATGTTACAACATTGGTTGTGCATACCTTGCACATCAATTTGAATACATTTGTGATTCTTCTACAATTTTTGAGGATGAGTACTTCAGCTTCAACATAAGTTCTCCTAATATCTTCTATGAGGATTGTGTAGCCTCTCCCCATTATATTACCATTCCACAAGCCATTACCATCAACCAAAATAGCCATATTATTGACATTCCATCTCCCAAAAATGTTGAGTGGGATATATAGAATTACACTTTGTTAAACTACATCCATGGTGACATTGAAGTTGAAGAAGAGTAAGGAGGCCAAGACAACATTCATATAACAAAAGAACACTCTCGTAGTGAAATTTTTTTGGAAGTTCTAGAAGATAATCAAAGTCAAAATCCAATGTTCATTAGTGAAACCTTATTGAAGGAAATACAAGACAATCAATACAAATTCATTGGTGAAAACCCATTTAAGGCACCAATAGCTGAGCACAAAAGTTCTTCACTCCTTGATGAAGACAAAATCAAAGATCAAATCAAAATAACTTCCTATATATAACCTAATCATATGTAATCTCCTCTCAAGATCAAACAACATAAAAATTTAGTGGTCCTATCAGGAGAATAAGTCTTCATCCCCACCACAACCAAAATTATGTCAAATATGGAATCAACAACATTACATGTGACTGAAAGTCCTAATCTTCATTTGTTTCCCCACCATTCCACATTCCATTATCATATGTCATTCCATTTCACAATCAAACCTACCATCCATTATTTATCTTTGTTTTCCATCCATGGCCACACTTTTATTTATAGAGGCTATAAATATACCTTGTCTTGATACTTGAAGGAATCAGAATCAACAACCAATGAAGATCATAAAAGCACTCTTGACAACCAAATCTATAGGTAGTTCTTGACACGATAGTTATTTAGATGAGGTGTGGGATAGGAATTAACATGATCAATTATTTTGTTTGTATCATTTTTTGATTAGGATGTGCATCTCCCCATCAATAGGAACACCACAATCATATACCATGTTACCATACCTAAGCCAACATGTACCATACCATTTCACATTTCCATGCTATTGACATTATTATATATGCCTATTTACCATTATTGTATATCCCATCCATTTACCCCATCACCTGGGAGCAACCCTCTTACCATTTTATCTAATTTATCAAACCATCATTATCCTAGAGAAAAATCATACCATCTTATCATTCCATTCCTATCTAGACCAAAGCCTATTTTTAATTTCCCTATCCAATCCTATTTTGATATTGGTTACTTTGGTTCTTCTTTCACTTTTTTTAAGGGGATTCTGATCAAGTTTCAACAATCAATTTGATCCATGTTTCAATGATAGTCTATGAATGTAGTGTGATAGTTGATTTGGCAAGAAATCTTTCATCCTATCAAGTTTGTTTATGTGAACCTAATTATAACCACCTATGGGAAAATTAGTGTTTCACTAGTATTGATACTAATTATAACCACCTATGAGAAAATTAGTATCATTAACCTATGTTATTGTATTCTAGTTATAATCACCTATGGGTAAACTAGGGGTAACACTTGTTTTTCATGAATTGTTGCATCACCTTGCCATTACTATTTTCATTTGATTGGCCATTTGCTAGTTTTGAAAACTTTTTGGGACCTAGTTGGTTTTTCCTCACCTTTTGTGTGGATAAAATTATTATGACTTGAGGTCATTTCATGACTATGTGGGTCATACTCGATTCATGTTGAGGTCACCTTAGTCCCCCTTTCTATATGCTCTCATCATTTTGTGAGCAACCTCAGCCAAATGCTCTCATCATTTTGTGAGAAACTTTCTTGTTATTTTCTAATGAGTTAAGATACCTAAAAAATCTAAAAAACATTCATAACATTTCAAAAAATCCAAAAATATTTGTCTTGTCTAAGACTAGTCAGCTATCCTCGATCCACCTTACTAGTGCATTATCATTATTAGGATTCTTTCTTTTGATTTTATTTTCAAAATTTATATTTGTTTATTTATTTTAGTTTATTTCTTTGTTTGTTTTTTATTTGTTTATTTGTTTTTCTTTTTATTTTTTTCACTTTCATGTTTGTTTTTTTTAGCACTATTACCTTGACTCGGTCGGTATTCATTCATTGGGTGATTCCTTGAGCACATTATTTGTGAGTCCATCCATATTCATACGTCAACATTGTCATCATAGTTTTTATCATTGATGTATTTTTTTCAAGTGTTTATTATATTGAGATTCATTCTTTATGCATATTTTAGCCAAGTTTTCATGGTGTTCTATCATGATGCCTACCGTCACATGCTACAACAAAAACAAGCTTCAATAAGGTCTACAATCAATGAAGCTACAAAAATTTCTCATTGGTACATTGGAAAATACTTCCATCCCACCCTTGATCAAATCAACCCTTTGACCATTCTAGTTGTATCATTATTAATTAGGATGAGCATCTCCTCATTAGTAGGTATAATTGAATCATTCACACTTATCAATATTATTATTCTATCCATCTCTTTCATCACTTTTCACCTGCTCCTCTTTAATATATATTCTAGGTTATATCCTTGAGTTATGCTTGCTAATCATCCCTAACTAGGGCACCATTAGTTTTATACAATCTAGGTCTGCTTAATTATTATAACTGTCTATGGGTAAATCATTATTTGGACTTTTATTCTTGATTATAACTATGTTTGGGAAAATTAGCATCCTTTTTACATCAATGCATGCAAGTATTTTCTTATTTGGATTAATCTCAACCATGGATTAATTCCACCTTTCTTCTTATTTCTTTTCAAGAGACTGCCTATTAACAAATGTGATGACCACTCCCACGAGGGGGCATCATCATAGGCTTCCCAAAACCATTTGGAACTTTGTTCTTCAACCATCATCTTATTTTTGGCATATAGACCATCTCTCATTATTTTATAATACATTGCTTTGCATATGGTTTGTAACACCTTCCCAAATAAGGGCAAACTATAGACACCTAAATCTGGGCATTGATAACCCCAATCAGGCTTTTGACCAATTTCTAGTTAAAATACATAATTTGTCTTGAAAACACTAAAACATGCTAAATGATTTGAAACTAACATATTCAAGTGCTGATTTTGGCCAGGGTATCCCTAAATGGGGTAATGCAATTTATGGGCTAACTAACTTTGATTAGATCATTTTGAGTCAAAATACTAATTTTTCACCTAGGTGCTCTAGATTACTCTTTCCTATAAAATCTTATGCATAAGACATGTGCCTTTGTTATTTATTTTTGGTAACATCCTAAATGGAATAATGGATCCAATGCATCTAACATTACCTTCTAATTCTAATCCAGTCAAATTTTAGACCAATAACAAGGCATTATGATCAATTTGAATAATTTGTGCACAAAGTGCTTAATCATGTTTAAGAGCTAATTAACCTAAATCAAGGCCTAATCAAAAATTCCATAGAAACTTGTTGAATACTTATTTTTGGAAATGAATATTGAATATCTACATCATCAAGTGACCTTATATCTTGGGAAGACATCCCTAGGCCATAAATGCCATAAATATCAAGATTCATGCCCTACATGCCTCATCAATGCCTTTCATGATGCCCTCCATGCCTCTTAATTACCCATTTTTATAATGTCATGATGAGGATAATTATAAACTTAATTCCAAAATTTTAATTAATCCTCAAGCACACATCTCAATCTTGAGATGGATGGTTCAGGTTGATTCTGATCAATCTCAAAAATCTATAGATAGAGAGGCCATGAATATAATTCAAAAGTATTGATTATGCAAAGTTATAATGCACAATTGGTTCCAAAAATCTTCAAGAAACTAGTGTTACCATTCTAAATTGATTCCAATACAATCCAAGCCAAGCCACATGCCAAAAGTGCCAAGGAGAGATGGAGGTAGCCAAGCTTCCATCGCCAAGGACTTCATGAGCACAAATATGAACAAGTCACTATAATAATAATTATGGAGCATCCAAGGAAGGTAAAAGAAGATTTATTTTGAATTTTAGTTGTGTGTTTCATTCATGTTTGTTAAGTAAGCTCTCCCTAGTGTCTAGGCCTAGAGATTTTATGCTATTAGTGTGTTTATTTCATTTTGTTTTCATTTTGGAACTAACACCATAATAACCATCCTCTCTTGCATCAAATTCCAAAATCACACTTGTAACCATTGTATACCAAGTATAAAATTTTATGGCATCATATTAGGCATTACATGAAACAATATAGGAAATTTGTGTAGACAAAATTTAACATGTAATTAAATATGATTCAATGTCTTAGCTATATGTTTCTATATAGAAATCAATTCTTTAATTAAATAAGGTGACCATATAAAAGTGTCTTAATAAAATATATAGTGAAAATATTAATGTAAACTTGATCATCTATCATGATTTCATTATTGTTTTTCCTTTGATATAATAATTAATGACTAAAGGTTCCATATGTGGAGGATAAGCCAATGTAATATTATTGGGAGCCAATATTGGAACATCATAATTCCTAGTTGATCTAATTTATAATATGAACATCATGTCTTATAGGTCATTCTATCTTGGAAGGTGTGTATATGATGTGTGGTTTTGAAATAGGTATATTAGGATCAATGTCACCACTATCACTTAGATTATATCTAATGTTTCAAGGCAAAAGACTTATACATTGTATGACCAATGATTATATGATAATATAAACAATAATTTTAACTATATTTTCATGGAAAATGATCCTATTATAATTCCTAATATGATGTTAGATAGTCATGTTATTATCAAGTAATTTTTTCAATATTAAATTTTTGTTCTCTTTAAGATCAAGATTTTTTTATGATACATGAAAGGAATGCATAGGTGATACTATATAATTATCCAATGATTTGAATTTTTTATTGATTGGTTCATGGATAATGTTGAGACATGTACTATAATTAATATAATCAAAACCAAAATAATGAGTCTAATAGCTAAGTACATGTGATTGCAATAGGTTATCCTCGAGTGTCTTGACCTCATTAAAACTATGATTGAAATATTTTTAATCATGGAATACCTTGAGAGGAGGAATGATAATTTTACTAAAGATTCATTTTTTATATATATTAATTGGTTCATATATCAAATAGTTCATGTTTCCCTTGAATCTAAAAATATAATTATGAATACTCTAAAATTAACCTTGGTGAAGGCTTATAATATGCTCAAATGTAGAATATGATTTATTACTATTAATAAAGTGTGATATAGAAAATCTCTTAAAATTTAATGAAATTATTTAAGGAACCACTAGGTAGAGTGTGAAATAAATTTAAATCATGGTATATCAAGATTATATAAAATGCCTTAAGTAATATTCTATATAAGCACCATATTTCTTGAGAGAAGCACCAAAATACTTAAGATGTAAATGAGGATCTCCATACTGATCAAATATGAAAAATAAAGTATCATAAGACCATTATGAATATGATAATAAAGAATATTATGCACTATATGTTTCCCATATATAATAGTAGAATCAGTTTGAGAATTGGATGTAATAGAGTCTAGAGATAAACCATATACTTGTATTTTTAATTTTACTATTACATGCATCATAGTAACATTCTCATGGGTTGGAATAACTAAATTATGATGAGACTCAATGTTGTGATTTTAATTGCCACCCATATTATATTTATGTGTGCATCATAACGGTTAGTCTTTATGCATTAGCATATCACATAAGTTTCCTTAGGTACTCACCTAAGGCATAGAGAGGGAACTACGCAGGGTCATGGTTAGTATGAAATGGTATAACATGAATTCTATCATGTGCTAGTGTTGTATGCATATGAATACTAAGGTATAAACCTATAATATATTAGCAACATAAGACATCAAGTAACTATGTAAATTAATAATATCATATAAACTCTAAATTTACCTACATATCCCTCCATTCAATAAATAAGCCATTGTTAAAAATAATAGATTCATTAATTCATACATGCTAACAAAACTCTATAGCCATAGACAAACATTAAAAAAACATGAATAAACCTTTTCATTTCTTAAAAAATCATGATTACAATGTTTATAAGGTGATCTAAGGTACTTAGCAATATTACAAGAAAACCAACCTATCTTCTCCTCATTTAAACATCATATCCCTTCCTTTAGTGAACTTAGTAAACATTATGACAACATTTAATTGATTGTTTTTAAATTTCATTTATCCTCATTAGGTTATTTAATTTTATATGATTTTTAATAGCCTTACATGTCCATAGGTAATTTAATTATCACCAATCATTAGTTAATGTGTTTTATTTTTCACTTGGATAATAATGCATTATTACACTCAAGGTTAGCTATCTCATTATTCATTTTTGCTTCTCACTTGTCTATTTGGATCCATCTACAATTCATACCTCTCAAAATTTTTACTTATGATTTACACTTACTTGGATAGGTATATCACTACTAGGTAATCACTTCTATCATTTCCCTTAACTAAACTATTAGGTCACGTGTATATGGGTTACTTTTTTAGTGTGTGTCATGATTGCATGCTATGTTTTTTGAGTGCACATTCATGGATTGGTTGATTTAGTTCATGATAAACCTAATTCCTTGGTACTAGTCTCTATATAAATTTATGGTTAACTTTACGCCATGCTAACTTGGTTTTTCATCCTCAAAAAACCATCTAATCTCTTCCTCATATTCAATATTGTTTTTCATATTTTTTATTGATCTATTAGGTATGCTTAGACATCCATTTTCTTATTATTAACACATTTATATGTATTAACTTAACTTATATATTCTTAGGCTCTAATATCATCTCACCATCTTGCCATTTCACCTTTTCTCAAAGAATCAATAAACCTATTATACTTTATTTCATTGAATCAAATAATCTAGGTGCATCCTATTTTACTTCCTTTTCAAAGGTGGCCCAATTTTTAAACCCACCCTATATATTCTATGTGATGCTTATCACTTTCATTCCCCATCCATTCAATGCAAGAGGTTGTTCTTGGACTTACTCATCCTACTTTTTGACATCATTTATTTTTTTGGTAGATCCATTTATTGTCTCTTTAACTAAACTTTCCTCATTAATAGTTTTTAGTTGTAGATCCAAGAAGTACGAAAAAAACTCCTTATTATTTTTACTTATTGTCTAACCCATTTATTCCACCTCTTTCAAAATATTCATGCTCTTCCTTGGTTTTATTTTTATAAATTTGGGTTGATATCAATTTCTGATCTTTCTCTTCTATATAGAGGGACATTTATTTTACAGATATTTACAATGATAAATTCAAAAATAATTGTTGTGATGTCATTGTGATCTCTAATATATTAGTCAATGCATCCTCACAATTTTTCAATTATTCAGTAAACTCAAATTGGGTTTTATTTATTTCCTCACATGCATCTCCAATTCCTATCCCTCTCTTCAAAAGTTTTTCAATTATTATCTCCAACTTTTCTAGGTGTTTGATGTGAAATATATCAAATCCATCTAATAACTTATGTTTTTAATTTATGACCCATTTACACAACCTTAATATATTAAGTTATATATTTATTAACTCACACTCTTATAATATACAATTTTCTTACTCTTCCTTGATCATGATCTCTAATGAGGAAATTTTATTTTACTCTTCTTCAAGTACAAGAGATACTTTCATTATTGTACAATTTTTGTTTTTTAGGTTGGTTATTCAAAAAATTATGCGTAGAAACCTTTGAAACTAACTTTCAAAGTGAAATACACACCTGAACATTATTCATGTTCATTAGGTTGATGAAAACAAGTCTCACCCCTCAATTATATCTTTTGAAGGATTCAATCTTGTAGTTGTGAGGATTTCAAAATAAGGATTGTATACATATGTGTTCAAAGTAAAGGACATATACTCGTAGATTTTTTTTAAGTGATGGTTATGATTCATTGGTGAATACATGTAGATATGTTCTTCCTTAAACACAATTTGGGATCTAGTTCAAAAAAAAATCTTCTTATTATATGTGTAGGAATATTTCTTCCACCCACATCTTTTCCCATTTATTGGTCCTCTTTATGTTTTCTTCTTCATCCTCTAATTTTTTTTATTATAACCCTTCACCATTAGTTTTATCTCATTTTGGTTGTGCTATATATTTATGATGTTCCATGATGGAATAAAATTCTTGGTTCATTACCTCATCCAACTCTTGAGTGATATCTATTTATACTTTAGGATTTCCTTCTAATCTTAGCTCATGTTCTATGCACCCTTTTTCCTCTAATTTTTACTCATTTTTATTAGCATGGAGGGAGTCTTTCACTACTTATTATTCATTTTTACCTTGTGGTTATAGATTTGGCTCAATACATTCTACTACTTTTGGGACCTTTTGTGTGGAAATCCTTTCTTTCTCCATAGTTGTTTTTATTGGTACATTAATTTGTGGAGAATGTAATTTTATGACAATGGGATCTATACATGTGAGATTTTGTTTCTTATTCTTATTTAGAGGTTACTCTTCTAACTCTATCTCCTACAATTATTATAACATAGGAGATATAGGTAGTGACTTCCTCTTATTTTTATTTTTATTTTTGGAGGCATGTGGCATTCTTAGCTTTGATGTAGACATGAGTTATATATCACCTTAACCTTGCACTCCCATACCAATATTATTTTTATTTGGATTCATCATATACAGTGCATCCATCCCTCTATGGTAACTTTCTTTATTGGATTTATGACACAACCATTAGTATCTTACTCATCCTCCTCCTTCAATGAAACTTATCTAGGGTGCATGTATTTTATGTGGAGGGTGTGGACATATACATATATTTTTAGCAAGTCAATTGAATTTTTTTTAATTGGATATACCATTATCCACATCAATAAATTACTATGATTTGAATCCATAAGTAAAATTTATCCATCTATTCATATTTCCATTAACTAATTTAATCTATAATAATGAGTAGTGTTTTATTAAAATAAACTTGGATTGGCCCTCCATCATCTCTAACAATAGTCTAGGTACACTCCATTCATATCCTATGGCATCCTTTAGTTATGAAAACCACCTATCAAACTTGGCCTTATATTTGATTGAGAAGGAAAGTATAAATATGATACTTGAGTGCCAAGGATTTATCATGGATGGGGTTTGTTCATCAGATTTTTATGGCATATTTTTGGTGAAATAATATCATCAAATAAAATAAACAATGGGATTATTCCATATTTTAATTTCTCCTCTAACCTATGTGACTTATTTATTCCTTCAATTATTGAGTCTACTATTATCACTCAAAAGTGTACCCTATCAAGAACATGTGCCTATTTTCACCCCTATTAATACAATATAGACTCTCCAAGGTATGGGACCTTATAATTGGAGGTAATATAGATTAAGGGCTTGTTTTATTTATTAAACTCACCTATTATCTATAAACTCTCTAATCCTATGATTTCTTGACTAGGAAAAGGGTATAAGGAGTAATGCCAAAGATAAAAATGGAAATGAAAACTAAAAATTGGGTGATGCACCAATTTTAAAGTAATTTATGACTAAAGTAGACACACTTTAGAATATTTAAAACTTTCACATATTCATACGATAAATTTTACATCAGTATTTCATACAAAGGTCTTGACAAACACTCACACTAGCTTGTAAGGAATGATCAATGGTTGAATTCACTTCCAAATTAGGTAGAAATTATAATTAGACACTTTATATGAATTGTAAGAGTTATTATTTATTGAATAAAGGTGAGATATTTAGACATAAACATAGGGGAAATTTTATTAAGTTATATCAATGAACACATGACACACACTTCATAAACAACATGAAAATGGATGAAAAAATAGCTCTTTATTTTTTCAAAGGTGAGGTAGTACAAATTTTTACAGAGTTTATGTAATCCAAAATCATAATCTAATCATAATCATTAAAAATTTAATGTACATATATAAAATAAGAATAAATATAAGAAAACAATCTAGAGATGAGTCCACATTCAAGTTAACCTTACTCTTCTTCAACTAAACTTCAACTCAATCATCAACTCTAACCTCAAGCTCCACCTCCAAATTACAATGTGGTAAATTTAGAGTTCAAAATTATCTTACATGGAATATGGTTCCACAGGAGAGAGGATAGTATGTGGATGTTTAATTATCCATTAAATATTCTTTATAATTTTGTACTTGATTATGACTACAACATCTCTCTAATCTAGTTTTTATTCCATATGCCCATCTTGTGCAAATTGAAAAGCTTATTGAATGCACTATGACATCTATAAACATGGTGGATATTAATAATTAGAATATATAAGGATAAAAAAATATGATTTTAACATGATAATCATGGTGTCACATACCTTCAAATAAATTTTAAGCTCTAAACTCCATGTATAACTCCAAAAAACACCATTTTATGCTCTCTTATGCTTTCTTGTTCTCAAGAAACCTTGATTTGGATTGGGGGATATAAAATGAGTTATAGGACTAACCAAAAACGTCTCATATTTTTTTCATAGGTATAAATTAGGAAGACCTATAAAAGTTTGAAAATCTTCAAAACTTTTCACTAAACTCCAAAACAAAAATTCACAAAAATGTGCTTGCTTATTGCCCTGGGGTTGACTTGGAGATGTTTTTCAATGAGCTCGACCTATTTTTAATTATTTTTAATTTCATGATCATTTATTCATACCTATACATAAATTATACGCACTCTCAAATCAATTTTTTCCATTAGAGGTGTTAGTAATTAAATGAATTCAAATTAGATTTAACTCACCATAACATCTTAATTCAAAACACATAAACCAGATGCACTACTTTCATCACAAAATTAATTCCTCAAATCATAGTAATATTTAATTTAATGGAAAAAATAAAAAAACTAGTAATAACACATAACATAGGTATACCGTGGTTCACCTAATGTGGTAAAAATCCACCAAGAAATTCCTCAATAAAATAATAATAGAATAAGAGTACAAACTCTTCAAAGAGAACCACTCATAGAGATTGAATATCTCCTCAAGAATTCACAAAAGAATTATCTAAATTTCTGATCCAAATCTAAAATCTGTCAACAATAATTCTCAGATGTTATGCCATACCTGTACCTATAAATTATCACACAACAAGTTGTTATACCACACCCTGTAAAATAAACATCATCCTGTGCAAAGTCACACCACCACCTGTATATATACAAAGATGGAATAAATAAGATCAAGAAGAGAAAACATGCCATGATTATCCAAGATAGGCATTATCCACAAGAAAACATGCCATCCTCTACCCACTCATTCTTATCCAAAATCCCACCTAAGAAGGAACACACCATCCTCATCTCTCCTCCAAAAAAGGCTTGCACAAGTAACAATGTAATAAGATAATAAAAAATCCTTAAAACATGGAATTCAATCCCACTTCCAATAAACATGTAAGTCAACATGGAAATAAGAAAAGATAACAATAAATTCCCTAAAACAAGGAAATCAATCCCACTTCCATAAAACATGGAAGTCACCATAGAAATTATTTAAAACATTTATTAATATGCTACTCACCTATGGAGTACATTAAAAATGTTCTCCCCACATTTTTGGAGATTTATTGGCCCCCAAAATATTCCACCATGGTCATGTGATAGCCCTAAAGGGATCCACACTCAATAATCTCCCACTTGGAGATTGTTTGTCTTAAATAGAATCTAGCATTGCTCCATGACCACTAAGACCAACCAAATATGAAAATAGTCTCAAATTATATAATGTGACCACCTTGGTCATCATATCTATAAGATTTTGGCTAGTATGAATCTTCTCCAGCTTCATCAAGTTATCCTCTAAATCTATCTTAATGAAGTGATAGTGTAATTGAATGTGTTTTTTCCTTGAATGGAAAGCAAAGTTCTTTGTTAAATGAATAACAATTTGACTATCACTGTGTAGTCTCTCAACTTCTTTCTCATGCCCCAACTCTTAAAAAAAATGCTATAACCAAATCATCTCCTTATTAGCCTTTATGGTAGCAACATACTCTGCCTCTATGGTTGAAAAAAACATAACCTTTTATATCCTATAAATCCAACTAACTATTGTATCTCCAATAGTACATATATATCCTATCATACTTCTTATGATATCAATATCCCCTACCATATCTAAGTCCACATAACCATGCAAAGTGGTATTTAATCTACCATAACATAATTCAACATCCATGGTTCCTCTCAAGTAATGAAGATTCCATTTCAATTAACTAGGATCACTCATATACCTTCTCAAAACTCCCACTACATGGAAAATATCTAACCTAGTACAAACCATGGCATACATCAAGCTGCCAACTACTAATGAGTAAGTTAACTTGGATATCTTAAGCTTTTCAACCTCCATTTTAGGACAGTACTCTTTTGATAATCTAAAGTGCTCTACCAAAGGAGTATCAATATATTTGTCATCCAACATGTTAAACCTTTCCAAGACTTTATTCACATACTTTCATTGGGATAAAATCAGCTTCCCCTCCTTTCTGTCACGAGTAATCCTCATACCAAGGATTTGCTTCACTACACCCAAATCCTTCATAGAAAAGGATTTACTAAGTTATTTATTAAGTTTATTAATATGCTATGTGTTCTTTCCTACAACTAACATGTCATCCACATACAAGCATAATATAATAAAATAACTATCATCAAATTGTTTGACGTACATGCAATGGTCAAAATTACACCTTTGATAACCTTGTTCCAACATAACCATTACCGTGGAACTTGTTTCACGCCATACAAGCTCTTTTTTAATTTGCACACATAGTTCTCCTTCCTTTTGACCTCATATCCCTATGGCTATTCCATATACAAATATTCATCCAAATCACCATGAAGAAAAGAAATTTTCACATCTAACTATTCTAAGTTAAAATACTCAATTACAACTAAACCAAGAATAGTCCTAATAGAAGTCATTTTTACAATAGGAAAAAAAATATCATCAAAATCAATACCTATATTTTTTTCAAACCCCTTGACCACCATTATAGACTTATACCTTTTTCTCCCTTCATCTTCTTCTCTTATTCTATATATATATAAATGTTTGGCAATGCACTCTTGCCCTTGGATAGCCTTAACAAATCCCACATTTGGTTCTCCATGAGAGATCTATGCTTCTCATCCATGGCTTACTCCCACTTCTTCCTTGTATCCACCTGCATTGCTTCCTCATATCACACTAGTTATCCATTGTCAGTAAGTAATAAATAATTCAAAGGAGAGAAATGTTTAGGTGCTCTTCTTACCCTATAAGATATTCTTACCATAGGAGTTTTGGGTCCTTGTGTAGAATGTTCTTAAACTAATTCATTGGATACTTTTTCATCTATAATGTCATCCAATACTATTTACTCTTTTTTTTCCTATTCCTATTCCTATAATTGATTCTTATACATGACTTTTTCATTAAATATTACAGCTCTATACTAAAATATTTTCTTATTTCTAATGCTCCAAAAATGGAAACCAAATTCATCCTCACCATAACCAATAAATGTGCATTTTTTTATTTTACCTCTAACTTGGTCCTATCCTCTTTATTAATAAGATCAAAAGCCTCACATAAAAATACTCTAAGAAAATAATAATAAACATTATTACCAGACCATTCTTACTAGACCAAGCTTGTTTAGGAATGCCTCCATTTAAAGGCATTGAAGGTCATCTGTTAATCAGATAAACTATCATTCTAACTGCTTATATCCAAAATTATAAAGGCAACCCTGTATATAAACTCATACTCCTAGCACTTTCCATTATTGTTTTTTTCATCTTTTCAAATACCCCATTCTACTATGGAGTTCTTAGAACCATCCTATGCCTATGGATTCCATTGTTAATAATAATCAAAGAAAGCATTACTACAATACTCACCTCCATTATCTGATCTAAGACATTTCAATTTGAGACTTATTTCATTCTCAACCAAGGATTTACACTTCTTAAAAGTGTAAAATAAATAAAATTTATTTTTAATGTAATAAACCCAAACTTTCCTATTTGTATCATCAATAAAAGTGACATAATAATTAGAACCACCAATAGAAGATACCTGAGTTGGTCCCCATACATCTGAATGTACCAACTCTAACTTATGCTCTTTATTTGTGGGTCTAACTTTCAAGAACTTAACTTGATTATATTTTCTATACACACAATCCTCACAAAAGTCTAAATTAATTTATTGTAATCTAGGCAACTTGTATTTTAAGATCTCCATGCCCTTATCGCTCATATGATCAAGCCTGTAGTGCCACATAGTTGCATTTCCATCTACAAAAACAAAAATCACAAAAATAAACACTATTATTCAAATATAAAGTACCAAATTTCTTACCTCTTGCAACCAAAAAAGCACCTTGGGTAATTTTCCAAGAATATGTAGTAAATATTATTGAACAACCCTCACTACCTAATTGCCCCACTGAAACTAAATTCCATCTAAACATAGGTACATGTTTGACATCCTTAAGTATCCATGTTTTCCCATTCTACATTTTCACCTAAAAAAAACCTTTCTCTACTATCTCACATGGTTCATCATCACCAAGATAAAAATGTTCCAAATTTTCTTGAACATAATTAGTAAAAAAAATGCCTATGTGGGGTGGCATGAAAAGAAGTCCCTAAATCTAATACCCAAGACTCAAAAAAATTATCCAAAAAAAGAATTAAGGCATCCTAACATGAATTACTTGATGTCACATTTACCTCATTTGTTTCCTCATTTTTGGCATTCTTATCCTAAAGTGACCAACATTCCTTGTTTGAGTGTCCACTCTTCCCATAATGCCAACATATCATCTTAGATTTAGATTTGGATTTAGATCTACCCTTTGAATTTCCATGGTTTCCTTTGTTTTTATCCTTTTGACTCCCTCTAGTTTCAAAAGTCAAAGCATTCCATGAAGATGATTCACCAGTGCTATTCCTTCATATTTCCTTGCTAATAATCACACCTACAACATCTTCAAAATTTAAACTTCCCTTGGCAGGGATTGCATTACTCATAACCATAACTAAGTTATCCCAACTATCAAGGGAAGATCACAAAATAAGAAAATATATAAGTTCATCATTAAATTTAATTCTAATATAAGTGATCATACTTAAAAATATATTAAAATCATTTAAATTATTAGCAATAGAACCATTCTTAGACATTTTCATATTAAACAATCTTTTCATAAGAAATATTTTATTTGAAGAAAAGGGTTTCTCATACAACTTTATAAGTTTATCCATGAGATCCTTCTTAGTTTTATCATTTAAAATGTTGAATGCAATAGAAGATGCAAGGCATAACCATATGGGTTCCAATGCCTTCCTATCAAGTAATGTCTAATCAACATCACTCATGGATACAAGTTGTCCTCCTTTCCCCTCCAAGGGGAGATGAAGTTCCTTATGATACAAGTAATCTTCCATTTGCATTTTCCACAAACTAAAAAAATTTCCATTGAATTTCTCAATAATAAATTTGATATTTTCTCCCATAGCTCCCAGTCAACCTAATAACCCTTCCTGTGGTTTATCCCTTCATCAAAAAATACCACCAAAGCTCTGATACAAGTTGTTATGAATTAAATGAATTCAAATCAGACTTAATTCACCATAAAATCTAATTTTGCATATTTAAAATATAGTTTATGTGTTTTAAATTATGATTTTATGGTTAATTAAATCTAATTTTAATGCATTTAATTCCTAACAGGAGGGATCTGAAACACTCATTTCCAACTCTATTTGTGAGCAAAAAAGTGAAGAAACTTTCATTCCCTTCATGAATAAACATGTATTTTGTAATTTTATATCTATTAAGGTAAAATAGATATATAAAACATATTTTAAACATTAAATTACATCAAAACATATATCCATTTAAAATTTCAATATATTTCATTTAATAAAACTCAAAATATACACTTTTTATTGTTTCTTAGTTTGTATAATTTCATTTCTAAATGCCTATAGATATATGTTTTACCATTTTATTAATTTTTATGAGACATTAAAAAATAATTATTTTTAAATTATTACCTTTAATAACCTTTATTATCATTCCAATAATTTTATGTGCTCAACCAATCACTTAAACCTCTCATAATTTATCTTTTCTGACTATCTCTCTTACTTGCTTAAAACCCTGATGCTTGTACCTTTGAATTTATCAATTATCTTCCATTAAATTTTAGTTTATAAATATGTAAAAATTTATTATATTCCACATAATATCTTACACCACTTTTTTTTTTCAATAGAGAACTCAAAAATGCAAACATACTACTTAAAACTGAGCCATTGGGGTTTAAGAAGGGTTTTAGAGAACCTATTCTTATTAATGCTTGTTCATAAATTTAATTTAATGTAACATAAAACAAATAAATTTAATATTTATTGAATATTTTCCCCAAAATATCCCTAATATTATTTTATCTAACTCATATTTTCCTTCGTGTACCGAGCATTTGAAAATTGACTTCACTAGTTTACAACTAGCTAGTTAGAGGAACAAAGTAAACCTCTATCAAAATTTGGACTTGTGAGTTTTTAATAATAATAAATTTGTAATTATTAATATTTTATTATGTTTTTAATACCTTTTTTAACATTTAATCTATGAATTAAGTATTTTTGAAAACCTGCACATAAGCAACTTTGACCAATGGTGGCAAAATTGTCAATATCTACCATGAACTTAGAAATGTTGAGTAGTGTTCCTTTATTAATTGAATGAATACTATAGAGTAAATTATTTTTTATTTATACCTAAAAACCTAACCCATGTATCTTGTTACTCACCAAACATTTTTTAACCCTTGTGGTTTTTCCCTTGATATTAAAAATGGGGAAAGCAAACCCTCCCTTTTTATATTCTAGCTCATTTTCCATACACTTGACCTGTATTAATCTTATTTTCATTTATATTTAATGTGATATTTATTTTCATTTTATCATTTTCATATTTTGGTTTGAAATTGAATTTTACCAATTGTGCACCTTATTTTCTAGTTGATCCTTCTTCCACTACTTCTTTGATGATGGCTGATTAACACTCAGCCTATGTGTTGCTTTATGCTTCATTTACCCCCTCTAAAATGGGAATCCTAGCATATACACTTACATAAAATATGAATTACTTCATCTAAAACTATTTGATATTTTTATTATAATCATTTTAAATCCTCTTTGACACACCTTTGACTTTCTTATTTGGCTGAATCCTCAAAAAATTTCTAGTGCATATATACTCTGGTGGCATTGTGATAATTGGTTCTAAGTACGTTACTCAAAAATGGTGGTTTAAATCTTGTATAACATGAAAATAATTAAATTTACTCCTTATTTACTAAAACTCAATTATTATTACATTTGAGTCATAATTCCTCCATTATTTTTTGTCTTACAAATGGTGTTTCTAAGTTGTTTTTGGTTCAATTTCATAGATGTTTTCATTATTTTTGTTTTATTAAGCTCTAAGGTATATTTTAATGTTTTAAAAAATGACAAGTGATTAATTTTACTTGCTCAATGAATGTATACCCCATTAAATAACAACATGAACTTATATGACTAAACATCATTAACATCTATTTGACACACTACACATTCAAGTTACTCACTTGACCATAGTTATCAAAATTTTCATAATGCATATAAAATAAATTTGGTTTATTTTCCTTTATAATAATTAATTAAACACATATATACATATTATGGATGCTAAAATACTTCCCACCTTAAAAACTAGTTTGTGATAACCAACTATTTAAATTGAATTTTGAAACTTAGGTGATGTCATCCTTATGTAGTTTCAATTATTTTATGACCTTAACCTTATTCTATTTACTGTGATCCTATGCATTTCACCTTAGTTCCAATAATGTTTTTCCTTTCCTGATAGTTTTTATTCATGTATTCCTTAGCATGGTGTAGATGCCAAAAATTTTTAAACTATAATTTTGAATGTCAAAACACCCCTATAACAGACCATTACCTAACCTCTGACCATGACCATGAGTAAAATTAGTTAATTAGCTAACCAACTCACTAACTTACCCCCTTTAATCCCACTTAACCTTCAACTCTCAGCCATCGATGATCACCTTGATCATCGATGGTCACCCTAACCATTAATGGTTAGGTCCTTACCATTCAAACACAACACCAACTATGAAAAATCTAACACAACCAAAATTAATATATTCACCTTACTCACTACTAACACATCATGATGCATTTAAATTAGTAGCCTACCTCCTATGAAACCTTCTACCTCCATCTCTATTTGCCTATAAAATGAGGGGAGTAAGAGGTGAACAAAGATCAATAATCAATCATTCTAGCATACAGGTGATTAGGCTATTAACCAATAGGTCTTTGTTCCAATAATTCAATAACTACACCAAATACATGAACCTCTACCAACATTTATCTAAAGGCAAAGTATTGTTACTCTACCAAAATTACTCAAGAATCAACCATCAACCATCAAGCAACCAACTAGGTACATTCTATCTTTCAAGTTTTTTTTTTTGGTTTCTCACTCCCCTACTCAAATCAAACTTTTTTCATCTTATCTCCTAACCCCAAAACTAATTACTAGTCTCTTTTTGAAACCTAAATTAGACTCTTTTTTAACACATCCAGAACCCACAAAAACCATTGATGGTCACCATAACCATTGATGATCACCCTCAACCACTAATAGTCACCCAACCACTAGTGGTCAGCTTAACCACTGATGGTCACCCTAACCTCTAATGGTCACTATGGTAATAAATAATAGTAATTTATTTCCACCCACCTAACCTTAGCCAAATTCTACTTTTTATGTCCTTGCCTGTTCACAGAGACCTCACCTATTTTTTGAACATAACTTGGCCTATTTAGCATTAGTATTGACCTATATTTTGGTATGATTAGTCTATTTTATCTATCAAGCATTTATTTCTTCTTTTATTTAATTTTAGTATTTTCTATCATTTTATGCAATTAATTTCATTTCATTTCTTTCAGCTTAACTATTTTAAGAGTATATATTGACAGCCTCCTATTAAGCTGACACTTCTTGGATCTAGCCCATGCTAGGTAGTCCACCTTACCACCCATTTAACAACTCCTTTACATGAGTATTTTCTTATCTACATATCATTATTCCCAGAACAAAGAAGATCTCTTCATAGTTTTCTAGCTAATGAACACAAAAACAAATAGGTTCTTCTACCACACCCTTATTACTAGTTTCTTACATCTTTAATTAAGAAAATAGATAGAAATTGAGAGAAACATTTTGGCATGCCTAGTGGGACCTAGTAACATCTAGGTGCCCTTTTCTTCCTTATTTTATTCTCATATAAATAAATCAAAATTTATTTTGGGTATAAAATAAACATTACATACATTTATTTCTTCCATGTTTAGCTCATTTAGTTAATTAAAATCAAAGTATTCAATCATAGCTTCACTTTCTTTATCACACACTATACCAAACCACTTGAATAAATTAAACATCAAAATAATTAACATAAGGCCTAACTATGGTTTCATATCCTAGTAGATCACCTTCACCCTTTGGCTATCTTACTTAGAGGTCATTACCAAGAAGAAAAACCAAAACTTAGTTATTGGTTGAGTCTAAACTTTGAAATTCATTATATCTTAGCTAAGCACCTAACACCATTATCACTACAATGTGTGAAGTGAGGGGATAGGCCCAAATATCAAGCCATGTAATAACTTTCAATATATATTTTTAAAATATTTTAACCCTAAAACCAACCTTAGACTTCCTTTCTAGTACCTGATCTACAAACCAAAGTTCTTCTTCACACTTTCTAAAGCATAATCCAAAAGCGATATAAAAAGAATCCTAAGTTTTTAAATGCACTATAGTGTATGTTTTGATTACTTTGATATATTTTTATTTTTGATTTCTTTATGTTTGAGTTGTGATATTTTCATCATTTCCTTTATATTCATCACATGGTCTTTACTAGACAATAGTTGAGGAATCAAACCAACCAAGAACCACCTTCCTCATCTTCTTCCTGTATGGAGTATACTTTAGATGTTAAGGGTTTTCCCCATCATTCTCCCCCTCCTACCATGCTTCAAATAATTGTCTAAGGTGATGTATATTTTTCCACATTCCTTGATAATAACCACATGGCCCTTTAGCATTACCTCAACACCTTATCTCACCACACCCCTACTACTTTGGTTCCTCCCACAAATCCACCTTATAGGATGCCAACCCATATTATGATTGGCACTACCTCCACCCATCCTATGATCACACTGGCATCTTCCTCCACCAATAATCCACCTACTACCTCCACCCAAACTTAATCAAACCTCCCAACCAATAGTCAAACACCCCTTACACTAACCAACAACTACTCTACTATAGGGGCAACCTTACCTTTGGTTACCCAAACCACATCCACCATGGGGATACCTTTTTACTATATTACCACTATTCCCCTTATCACTACTAACCCACCAACATCCACCCCACTTCAAAATGTGATGCTTCTATACCTTTTACCCTCCCACCTATTAGTACTAGAGTTACCACTCAACCCCAACCAAATAACCATACCACGCCTCCAACCCAATCTATATTAATTCCACAATATACCAATTCAATCATACCTCCAAACCAACCCACATCAACTCAACCAATACCTATGATACCCTACCCACACTATGTTCCTAATCCACAAGGATACATAGCTCCATCTTCTACCCAAAATTTTGTACCCATTAACCCTTATGTGGCATCATCCCAACCCTGAATGACCACATACATATATGTGACATCTTCTTAACCTTATACTAGATATACATACATTGCACCCACCCAACCTCAACAAAACTTACCATATAATTATGGATCTCCTTAACCTCAAATAGATTTGGTCAAAGTGTTGATGGACAAAATGACCAACCTAGAGTAATCTGTCTCTGGGGCTCATAACCTCCTATTTTATGACCAAATCTATAATGAACCTATTCAACCATGCATCCCTATCCAACCTTACTCTCCTCAATGGTAACTACAAAAAATTTATAAGTTCCAAAGCAAGGAGGACCCCCAACAACACTTAAGAGTGTTTTGACATTCTTGGTACTTGATTGCCTATGATGATGCTCTTCTCCTTCGCACCTTTCCTATGTCTTTATCTATACCAGCATTGGATTGGTATAGTGATTTCACCAAGCACTCCATATTTTCCTTTTCCCAACTTTCCCAAACCTTTTTAGACCACTTCTCTATTAATATATCTAAGAAAGTCTCCATTACCAACCTCTACTCCATCAGGCAATTTAATGATGAATCAATTGCTAATTTTGTAGCTCGATGGAGAGGTCTTATCAACCAACTCTATTTCTCTTTAGCCCAACCTAATTTTATTGATATTTTATCTTGGGCTTATGCCAAACATATTACCCCTACTCTATAGGTTCAAAACTTCAAAACCTTTGATGAGGCTTTTCCCATGGTACACAAATTAGAAACTAGAGCCATTGATGAGGGGAAGTTGAAGCTAAGAAATAAAAAAATCTAGCTTCAAATCTAATGACCCTTCCTCATCTAAAACGCCCAACCAATCCAACTACCCTAACACCAAACCAAAGGCAACCAAAAATATATTTATCCTTAAAATAGCCCCACCTCTAGTTGTCAACTAATTCAACTAAACCAATTCCTCTAACCCATCCAATCAACAAACCTAAAATCAAAATTGAGATACCCCAAAACAATACACTTTAATAGGGGAGTCATATGCTTTAGTTTTGGACAAGTTTCTCAAATCCAACATCATAAAACTTACCCCTATTAAACCTCCTCTATAATTTTATGCTTCTCACCCAGTGCCTCATTGGTACAACAAGAATGATCTATGTGATTTCCATAATGTTATTGGACATGATGCTAGCAGGTGAAACACCTTCAAAATGATTGTCCAAAACTTGATTGATAAAGGAGAACTTGCATTAGACAATCCTAATTCACCCCAAAATTAGTCACTCAACATATTTCAATAACCTTTTCCCAACCATACCCTACCTACCAACCATGATGATAATAGATCAGAATCATCTCATGCTTGTGAGGTCCATATAGTTAATATTATTATTAGTAAACCTATCATTGAGGAAACCATTGCCTCAATCACCTCTTATTCCAATCCACCTATTTAAGTGATAGAATCACCCTCTATTCCTTTGTGTACCTAAATAAAGGAAGTAACTACCTCCTTTATTTAACTTAAGGAGATAATAGACTTACCCACTTTTCATTTAATATAAATACCAAAGGAGGAAACCATTACCATCACACCTTCCTCTCCACCATAGAATTACCTACTCTCTCTTTGGAAACAATTCCATAAGGAGAGATCACTTTACATACTCCCCCCATGGAGTAAACATCTTCCCAAATTTTAGAACCTTTCACTATGAACAAGGGTGAATAAACCACTCCCTCACCTTAACACATGGGCCTAATCTTCAAATTTTATGCCCAAGGGATCAAAATAGTTTACAAACCCTTCTCTAGACTAGTCCAAAGCCTAGAATTCTCTTCTCAACCCAATTTATATCAAGCCACCTTTTAGCACTTTCTGGGGATCCCTTATCAAAACAAGCATGAACCTTCAACCTCACTTGAATTCACCATTAAACCTATCATCACCTCAATCCCTTGATAAAACACCTCTCCCTTTAAAATCATGGAAGAACCATCCAAACCATCTCTATCCAAAATTATCAAATCATCTTACACCTCTCTTATCAAACTTATCAATAACCTAGGGGTGCTTCCTCCTCCTAACCTTATCCATCCATCTTTGAATTTTGATTTAACCCCATCTAGTCCACTCAAAAAACTTTAACCAAACCAACCAAGAAGGTGTAACCACCCAAACTCCCACCTATAACTAGAACCATACCACCTCCTTCCCTCTTACCATCTATCTTGGGCCCTCATCCTTCTATAATCCTAGGATATCATCCTTATACCAAGAAGGTGAACCCTCCCAAAACTACCCAAACTAAACTTCCTCCTTTCACTCTACCTTTACCTACCCCTTCCAAAACATCAACTTCCCCATCATTTTAAACCAATTTATCCAAATCCACCTTCCCACCTATCTCCAAACCTTCATCATCTCATTCATCCACCTCCAAATATTTCACCTTTAATGTCTCATCAAAACCATTTAACACCAAACAACCCCAACCAAACCCACCTACTAAAATTATTATACCACCTACACCTTCCATGGTGAAGCCTACTTCTAAGAAGGATCCCCCACCAAAAACTAAAATCCCATCACCTTCAACACCTTTGCTCAAATATTAATCAACCATTTTATAAAGTTTTTTGAAAACCTCTTCCTTAATCCTCCACCTATCAGACCCTTTGACCCTTCAAATCCTAAACCCTCTCATTTTGATGATAATTTAATTTTATTATACCATAAGACAACTGGGCATGACATAGAGAACTACAAAGCTCTATAAGCACTTTATATAACTTATGAGATAAGGATGATCTATTATTAGATGAACCTCTCTTAATCCCATTACCAAACCAACCACCAAATGAACTTACCCAACATTTACGCACTCCCACACTCTCATCCAAGAGTGAGGAGGAACTGAATCAGCCTTCTAGCCCAACACCTCTCCTCATCCACACTATCCATATGGTTACCTGATCTCAATCCCAATAAAAATATAAAGGAAAGTCCAAAGTGTCTATTCTATGGACATATCCTTCAACCCCTCAATCTTTTAACTAAAATTAACCATATTCACCTTCACCAAAACCCAAGATATCCATTTTGGGTGCCTCTCCCTCTAACCCTTATGAATTTATCAAGTGAGCAGTTCTAAAATAGCTTCAATAGACATTAGTGAAGATGATCCTAAACAAACTAATCAACACCTCACCCCATCACTGCCAAGCACTGATAGAGGACTTATAATCCATAGAGGTCTAACCTAAATACCCTTAACCTATTACATCCTTTGTCAAATCTCTTCATCTTTCCACCCTTGTCACATTCAAGGATTCAAAAATACCTTTTGTTCATCCTAAATATCCCAATCCTCTCCTATTCATCATTACATACATCAATCAAACATGTATCAAAAGGATCATGATTGATGGAGGAGCTAGTTTTAATATTATAGCTTCTCATGATTATGACCAATTCTAGCTATCAAAGAATATCATGTCAAAAACATTAGTAGTCCTCTATTCCTTTAATGATACTATGGTCATAACCTTAGGAATAGTCATCCTCCACATTCTCTTGGGACCTCACATGCTTATGAAGCTCTTCCATGTTGTAGAAGGTGATTTCCAATACAACATCTTACTTGGACACCTTTGGATTTATGTCATGAGTTGTGTCCCATCCACCCTACATCAATGTGTCAATTTCAAACATGAGGGTTAGTTCATCACCATATAAGCTAACCCTATTCTTTTTTATTCTTGAAACATGACATATCAACCCAATAACATTATTATTCCTCACTCATCCACCTCACTTCCAAATAATAATAACACCACCTCACCACCAACCAATAACAAATCCACCCCTACCATAAATGAAACTTCAAATAACTCATATCCCTTCTTATCATATCCCCATAGAAGACCCCTTGAAACCCATGTTCCAATGTCTCTCACTGGGAGAGTATTATCTTTTGGCCTTAAATGGCTCCCCTACTCCTCAAGAGTTGGGAACCTTGACCATGATCCTAATTATGATCCCAATATTAGAACCATCATCCTCCTTAGGCTCCCTAACCATTAAACCAACTTCATCTATGGGGGACTTGATCATCCATTTCCTACTTCCTCTACCACCTCTTTTATTTAACCATTCACCTTTGATTTATCCTATTTGGACAAACTAGCATTTGACAAATTGTACCTTCATGGGTGTGCTTGAAAAGGATTTGGCCTTGGCCATTACAAACATGTACCCCATGAGTTACCTTTGATCAAAACCTAGAAACCCCATGATCTATTCGGCCTTGGGTTCATACCACCAAAAGAACCCATCGAGGAAAATGTCCCATCCTCACCAACCCCACATCTTTTGAAGTCTAAATATTTTGAAATCATCCCTCTTATAATTTTTTAGTCAATACCATTAGTTTACCCCCCTAACCTATCAAAAGGATAGCCAAACTAAAACCTTTCCTATGATTCATCCTGAAATGGTAGAAAATAATTATCCTACCATCAACACCATCCAATGTTAGGATGATGATTTCATTCTCACCTATCTTGGTGAAGAGGATTCTTCTATCCATAAATCCCTTCCTCCTAAGAACCAAACCATTTTGAACAAATCCACTATCCATGTCAACTTGGGTACTCAAGATGACCCTCACATCATAAAGATTAGTCAATCCTTAGATTCTATAGAGCAACAAGATTACCCTTCCTTATTTCATGACCAAAACATAGCATTTACTTGGTCCTATCAGTATATGCCTAGAATTTACCCTTATATCACTCTTTACAACATCATCATCATCTATCCTAATGCTAAGCCTATTAGTCAAAAGGCTAAGCTTCATGAGATGCACCCTTGTATCACCCTTCTAGTCAAAGAAGAGCTTCAAGACCTCTTATCAGTCAACTTCATCCAACCCATTGACTATCCCCAATGTTTTTCTAACACCATTCCCATTACCAAACCCATAGGGGGACTTCACCTCTATATTTAATTTCATGACTTCAACCTCACTTGTCCAAAGGATGACTTCCCTTTGCCTAGCATTAGCCAGCTTATTGATATCATAGTTGGCCATGATATGTTATCTTTCATGGATGGTTTCTTGAGATATAATAAAATATTGATTTCCCCTAAGGATCAACATAAAAAAAATTCATCACCCCTTGGAGAACTTTTTATTACATGGTTATGCCATTGGGTTTGAAGAATACTGGGGTAACCTATCAACGTGTGATGACCTACATCTTCCATGATCTCATCCACAAAATTGTATAGGACCATGTAGATGGCATCCTTGATAAATCCAAATATTGCAAGGATTTCCTCAACATCCTCATAATTATCTTTGAGCCTCTCATCCATTTTCATTTCTAACTCAACCCCAAGAAATATGTTTTTGGGGTCTTATCTAGAAAGTTTCTTGGCTTTATCATCTCTCTTCAAGGAATTAAGGTATACCCTACCAAAGTTAGAGTGATCCTCAACATGCCACCTATAACCTAACTTAAAAAACTCTATATCCTGTAAGGGAAGCTCCAACCCATCTGTCACTTCATCTCTCAGTTATCAGATATATTTCAACCTTTTTACCATCTTCTCAAGAAAGATACATATTTTAAGTAGACTAAGGATTTTCAACAACCCTTTGATTAACTTAAAGAGTACCTCCTTTCTCCACCCATTCTTACCCCTCCCAAAGAGGACCAACCCTTCTACCTTTATATTTCCACCACTGACCATTATTTAGGGGCAATGCTCACTCAACATGATGAACAAAACAAAGAGCAAGTTGTCTACTATATAAGTTAAACACTTATAGAGTATGAGATTTGGTACACCCATATCAAAAAAAATTGCCTCACCTTAGTATTTTTGGCTACCAAAATTCATCATTACCTCCTCAATCATAAAACCTTCATCATCACCAATATGGACCCACTCAAGTACATGCACTCCAAACCATACCAAAACCATTGTATGGCTAAGTGGCTCATGCTCCTAGCTGAGTTTGACCTTGAGTTCCTCCAGTAGAAGTCAATTAAGGGGAAAGTCATTTTTGATCAATTGGTTGAAGCTACTTTTCCAGGCAACCAACCATTTCCTCTTGTGTTTTTAGATGAGTTCATCATAACTCTTTCTTAAGAGGACATCACCTACCAAATGACCATGTGCTTCGATGGCTCAAAATGCTAATGTGGTGAGGGTAATAGAGTTATTATCATTCTACTTGATGGAAAACTTCTTCCTCTTTCTTTCAAACTTTATTTTGAGTGCACCATTAATATGGATAAGTATGAAATAATAGCAATAGGTCTCCAAACTACTCTATCCTTAAGAGTTAAGATGTTCAGTGTCTTTGGTAATTCCCAACTTGTGATCAACTAGGTAAATGGATACTAACAATGTAATAATGATGTCTTGAAAAATTACAAATAACTAGAAGATGTAATCTTATTATTATTTGATCATTACATTATCCAATCTATTCCATGATCCACTAAAAAATTGGTGGATACAATGGCTTCCCTTGCTTCCCAAATCCCATCTCAACCATCCAATTCTAAACTCTTTATCACCATTCATCATTTTATCACACCCTCTTATATCCAATTTGACCTCCCTACCATTTTTAGTGTAGAGGTATCTCCATTAGACACTTGGTATGATCAAACCTTTAACTAACTCAATATGAGTATCATTCATCCAAACCTATATAGTAATGCCCAAAGAGCCTTTGTTCAGAGTACCTCTCATTATACCATACTAGGGGGAATCCTTTACAAATGTGGTTTTTTTGAACTCCTTCCCTATTGCCTTCATAGCCATGAAACTTACCATGCTATTAAGGAAATACATGATGAGATCTATGGGGGACACTTTATTAGTTTAGCTATTGCTAAATGTATCCTTTGCTTTGGATACAATTGGCCCACCCTCAACCAAGACTACTATGATTATGTGATGAAGTGTTTTAAATGTCAATAATGTGTCAATTTACATCACACACCGGCCCATGGCCTTCAAGTATCCAAAGAATTTTATCCCTTCTCATAATGGGGACTAGATCTCATTAGGGAAATCAATCCTTATTCATCATAGAAACACCACTCCATCATCACCATCACTGAGTATTTCACCAAATGGATGAAGGCTATTCCTTTCATCTTAACCAAAGTTAAAAATATATTCAACTTCATCAATCATCATATCATCTATCATTTCATTGTTCCACATAAGATCATCATCGATAATGGTAAATCTTTCAAAAACATTCAATTCTAAGGTCTTTGTGATGAATTTGGAATTAAGTTGAGATTTTCCTCACCTTATCATCCACAAGTAAATAGATAGGAAAAATATTCTAACAAAACCCTTAAAAAATGTTAACTAAAGTGGTCAATTCTTCTAGTCAAGATTAGAATTTTCACATCCCTTTGGATTTATGGGCCTATCGCACTAGCATTCAAACCTCTACAGGTGCTACCCATTTCTCTCTAGTCTTTAGAGTAGAGTCAGTCTTGCCTCTCTAAGTTTAAATCCCTTCCCTTTGCATATCCTTACAAGACATCATTTTTGATAATGACTATCACCAAGATCATCTAGCACGACTTGAACTATTTGATGAATATCACCTAGCAATGCTTAACCACCTTTGTCTCTACCAAAAGAGAATCAAGTGCACTTATAGAAAACACCTAAAATAATGATAATTCAACATTGAATACCTCCTCTTGAAGGATAATCAACATGTGACCAATATTTCAAGTGAGGCAAGTTTGATTTCAATTAGCTTGGACCCTACATCATAACCCATAAGTATGTATCGGGAACTTATCATTTATCCTCTCTTAAAGGCAAATAATAACCTAAGCCTCTCAATGATTTGCATCTACATCCTTTCTTTTATTAAAATAAGGATTTAACTCACCTATCATCTAACTTAAGCTCATCCCTTGATTTACAAGATTTTCACCTCCATCTTATTCCCTTTGAGGACAATCAATTACAATATAGAACCATGTAATTAACCATCATAGTCATAGCCTAATCCCAAATATGGGTATCATGGCTCTACCCATGGCATGGTTCTCATGGATACTTTTCATCCCTAATCAAATGGAATTCCATGGTCATTGTCTCTAAAAACCACCCATTTCACCTATGATTAACCTCTTGTGCTCTAATGTTTTAATATCATAAAGGTAAACCTATAAGCCTAAATAGAATATTCCAAGTCTAACATAGCATCAAAATAATTTGGGATACCTAAAATATCATGTGGGTCAAATATATCTAGCATGTACACTATTCCCTTCAAGGATAACTACCCAAAATTTAAAAATTACTTTAAAAGATATACTTCTCCCTTGAGGGATAGCTACTGCATGAACAAACCCAAACTTGGACCACTCCCTTAAAATATGGCTAAGTCAAATTTTATCAAAGTAATCATTTGAGGCTTCTCACATCGATCAATTTCACAAACCTATTAGAAGAAAGAAATAAAAGACATTATATAAAAATCAAGAACATGCTATCCTAAGAAAGTTGTAATTAGCTTTCATATTTAGCATTAGTATACTTACCACATCAAACAGTCTACATATTACATTAAAACATGGAATTTTCTATTATATTTTTTAGGTCACCTATAGAAGGGGAAAATTGACCCTCAAGCAGTTACACTACCCTTCACACTACCCACCATCCATCTCCCATTTGTATGATTTACAAATCAAGAGATTCAGATCTTACTTGACATGATGTGATCAAGATACCATCTTATCAAACAATGTATGCTAATGTGAAGCATTTAAAAGGCTTATGTTCCTTAAGTCAAATTAAAATTTGGGTTTTATTTTATCTTTAAAAATAAAAGAGCATCATACCTCCTTATCTTCTCTTAATTGGTTCATTTACTCACTTAGACCTAGGTCTCATGATTTTTCATCTCTTATCCCACATTTAGTTATCTAAAAACTACTTTATGTGCCATCATAAAATGAAATAAAATTGCGTCAATAATAATAAATATAAACCATAAACATCATAACCATAATCAAAACATCATGATCACAACCATAAACATAAACCATATTATATCTATAATCATAAACATCATATCCATCTACAAAACAAAGCATCACATCATCATAAACCACATTATATATATAATCATAAACTATGATCACATTACATAATTATGATCATGCCCATAATCAAAACATCACATCATTAGAATCATGTATAACATCAACCATAATCATCACATGCCTAAGCTAGTGAGTCTACATCTCATAAGCATAAACATCAAAACCATAAACCATGAACCATAAAATAAAAATCTATATATCATCATCATGTCATATACATCATTTTTCATCAACATAAAATATTACATATAATCATGTGCATCTCTCTCCCTCTTAAAAATATATAAATCTCACTACATCAGCTCACATGTTGGTGTTAAAATCATCTATATCTATACATATCATATCATATACTATACCCCTAGCGAACCACTACCACTTACCCCTCTTATAACACCACTACTATCTGGTGCTTACCCCCTAAGGTACCTACTTCTACACTCACTAATGTGGCCCACTGACCTGGAGTCACTACACTTACACCACCTACCAAGTTGGCTCTATACTCACCTGATCAGGGCTCCTATGGACACTGTGTCAAAACTATGGCCTCATAATAATTCAAATCCTCAATAGTGTCTAAATATCATGCCATGGGAATACTTCCTAGTGGTCTTGTTAGTGTTGTAGTTCATCTTTTTTGTCTCAAGGTGTCCTTCTCCTAGGTCACCAAGTTTAGTGAAGTCCTAGCCTGGTCTCTCTTCCCCATCATAATGATAACTTGACCCTATAATGTCATAACTTGGCCCTACAATATGGCCACCTACCCTTATAATTCTATGATTTATGCCTATGTGGTAGCTAGTACCACTCCTGCCTATCCATCAAGGCCACCTCCCTATACTTGTACCTATGGACCCCCACATGTTAGATCCACATCCATAGCCTACCAACCCCCATCATCCCATCCAAAATATATAGTTGCATAGGTAGTCTAGTACCATGCTATACACCCATTAACAAAATCAACATCATCTATCTCTGCTCTAATGGGAATCTCCTCATGATCAAGAACCACCTCCATTAGCTATGGCATTGGAAGTCAAAACTTGGCATCTTCCTACTTGTACCTTAAGAATGGACCCAAAATCCCTTATACCAACCCAAACAACCTATGGACCCTATCAAAAGGGATGAGCTCAGTCTCACCCTCTCTCCTCCCAAAAAAACACCTCTAACTCTACATCGATAACATATTTTGAGTATAGTGGGCCCACCTTAGGAAGTTAATATACAACCACCAAACTACATCTCCAATAACCAAGGCCTCCAATGCCTCTTTGAACTAATAAATATCCATCATGCCTCCTCTAGATCCTATATGTGCATAATCACCCCTCTATCACATGAAGCCCACCCTAAATTCCATCTGGGTGCATCCTTCCCATGGCAGCCCCATCGATCTTAGAACCTAGATATGCTTATATGCCCAATAATGAAGCACAAAACCCAAACTAATCCCATATCTCCTATAAACTCAGAACCCTCATAGCTCCCTATATATCTAGACTAACAAAATAGGTTCCCACCTAAAAACTATCCAACCAAGCAACATCTCCACCAAAATACCTAGTAGTAGATAAGGAAACTTCTCAATGGTTGAATCTGGTAATAAAAAATAGGAGACTGCCATCATCATCATCATAATCATCAACTACCTATCATCTCAAGCCCTTTGATACAAAGGTTTGTAACTAAAGCCTCCCACATGCCACCTTGTCAAGTCCTCATCCTCACCATATAAGAGCTCCATATGATCATCTCTCCTACTCTTAATATGATATATTAGCTCCCCTTAAATGGGTAGTTATGTAATTTTATGTACATCTAATAGTAGGATGGTCATCTCACCCATCGGTAGGAAAAATATGTTCATGACCAGATCTCATCTCTCAATGATGGCCACAATAATCACCACATCTTGTGGCAAGTGTTGGAAGTGCACCATCATGTTGAGGCTGACCTCCTCCACATGTGTCTAGTCATCATCAGTCATCCCCTAATGGATCTCTATAAAGATCTAAGGGGCCCAATCTTGCATCTAGATCTGATCTCATGCCTACATAGTTCATTAGAAAAGACATGCTTAGTTTTCTATTTAACTACCTTAAACATGAAAAACCTCCTTTCACCCCATTTTTACCAAAGGACACTATTTTTACCCATTCAAACTACATCACCCTCTTTTTTCTAACCTCCCTACCCTTAGTATTCTCAAACAATCTAACTCAACCTTAGTATATTTTACCCTTAACCTATTTTTCCTTAACTACATTTCCAAGCAAAAACACATTTTAAAATTCACTTTTGCCTAAGCCTTTTATCAAACTAACCTAACCCCTTATTCAATCTTAAATGGTCAGCTAACCCTTTAGCCTTTAGTCTTTAACTATCGATGATTGACTACAACTGTCGATGGTCAGGTATGATTATCGATGGTTACTATTTATGACCATTGATAGAAAATACCTAACCCTTCCTACCCAAAAACCATCTTAGACTCATTATAATCCTCTATACACCTATCTAATACCAACTTTACCCTCTCACAACCTAAACTGCTCTCCTAATTTCAACTTTCCCCTACTAAATCAACCAAAATAATATACCTAACCTAATACCTAGGGCAAACCCAAAACCCTATCAAACAAATAATAAAATAACATAATTCAACTATCAACTGACCAAATCAATTTATACTAAAAATTTAAGGTAACACCTACATAATTCCTCAACCATCATCAAGGAGGAATCCTAACTCTCATCACTTGGCCATGTCCCCATCCACCCTACATCTTCAATCCCACACTAGATCAACATAAATCTCACACCAATCAACTAATCAGCTCTTCAACCAATCACCAACCACCTTATCAACACCTTTGCCCAAAATTCCAAAAGTTTCCAGAGCATTGAAGTCATAGAGTCAAAAGTAAAAGTGATAATGACTTTCCCTTTTTAATTTCTATCCTTATGGTTTTAGGTTTTCCCCCTGATCATCAATGGTCAAGGTGACCATCGATGGTTGATTTTAGGACCCCTAATTATCGATGGTCAGGAAACCCACTTTTTAAACTTTTTTGGCACCAACACATTCATGCCACCTTTTAGAAATTAACCTTGTCCACCAAACTAGAACCAAAATTCTGAGAGCACCTATTCTCTGCAAACCAACCATGAACCATGGGAGAAAACCCTCTCCAACCAACCATCTAACCACATCCACCTTGATGTTGGCCATTTTGGCCCACACTATCACATATTTTATGATGACCTTACCTTGGTCCTTTTAACTGCACTAACCAACCTTGCCATGTTTAACATTTTAATTTGTACCACATAGTGCACACTAGACCATTTGTGTTTTTTATAGGAGAACTTCTTACTTTAGATACCCATGGAAACACTGATCCTATCTAGGATACTTGATAGGAATAACCCAATTAGTTATGACTAATGTTATGGCCCAATTACGCTATCACCAATCCTTCTAGAACCAACCTTATTTTTACCAACTATGGAAACTTAATATTTAGGTAATCTTGGTTATCATACTTAGTCACATTTTGTGTGCATGTATGTACTTCAAATTCTTAACCCCCTTTTTGTCACCAACTTCATGACTCACCATAACCACTTATCAAACTCCAACTCAATTTTGGTTTCACCTGATCAACTCTAGATTTGAGGGGTAACACCTCCTCCCATACTTGGGGTAACCAAACCCTTAGATCATCAATCCATTTTTGTTCTACAACTTGCTAACACAAACTTCACAATAAAAAGGGGGAAAATGTAGACACTAAAATTTTGCACACTATAGTTTTAAATGTTGAAAGACCCCTAAAATGGACCATTACCTAACTTATGACCATGACCTTAAGTCAAGTTAGTTAATCAACTAAAAAACTCAATAACTTACCTATTTTCACCCCACTTAACCTTTAATACTCAACCATCAATGATCACCTTAACCATCGATGATCACCCTAACCATTGATGATTAGGTCATCACCATTCAAACATAACACTAGCTATGTACAAGTTAACATGACACAATTTAATATGTTCACCTCACCCACTAATAACACATCATGATGCATCAAAACCAATAACCTAACATCCTATCCAATCTTCTACCTCTATCTCTCTTTGCCTATAAAAGGATGGGAGTAGGTGGTGAACAAAGATCGATAATCAAACATTTTAGCATAAAGGTGATCAGGCTATTAACTAGTAGGTCTTCCTTTTATTAATTCAATAACTACAAAAAAGACCTAAACATCTACCAAAATTTCTCTTGAGGCAAAGTATAATTACTCTACCAAAATTACTCTAAAATTAGCCATCAACCATCAAGAAACCAACTAGGTATATTCTATATTTTAGGTTTTATTTCTTTGGTTTCTAACTCCCCTACCTAAATCAGACCTTTTTACATCTTATCTCCTCACCCCCAGACCTTAACCAAATCCCAAACTACTTACTGGCCCCTTTTTTCAACCTAAACTAAACTGTTTTCAAACACATCTAGAACCCATAACAACTATCGATGGTCACCCTGATCGTCAATGATCACCCTCAACTACTGATGGTCACCCAACCCTTGATGATTAGCTTAACCATTTAAGGTCACCCCAACCACTGATGGTCACTATGGTAAAAAATAATAGTAAGTTATTTTTGCCCACCTACTCTCAACTAAATTCTTATTTTTGTGTCCCTACCTATTCATAGAGACCTCACCTATTTTCTAAACCTAAGTTAACCTATTTAGCATTAGTATTAACCCATTATTTATTATAATTAGTTTATTTTATCTATCAATAATTTATTTCTTCTTGTAATTCCTTTCAATATTTTCTATGATTTGATGCAAGTACTTTCATTTTATTTGTTTTAACTTAGTTATTTTAAGAGTGTGGATTGACAACCTCTTAGTAAGCTCATGCTTCTCAAATCTAAATCATGCTAGGTATTCTACCTTACCACACATATAACAACCCCTTTACATGAGTTCTTTCTTATCTATAGGTCATTCTTCCCAATACAAAGATGAGATCTTCATGGTCATTTAGATCACATGCACATAAATAAATAGGTTCTTCTACCACACCCTTATTACTAGTTTTTTTCTTATTCTTTAATTAATAAAATAGACAAAAATTAAAACACATGGTGAACCATAATATGCTTTATTACCTTGGATATTCTCTTCATGTATTTGCATTTTTGAGTTCTTGGTTATAGCACTCCACTTAGATCACTTTATTTACAAACAATACATTTATGTCAAAAAAACTTGTCATAATTCCTCTAAAATAAATGTGATTGCTCAACCATTATCATAACTAATACAACACACACATACATGTATTGTGGTTGTTAAACTACTTCCCAACTTAACAAATAGTGTGTGACAACCAACTATTTATTTTTAATTTTTAAACTTTGATGATGTCATCCTTATGTAGTTTCAATTATTTTGTGACCTTAGCCTTATTCCTCTTTACTATGCTCTTGGGCATTACACATCACTTCCCTTCATGTTCTTCCTTTCCCCATAGTTTTTATTCATGTATTCCTTGCAATGGTGATTCATAGAATGATTTATTTCCCTATATGTTCTCTTCATGTATCTTTATATTTGAGTTCCTAGGTGTAACACTCCATTTAGCTCACTTTGTTTCCCAACAATACCTTCATGTCAAATAAAATTCAACTTTTCACCTACCTTTGTCACTCTTCCATCCCATGTAAAATAGAAACATGCACATGGTGTCATTGATAAATTGGGTACCTTGATTACTAATAAAGATCAAGTGGCATTCATAATGTATAAATATATTCTCTTATGTAAATTGTGTTGTTGTGGATACCACATAATTATATATTAGTGCAAATTCATCCCACTAAGTGAAATAGTCAGTGGTCACAATAATGTACCATCTACTTTTCCTATGTATAGTTGGAGATATTGAACCCAAAAAATAAATATACTAATTTTCAAAAAGTTCTTGGGATAGGATGGGTATCAAATTAATCTCATCCCACTATATAATTTTTTTAATTATTTGGCCAACATCACACCTACACGTGTATTCTTTAGCATCATGGAACAAGCAAGACACTAGAGGAAAGAAAGTATGATCTTGCACATAATTTACTCACCATTATAGTGGCCTCCTATAATGTGTTTGTGTCCTTCTTAAATAAACCTCAATCAATAATGTTATTAAATACATATACATAGAACTTCATCATTCACAAATTTATAAATATCACCCCCAATTAGTTGATATGGGGCAGTTCAGATAACTAAATGTTTTTTTTCCTAAGTGGACATATTTTTGGGAGTAATGTTGGATGTTAATAGTGTGTAAATATAATAAAAATATAATGGGACATATTGAATTGTGTATAATTAGGCATCCATGAGTCCATATATGATGTTTTGTGCATCCTCACTTGTATTTATGCATTAAAGGTGGTTAGGACCCTAGTTCTAATTTTTGAGATTAAAAACCACGTAAAATTAGAAATCTTAAAACAACATAATACACTTTAAAATCATTCCATGGAGCATGGGATTGTTTAAAATATATTTAATAGGTTCATGTTTAGTGAAAAAATAAATGGTGTGCCCAAAAAGTATTGTAATTTTTTTTACAGTATGTACACCATCACAAGTTCCTCATCTTTAGTGGTTTTAAAATTCTACTCAACTATTTTAAGCTTCTTGATATAAATGTATATAGGATTTTCCATCTTGTTCTCACCTAGATAAGCTAGAATGAAACTTATTTTTGTCCTTAATACATCAACATACACGTGAAAGGGGTAAGTCCAATTTGGAATTTAGAGGAATAATGTTCTCATGAGCTTTATCTTGAATGTATTAAATTCCTCCTCTTATGCCTCACCCAAAATAAATAGATAATTCTTGTGAAAAAGTTATTCTAGTGGCATGGGAATTTTGGCATAATTTTTAATCAAATTTTTATAGTATGCGGTAGGTTTTAATAATGCACACACTTTCAATTGAGTGGGGGGAACCTTATAATTAAAGAATGATAGCCACTTTAGTTAGTTTGACAAGAAATCCATATTTATAAATCACATGGCTAGGTAGTGTGCTAATTTTTTTCACAAATATGCATTTCTTCAAATCGATAGATATCTAAAGTTGGTGACAACACTCAAACATGAGTCTTAGGTTGTCATGGTGATCTTTCACTAGCCCATAGACATTCCATTCATATATACACCTAAAGGAATCAATGAAAAAAATCCATGCAGGCTTTAATTATGATGCATGAAAATAAAATAGGCACATTATTTAAGCCAAATAACATGAAATTTTATGAAAATAAAACCCATTCATTTGTGAAGGTGGTATTTAGATTTTCCTCCTCATGATGTAATAGGTGATAACTTTCAAATCAATTAGTGAAGGTGTAAACCTCACAATATGATACTCCTTCAAGAATTTCCTCAGTTAAGGGGCTATGAAAAAGGTTGGTGATGCATGTGACATTGAGGATTTAGTATTTGATGCATATGTGGATGCACCCATCATTCATTATTTCTGTTGATCACCATTGGGATCACCCACTTAGACTCCTCTAATGGGTAGATCACACCTAAAACCAACTTATTATAAATATCTACCTTTACCATGGCATGTAAGTTTGGATTCATATAGTATGGCCAATTATTCATGGGCCTCACACCATATATGAATATTATCTTCATTTTCCCAAGGATAATTATACACCCTTTATCTCCTTGGTAAAAGGTCTTAAATTTTTTTGAAGTATTTATTTGTTACACACTAATTCCACATCAGACAAATAATCTAAAATGGTGGCTATCATGAGTATTTATTCTCAACTAATATTTACTTTAGTATTTTTCATAGGCTTGGGGTAGAACTTATGTCAATCATCTTGTGAGCATATTACTTCTCACTCTTCATGATAATTTTAAACTTATAAGTGTCTAGGATCAATCTCTTCAAAATCTTCCTCAATTTTATGCATAATATTCTATTTTTTAGTCATAAATTTATAGTTACATTCCATCTACACTATCTCATCATCCTCACTAAAATTAATTTTCACCTCACATTCATCAAAAAAATTAGGCAGAGTGAGTCTCTTCTCACTACTCATATGTCTAACATGTTATTACATTTTAGCTTCATATTCAAAGATGGTATGGATAATTAATTTTAGGGGATCCATTAGCCTCATATCAAATGATGAGAATGAAAACCTATGTGTGAATTTGTCCTTTAGATCTGTCCAATCACTAATATCTTAGTGTGTCTTGTTTACAACATACCAAGACTAAGACCAAGTTTTCAAAGTATGATAGAAAGCATGAGCCCATATTTATACTAGTAAATAAGGTATGTGTCTTGTCCACTTATATTTTCATTCATGAATATGATCCCATGGATTAAAATCACCATTATATATGAGTAACCCTTTATATTCATTGATATGTGAAAATATAGAACATATGTCATCTTTGATGTCATTCCAGATCAGAAGACTTAGATTATGTATATCCCATGAGTGTGCAATAATTCTCTTCAAATTATACACTAAGTCACCCATTTTATCTTTCTCCCTTGGGACACATGCATCCAATTCATATAAAAATTAGGTAGTGATTATGGAACATAATAGTGAGTGAACTTAGAGAGTTGGCCCTTACTTATATAAAACAATCACATCACTTTGGATGTGGCATGTGATAGCCAAATATTATTTCTACTTGGGTATGGATTTATTCTAGTGCATAGGGCATTTTACATTCACTAAAACTAAAGTGTTAATTTAACCACATAATATTTTCATCAATTTACTTCATAGGATTCATGTACCCAATTATTGCATCCAATATTAGTGGTGTCATAAATAGATTGTGCCTTATCCCATATCAAAATGCCATTCTCATTGGGTTCCAATTTTTTCACTCCTTGCATCTTGATGTTATTGATTTCATCATCCAAATCAATGTTCTTAATATAGAAGGCCATTGATCATTTGGAAATGGAATCACCACATGTTCTTTTCCATTCCCCAATCTCATGTAGTGATTCCTAAACTACATGTCCACATTATTGGTGTAGGACTAAGGTTTCCCAAGAAAATTAGGGTGTGTTTATACCTCAACAAACTTGATCACCTTAAAGTATACTTAAAACTTCACACCCATTATATTAATAATAGAATTTTATATAATTCCTATGGCCTAAGCTTGGGTCTTGTTTATCATGAAAAAAACATGAGGTGAGAGTCATAAGATAAGGTTTCCAATATTATTCCAAGCATACCCAATGATTATATTGACTTCAAAGCCTATATATACTAGAATTTCATATGCCAACCATCTATTGATGTTTATATATACTAACATCTCTCAGTCAAATCCTAATTTTTGGGTTATCCTTACCTTATGCCCTTACACTATATCTAGTGCAAGGACATTAATTATTTATTCCCATACATAACTAACCAAAATATTCTTAAGCATTGAGATCATTCCTTTAGAGTGAAGGATAGCCAGTATATCCATGAGATCACTTATATACTTAGATCCTTGGATTTGGTGTCCCTATCTTATCCTCTCCTCTAAGTCTTATGCAAGTGAAATCTATCCTTGTAGATATTTTATTATATCCATGGATTCATTCAATACCTATTTATGGTGAGTCATCTAGATAGGGTTATATTATGGGGTTAAGGTGCATCACCCTATCTTCAAATCTCCTTGGCTCATATCATGTCTTGGCTTTCTTAGTAGCATCTATTTTTGGTTGCATATTCATGCCACTAAGAGTTTTTATATGGACATTAGGGTCAATATTATTCTTATCTTATGCCTTCAAAACCCATTGTTATAATTTTTACTCAATATTGATCACTCTAGAACCTTTCTTAGGCCATTCCTTATGCATGATCTTGACATACAAATATAGGAAATCTTCAAACTTATGGTTACCTTGGTAATACCCACAATTGGGATACTTAGGGTAATTAATTTGGTAGTGGTCTAGTGATCCACACTTATATAAAATGCATGGAGGAAACCTTATACCTCTATGTCCTCCATGGAATATGTATCCACATTATCATATATACCTACTATAAGTTTCATTAGAGGGTCCTGATAAAAAATTTCATTCACCTAGATCTATTACCTCATAAATATCATCAATCACCCTAAATTACTCAATTTTTTGGTTTTATGAATCATAAATATTATATTAAAGGGAGACATTTTCTTGGGTCACACATTGAACAAGTGGAAAATTGTACACATCATGGCCTTCCCAAAAAAATTCATAAGAGATAAACATGAAACTCACATTTCATCTTGGGAAATTATTTTTATTTTGCCCCTCAACCTCACAATATGTGAACCATAACCTACTCCTAGTGACATGGGCACTATTAGCTATTAGTTTAAACAGATAGAAAGCCATTGAGGTTATCTGAGCCTCCATGAATGATATATCTCCACTATTTGTGCCTCTAACAAATTCAATTCTTAATGTTAATTCAAGGAATTCATGAGGCTATATGAATGTATTCATATATATGTAACATTATATTAGTGAGATAAAACCACCCACAAAACATTGTGCATGATGTGCTAGATGAATATCAAAGGAGAGTTTTAAAACTAGAGTCCTATGTGTGGATATTATCTATTAAATATTGATTGATTTTATTCAACATAATTATAATTTATTTATAAAATATGGTAATGTCAAATTAATTCAAAAAAAAATCCTTAAAATTGTCATAATACATAATGGATTAGTTTTGATAAATATTTTTATACTAGGTATGGGCATGATCCAAAAAAGTCATGGAAAACTAAATTTCCATACATTAGGATGATGTGACTCCCTTTCTACACCATATAATCTTGTAATTATGAACATGTTCCATGTAATTATCTACTCCATGATAGTGACATAATATTAAGGACATATCATAAAATACATGGGGAGGAGGTACAAACACAATCATAACTTAAGGCATCTAATGTACTAGCATGCCAACTAAAGGTGAACCCAAACTTTGGATTCATCTAGGGTACCTCTCATTATTTACATTGATTTAAAAACATGTTTTACTCTACTCTTCCTACCACTTTAATGGCCTATTATCCCATCACCATCACTCTATCTCCTATTATTCCTTGTGTTATGCTACTTATCTGAGGGGTTGGGCCCCTTTCTATTGGTGGTATACCAAACATCATTGAGAAAAAAATTTGTGTGGGATGTGTGACCACAAGTTTGATTTATTATAAAGGAGTGGTTTTTTGTTTCATACTTATTTCCCCTTATTTATAAATAAAATCTCATAAGTCTAAGAGATATACATTATCTTGAATGATTTATTTTGGTTGTGGGTAAATTCCCTAAGCTTGTTCTTTGATTAAAACTGAAATGGACACTTCTTATATGTCTTCTATCCCCTTAGGTACTTTAGATTATCTTTACATAGGTTTATTTAACTCAATAGTGTGTGGTTATTTATCAACAAATTTCAAATCTTCTGATCAATAATATTCCTCATGCCATTCCCATTATATGTGAGTCCTCATGACATCTCCTAAGACAGATTATCCCCTATACCTAGGATCCTTTTCATCTATCACCTTCCACTATTTTTCATCATATGTGTGCCTTTAGAGCTCATGATCACCTAGTTCATCCACTATGAATACTTTAATCCCTAATAACTTGTAAAAACCATACCCTTTTCAAATTCTACCTTATATGCCACTCATGTGCATAAGGACTTAGTTGGTCATTAGCAAGTTATCTATCCCACTATTTATTATCATATTCTTGATCTCTAATGTAAACTGCTTCATATATGAGCATATAAACTTGTGAAAAAACTAGTATTTGGTTTCCTTTAGACATGAATACATGGATATAACAAACTATAGTACATATCTATTCAATGCCCACTACCACCAAACATCAATGGCTCTAGTTCACACCATGGCCATGTTGCTCAACTACTCCACACACTATTCATTCCAAGGGATTTTGTCCATAGTTTTTAATATTTTTCATAACATATTTTTATATCCATGATTGTAGATGTATTTTTAGTTCACATAAGAGCACTTCATATAGGGCATGATGCATTTTATCTCACCCATTCTCTTGGTTCTTAAACACCATCTTTGGGGTAATTTTATACAAATGTTTCCTTCAATTTCTATAACCAATGATCAATATTCTCAAATAAAATATGATTTATCATCCCTCTTTACCCATTTCATTAAAAAATAATAAACTAGATATTGAAAATGAAACTAGAATGTTGTGAGTCTAATGTCCTCCCATACGCTAGTCTTGTGCACATCCCAACACTTAGGTTTTTTTAACCAACATATCACACAATTTTAATTTCATGCTCACTTGAGGCATAAAAATAATAAACCATTAATTATTGGGGTCACTTGGTAATGGTATCAAACACATTCTCTCATGTGTTATATTGTGATTGCATGATTAATAAGGGAGAACCCTATATTATCTTTGTAACATAAAACATAAAGAAATTATATAAATGAATAATATTATAGAAACTATAAATTTATCTAAGCATCCATCTATTCAATAAGATAGACATTATTACATATAATAAATTCATTGATTCATGCCTCTTGATAACACTCTATAGCCATAAATAAACATAAAAATAATAAAAATAGCCTTGATAATTAATTAAGAAAATCAACATTAAAATGTTCACAAGGAGTTCAAAGTAACTTATCAATATTACAAGAAAACCATACTATCTCTCTCCTCATTTAGAAAATATTTTGCTTTCTTCAGTGAACTTAGTAAACATTTTAGCAATGTTTCCTTGTTTTTCAATAACCTTTATCCTCCCTAGGTGCCTACCTTTTATAGGATCTCCAATATCCATATGTGTCCTCAAGTATATCAACTACCGCCAATAATTAATTTATTAGTGTAGGATATTTATTTTCATTGTATTTTGTTATTTGGATTATTCTTACATAGATAAATTATTACTACACTTGAGTTATCTTGATTAGGTGTACTTAGACATAAGGAGTTACTCTTGTTCATTATCATTAGCTAATGGATGTTACTCTTTGATTGGTCATTTTAGACTTAGGAGTTGCATGCCTATTCTAGTACTTTTGTGAACATTCATAGAAGACTTACACATTACTGTCATATTTTTACATCTCTTTTTGAGTTATTAGACATGGAGTGTGTGTTAGATAATTTGATTATGTGTTCAATAATTTTCTCATTTTATTATTTCATGTTCTTTCAATAAATATATAAATTACTTGTCATTTATTCATAAACCAATGCTTGAATTTGATCTATAGATATTAGTGGTTGATACATCATGGTATCAGAGCCCATCTAGTCTACTAATTATCTATTTTTTTGTTTGATTTTAGCTATTTTAGAATCTTCAGTCATTGTGTAATTTTGTCAATTTTTCATGGAGACATTGGTGATGGTTTGTTATTTTTGAATGTGGGTTGTTGGATTTTTTTTACCGGTAGAAGGATTTGAAATCCCCTTGGGATTTTCCTCATGTCTTTAATCATTAATCTATAAAACACTATGTGAAAATTATACATAGTCCACTTTAAGGCCACATACAACTATGTGAAAGTTCTAAATGTGAAGCTTCAACCTAGCCTTAACTCTCTAAACACCTTGTAGGATTTGTCATGACCTCTCCAATGTTGTTCAATCCTTAAATGACTTTATAAATCACCCTAAGCCTTATCAAATCCATTTTATCCTTTTCAATGAATTGCTAATGACATTTATAAGCTACTCAAGACCTAATAATGGCATTTTAGAGCTCCACATCCTGTAAATGGTGTTTTATGTGATTCTAAACCTACAAAGGGAATTTTGAATCTTTTACAAACTTGATAATGTTATTTTTAAGCTCCTCCATGACTTAAAAAGGGTGTTTTGAGATATTCCAAACCTATAAAGGACATTTTGCATCATTTTAGACCTTCTAATGGCACTTTGAAACTCCTACATGGCCTATAAAGGGTTTTTGAGCCATTTTATGCATGCCAATGGTGTTTTAAGCTCATCTACAACTTGAATTCTCCATTTAAAAGATAAGTCAAAATTAAAAATATTGTGCCCTAAATCTTCTAAAAAGTTGTTTTGTTATTTTTTTAATAGTTATTTTTATTTCCCTTTAAGTGGAACTATTTCTATTTAGTTGTATATGTGGGTGCATAAGTGGAGTGGTTAAGACTTAAAGCTAGTTTTGAGAGGTCTTTAGTTCAATTCTGATTCTAATGCATATATTTTTAGGCTATTTTTTATTTATTTTTTAGTCAAGAGAATTTGAATTTTTTACATTTTAAAATAGACCATTTAAAGATAGAAATTGAAATTTCCATGTAAATTTTGATCAGTACCTCAAAATTGAGTGTCATTTTCTTAAAAAGTGAATGATTTTTTGTGATTATTCCATTGGATTAGTTTATATTGTAAAAAATACTAAAATTTAAAATTTTTGTATTGGGGGGTTCATAATATTTTAATTTTGGGGTGTGTTATGGTACGTGTTATTATTCTTTCACATTCAGTTATACAATTTATTTTCTTACATCATGGATTGTTGGTCATTTCCAATTCTTACTACATTAAACTATCATGAATGGAAAATCAATGTGAAAATTTCTTTAAGAAAACAAGGCTTCTATATGATAACTATGAATGAGGAAACTAAACCTATGGTAGATGCAAAAATATGGTTTAACATATGTGATCAATCACATGGTTGTGTTAGTTTGTCTATTTCTCCTAACTTATGTTTTCAAATTAAACCTTATAAAACACCTAATTAAGTATAGACCTCATATTAAAAACTCTTTAGGAAGTGGGATGTGATGAGAGTTCATGAAATAGAGAATGATCTCATAATCTTGAGCCCAGGTGACTTTGACACATTCTAGAATTTCTTCACGAAGTTTAAATATCTAAGGTTGTATTTAAAATCATTTGGTATAAATAATAACAATGGTCAATTTTTTCTATCCATTCTCTCCAAATTGGGTCCAAAAATATTTTTTTCTCCAATTTCCATGCCACAAAATGTGATCTTGGAAACACATGTAAGATTCTATATTTAGATACCTTTATTATCGAATTGAATCAAGAGTAAGATAAGTTAACATATATGGGCATAGTAAAGTCCTCAAAACCTCAAGGCATATAAGGATTAAAATAAAAAGGATGAGAAACATAATAAAAAGGATAAAATAAACTCCTACCTCCAAATCAACCAATGAGACCTCTTATTCCATTGTTAAGCCTAAGAAAGAGAGGATCAAGTATGGGTATTACCCAATAAAGTATGATGAAATAAAATGTTTTAAGAATAAAATTTACCACCTAAAAATCCTTCTTGAGAAGAAAAATATAGGTGTTCCTGAGTCTATAGAACTATCTTCATTAACCCCATAATCCTCCTGGGCAAATGATAATGGTAGAGAAAATGCAAAATAAAAAGGTGAGAATAAAGTAAAATTTAAGGCCCTAGTTGAAATTGTACCTCTAACTCCTACATGTGTTATTAACTCTAGTGAATCACATCACATGGATTATTCACATATTTAGTTCACCTAGGACCATGTGAATGTACACTATTATTTTGGGTGATGACACTTATACACATATTTTTTGGAGAGGTTCTATTAAAGTGAGTGGTGGAACATTCAATAATGTTCTAAGCATTCCCTCACTCTCAACTAATCTCCTATCATTTTACCATATTATTCATCTTTGTATAGGCATGCAAGTTGAATTAACTCTAGATTTAGTGTATGTTAGAGAGTCACACAATGATGCTATATTGGTAGTGGGATTGGTCAATAATTATAATTGACTATATACCTTCTTACACTTTTTCCTTGACTCTCCTTCATATTATTCTTCATTAGACTCACTTGGACTTGATTAAATTTTAAGGCTTTAGCTCATAAATGATATTGAGGACTCTTTGTCTAGCATAAATGACTTCAAAAACTATGGTGAGTAGGTATATTGATTTGGGACTCTTTAGACATCAAGTAGTCTTATACATAGTTATAGGGAATTCTACATTATTTATTTACCTCTACTTATGATACACCATTATTGCATGGAGCAATTGACCCATATAATATGCATGTGGAACATAATTCCTTATATAGGGACCACACCTTGGTTGGAGATCCATCAGGCACTTGGTGGACACATTTAGTATTTCAGGGTGATCCACTCTTCAGTGCATCTATTACTAATCCAAAATCACTCTAGAGATATCCTTTGAAATATACAAGATAGATACAATTAGTTTTATCTTTTAGTGGGTCTTTTTATCCCTCTCTTCTTATTCTCTCTCTCTCTCTCTCTCTCTCTCTCTCTCTCTCTCTCTCTCTCTCTCTCTCTCTCTCTCTCTCTCTCTCTCTCTCTCTCTCTCTCTCTCTCTCTCTCTCTCTCTCTCTCTCTTTTGGTGGGGGGGAGTTTTTTCCTACAGGTTTTTTCATTTTCTCAACTTTATGGATATTTTTTTACATAGGTACCTCATTAGGCCTTATTATTGAGACCATTTTTTCTATGCACCTAATTTTTTCTTATAAGGGGTGTTAGCATAGGATATCTATTTTCCTTATATTTTGTTATTTGGACTATTCCTACACACATGGATTTTTCTTAGACTTGAGTTATCTTTCTTAGGTGTAACTAGACATAGGGAGTTGCTCTTATTCATTATCATTGGCTAGTGGATGTTACTCTTTGACAAGTCATTTAAGACTTAGGATTTACATGCCTATTCTATTACTTTTGTGATAATTCATGGAAGGGTTACACATTACTCTCATATTTTTACATCTCTTTATGATATATTCTACATGGAATGTGTGTTGGATAATTTGCTTATGTGTTCAACAATCTTCTCATTTTATTATTTCATGCTCTTTCAATAGATATAAGTAATTTCTTGTCCTTTATTCACAAACCAATGATTGAATTTTATGCATATTTCTTGGTGGGTGATCCATAATAGTTAATTCATTAGTTTTTCACTTAGAAGTTAATGTTTTATTCCTCTCAAGATTATCTACCTTGTATTTTGTTATCACTTCTTACTTGCATGTATAGGGCTGACTACAAGTTATAACTCTTTCCATTTATCCCCATGATTTATTTTAACCTATATAGGTCTAACACTGATAGATTTTCACTTAAAATATTTCCTCGAACTAAACTACCAAGTTGTATGCATATAGGTTGTTTTTTGCATGCACCATACTTTCTTACTATGTTTGTCAAGTGTGCATGCATGGATTGGTTAAATTGACACACACCATTATTTACTTCTATAGTGCTAGTATCAGGACAAGTTTTAAGTCAACCCTCACTCAAAGATATAATATTTATTAGTTTTAAATATATATAAGTAACATAGATAAATGGAAGAATAATAATCATTATAAAGTATAGGAGTGTCATATGATAGACTTGTAGTAATAACATCATAGGTGCATCATATTTCAACATATTTATAGTTTTTAAAACACGAGAAGGATGTTCCATAATATACATTATATTTATTTCAATAAAATCATGAACATGTTAATGTATTTATTTTGTATTTTCATCTTTAGAGACATCATTAATTTAGGCACCCAAGGAAGAAGTATGAAGAGAAACATTTACATTCAAATAATAAATGTTGGCATTTGTGTTCAAGGGAAAGGAAGGATTACAATAATTTTCAACATTTTTAGTACAATAAAGTTTATTAATACAATCATTTTCATCATTTGCATAATTTTCAAAAAACATATTCAAATAAAGAGTATTAACACAAACATTTTCAACATTTGCATTCATATTAAGTTTTTGAAGACAATCTTATTACAATACCCTTTTTCACTATGTATTTATCATGTTTTACCAAATTTTTACTATCTATGTACATTTTGATACTTTCATAAACTTTATAGGTACATTATACCCTTCATGACATTGAGACATTTATATTTCCTCCTTAAAAACTCATATATAGTAGTTTTTAGCACCATGATCCGAGTTAATCATCTTTTGTTAAACTTTATATCTATTTTATTTTTTTTAATAATAAAGTCATAATATAAAGTTTTCAAATTTTTATTGGGTCATAATCAAAGCTATACTAATTTTGACCCTTTTTCTTTTGTGGGTCCTTTCTACTTTGGCTTGAATCCCCATCTCCTTTTTAAATCACTTATCACAATCTTTCATGGTCTATATATGTGTGTGTGTGTGTGTCCCAAAGAGTCATATATATATATATATATATATATATATATATATATATATATATATATATATATATATATATATATATATATATATATATATATATATATATACCCTTAATCATTCCTCACATAGACTTCATATAAATCTATTATAGGCCAAGTATCTAAAACACATCTACCAATTCTTATCAATAGTTTTACACATTTAGATAAAGAGTTTACACATTAAGTCTACATTGTGCAACCATCATTCTAATTATTTTTGCATCATATATTATTACCAAGATAAGGTCATAATGAATATTATTTTTAAATTTTATTATCTAGGGGTAGAAGGTGAACTCATTTATATCTTTTGTATTTCAAATGCTCACAATAACTATAACTACATTGAGTCTTTATTCTATTGCATCTAAGATATTTAGTGTATCCCTAAGAATGAGGCTTGGGTAACTAACCCTTGCACATTTTATATTATTGAAAAAAATTATTGAATTAGGTCTAAAATAAATAATATCAATTTTATAAATTTATCCTCATAAATTTATCAAAGTAAATCCAAGGTCCTTATCATTTATCTTTATTTAAGTAGTAAACAAATTTACAAAACCTAAAAGTTAGTAGAGATAAGAATCATAGTTGAATTTTATAATCAACAATAAATGGTAAAAATTTGTGGTCAATTAATCCCTTATCATAATTAATAATACTTCAATTCTAACCCATTTTTATATCCCAATAAAACTTAAGAGTTCTAGTTTAGTCATTTATAAAATCATATATTTAGTCTTAGAATTTACTTATAGTTCCTACATGTGTTAGATCTCATTAATATTTGTTATCAATCAGGAAAATATTAATTTAATTCATTTTTTGAGAATTTTGGTATCTTAATAATTATAATTTTATATATTTATATAGGTCTTCATTGTTCCATAGTTTCATCAACTTTTGTGTAGTGCATTTACAACTTAACCATTATTTGTTAATTTTTTTCTAAATAAGATTCAACATTAAATTGTATGCATTGAATTTTTTTTAAAAATTATTTAAGCAACCCTGCTTAAGATAAAAACATATTTCCTTAGTAAAAATTTAATATTAAAACTTGTCATTACATAACCATAATGGTTCAAATAAATATAATCAAAACCCAAGAGATTGACATTATTTGTCACATGGTTTACTAGGGTTGAAATTTAGCTATCCTAATTTTCCTTATAGATCATACTCAATAACATAATAAAAAGGTATGTAATCATTATAATAATCATTACCATGTTAGATATTATCATGAATAAAAAAATAATGGATTTTATATAATTATTTATAACATGAAAAGAGTATGCCATCACATGTAAACTCAAGTTTGAAAGATATGGGCAATAAGTTATATGTAATGATAGCAAAATAAAGAACAACCCTAAAAATAAACTAGATATGAAATAACCACAACACTAAAACTTAAATAAAAAGATAGAATGAAATCATAATGTTGATAGGTCAAAAATGGAGGGGCTCAAAAATAAGATTTATTAAATAGTGACTTAAGGGTGAAAAATCTTATACAACAATAGGACCATGAAAATATATTTAAAGGAACTAGTAAATGAACCATGATTAATGATCCTTTTGCTTCTAGATTAATAAAAAAAATCATCTTAGAGAAAATAAATGAATTAGGTAGGAGGAAGAGACCGATTTAAGTGATAATATATAGAGTATTAAGGAGTTGGATAGTACCTTGAGATTAAAAGAGGAAGTGACCAAGGAAGTAGAAGTTTTTCAAGTTTTAAAAGAGGAAGGGATTAAGAAGGAGATATCCATTAAGGTTACATCCATATAAATTACCATAAAGGAAGAGAGAGGATATAATAAGTATGGGGGTATTTTTAGGAGAAAGGATTTGAAACCATCCAAGACATCTGAATGGAAGTCCAAAACATTAGAAGACAAGGCTCTAAGAATGCACAAATAGAAAGGAAAAGCCCATATTTAGAACAAAGAGGCTATAGTAGAAACACTAGAAACACAAATGATAAAATTGAATCAAGGATGGAAATAAAAAGAGGAAAATTCAATCAAAGAAAATATCAAATCAAAGAACCTTATAAGAAAATGTCAGATGGTACACAAAAAATCCTAAAAATTGATCAATGTTCTATGGAATAAGAGGAAAGGAAACAAGATAATATAAAATAGAACTAATGAATTTAGACATAACTTAGAGGGAGGTAAATATATAAATAAAATTAAAAAGTAAGTTTAAGGTTAGTGGAAGTTGTGTTGTTTGTTTGTTGTTGTTTGACATTTTTGTTTTTCCACTATGGGGTGAATCTATCACTTGTTTGTACTTGATGTGAGCCACTAGTAGAGGATTTATTTATAATTTAGAATTATTATACATTTTATCCATTGTATTAGGTTGTGGGTCCTCTCAAAACCCTCATAGTTACTTGAATCAAGAAAAAATTAAAATATATGTAATTTAATAATAAATACATATATAAAATGTGAAAAAATAGAGACTTAGATGCTTGAAATTTGAAAAAAAAAAGGTTTATGGTGGAATTATTCAATTTTGACTTGCTTGTGCCCTTTTAGAGGATAAAAATGTTTTAAAATGATCCAAAATTAGCTATACAATAAACTAAGAAAAACTATGCCAACTAGAGAAGTTATAACATTTGACCAAATTGGCCACTATTGATTATGGCCAAAACAAATGTACAAATTATTATGGAAACTTTATGATATTATGGAAACCTACTATGATTCTATAAATTTTGATCTTAGGGGTCTAATTTTTTTGAGATGATTCATAATCAAAGGTTTGTTAATATATCTTTTCTTTGCATTATTATTATGCACAATACTTTTAATCACTTATCCTTTGATATAACACTGATTCCACACAATATTTAAATAATATATAAAATTGGAAAGTTTAGTGGCCTGATCTCATTTGAGGATTTTAGCTACATATTTGACATAGTCATAGTTATGGATCATGTATTTTTATGAATGTAAGTGACTGAACCCAAGTGGGATATATGACTCCACCTTCTCTCTCTAAATAATCATTTCTAAATCTATATGTGCTTAATGCAACCTTATTTTGGTAAAAGTATGCAACTATAAGACTCTAATGGATATAAAATGCGAATAATGGTAGAATATGATCAATGTGAAAAATCCTTTAAAATTATGAAAAAGATAGAATCAATGTAATTAAATGGCTTAGGGTTCATTTGTATATATTGGGATTTATAAATTCAAATTTGGATTTATTTTCACATAGGCCAATCATGGAAAATATTGAGAACTAAAAAAATCTAAGCACAATAAATAAATACAAGGAAAACGTAGCCAAAAAAAATGACCATAAATGTACATCAATTATTATGGTTAGACTAGAATCATACACCCATTATTATGGTCAGATAAAAATCCTAAATTAATGTTTTGGACATTTTGAAAGAATATACAATTATATTATAGGAAATAAATAGTAAATATGTAGGTTTTCACATATTTTAGATAAATCAAGGTATTATATTTATCCTAATGGAATATAAATTCAAGCTATAATTAAAACCTTATAAAGGAAATATAATATAGGGCCCAAGAGAAGGAAATTGTGTATATAAAATAGGTAAATGTATGCACATGAAAAAGTGCATGAAATCATAAAAAATACACAATGACAAAATGGTTTATACAGAATTATGTTTCTACATAACCATGGTTGATTCAATTAGGTATTGTTGAGTATCCCTTTTACTAGAAATAAATGTTGTTGTAAATGTGTTTAAGCTAGAAATATTTTTAACCATAATGCAATGTGTAATATTAGGATGTGAATCAAGAAAATCATAGATAAACAAGGGACTATTATTATAATAATCTCTTGGAATCTCATGGTCATACAATGGTATATAAGGAACTTTTTTATGAACTTATAATCACACATATGAAACCATTTAAGATATGAGAATTATAAACCATTGGATACTATGTGGGTGTTTCCATCTAAAAATTACATTTATTTTTAGGATCATAATTTGGAAGTGGATTGTTAAAAAAATTCAATGTCTATTTATTAGAGAAAGTGATTTATTCAATGAACAAATATGTCCATCCACTTGAATATTATTTTGACCAATTATATATTGTATCTTATATTTCAATGTAAAAAACTTATTGACATTATGTCATGAATAAATATGGTAATCATAATATGTATTCATATCATAATTTTTAGGTAAATGTTGTAATGTGTCCAACTCATTTTGTGAAGGTAAATATTATAGACACCCCATTCTAGCCAAAATTAACTCCCAATCAGACTTCAAACTAATTCCTACCAAACATTACAAATTAAGCATAAGTATCACTAAACATCCCAATTTCATCTTAACATCATTAGTCAATGTTCAAAATTGTGTTGGGGCATCCATATTTGAGGTACTAGCCCATACGCAATAATAATCTCCCATAGATTTATCCTCAGTCACCTTATGACTGAACAACTAGTAGTTTGGCTTATAGACACATTAAGTGGGGTACTTGATCAAATATTATAAGAGTTAAAATGCTAACCAAAAAGAATTAACTAATTAAATCAAATTAAATACTTAGTTAAATTATCCATTTTAAATTAATGAATATCTAAAAATGGAAATTCCAAAAATCAAAATATCAAGCTTTTTCATCATTACCTTTATGAGTTCTCAAGCTCTTTGAAAATATCTTAAAATATCTAACTTAAGATCCATGCCTATTAATTGAAAATCTTAATTATATGAAAAATTTTAACTCAAATAGAGTTATCTTAAACTCACCTAGAGTTATTTTTATCCCATTCCATGTTTAAACTCAACCTTAACTCACCTTGGGTGAGAGTTAACTTTTGAGGCTATAAATACAAGGCCATACCTATTGATCTCTAAGCTTTGATAGTGTAGTGTTATTATGTAGGATTTCCCCAAAAATCTATCTTAGTGTAATGTTATCATTCTCAAATAGATGCAAACAAACCTTTCAAGTAGTGTTACCATGCCAAATTCATAAGTCAATCAACCAAACCAAGGTGCCAAGGAAAGGTGAAGCAAATGAAGCTCCATTGATGAAGATTTGTTGATGCACAAACTGAGCAAGCCACTTCAACAAGCCATTTAGAGTTTTAAATAAGGTAAGAGAATGATTTATTTTGTGTTCTAGTTGTGTTTTAATTTTTGTGTTTGTTACCTATGCTTTCCCTAGTCTCTAGGCTAGAGGTGTCAAGTGTTTAGTGTGTTATTTTGATTTTGTTTTATTGGACTAACACTAGACTAACCTCCCCTCTATGTATTATTTGTTCACATGATGGCACACCTGATGGGACATGCACCCCACAAAATTTGTTCCCAATGTATTTTAGGACACGCTCCTAATAATTTTCATGTTAGAATTTAAACTTGCTAGTCAGAAAAGTTGAAATTGAAGGCTCACAGATGTTTTATAGGAAATCATGAAATTACTCTGTATAGTCATGTTTTTACTCTTTATAATCATGATATTTCAGTAATATCATGAATTTACAATCATGATATCACCTTAATTTTTGAAATATTGATATAAGTATAATGATTTTGTCCCTAACCATCATACTTTGCTACTAATAGTCTATTTTGTAGGAAAAAAATTGTGATATTTTAATATCACAACTTTACAGTCTTGATATTGTATGTTAAGTGGTGATTTTGTGTGATAAGTAGTGATATTGCCTAACTATAGCAATCTAATATTATCTATTTTTTTACAAGGAAAGTTGTGATATTGTCTTAAGTTCTATGATATTGTGTTAAGTTTTATGATATTGCTTTAATAGTGGTGATTTTTTGCTAACACTTTATTTTGTAGAAAATATTGATATTGTGATAATAGTTATAGTTTTTAAGGTCTAGTTATAATATTTCTCTATGTTTTTGTAGTTTTGCATTGTGTGGAAAACTTTTGAAATCTAAGAGATAATTTTCAAAGTCCATTTACCCACTTACACTTTGATTCTAAGCACAAGGACCCCCTAACATCTTTTTTAGGACCCAAAGGCAAAGAAAAGACATTATTAAACACTTTAATTTGCAAAACTCACATTTGAATTTAGTGTTTAAAAATATTTTACTCGGGTTATTTTAATTTTGTATAAAGTTTTAAACATAATACCAAGGAGCTAAAATTCATGTTAGATTTCATTTCGTGCTATAAAAATGAACTCAAACTCTAATTAAATACTCATAAGATTTTTAATTTTTATGTTTGTTGATTGAGTTATTATTTTACAAGTAGAATGTCATATGTATGCTCTCCACCATCCCTTTTAGGTAACTTGGGTGATCAAAAATGCTCACTTTTTGCACTTATCACTTTGTACAAAATAATGAAAGGAAATTATCTAAGGACCTACCCGAAATTTGAGAGATTTGGGTGACCCCAAAATGACCATAAAGTCCTTCCACTCAATTTTTATTTTTATGCATTTTGGCTTGTGGGTGGGAGTTCATCACCTCCCCATGGGTTTTCTAGGGAAGTGTTGACCTGAGAGTTTATCTTCCATCATCACTTCAACTAAACTCCATGGTATGGGTATATATATTAAGTTCAACTTACTAGGATGCTTGTTTGAGATATTAAACAAACTTTATTAATAATATACTATCTCGAAACATATGATTAATTTAGACATCACACTACATTGAGCACTTGAAAAATATAGTGGTCATGAAAAGGATAAAACCTTTTCACAACAAGTTGGTTAACATGAATCCAAATGATTTGATATGCCCTATTGTTACCCACACATATGATACCATTTAGAAATGAATGAAAATTCATAGTTTAGACAACCCTACTTATTTCAAATATATTGTTGATGCAGGGCAAGTAGCCCAAAGTTCCATGTTGTTGTATGAAATCTTAATAGAGGAGGGGGCCTAAAACCTTACTTTTCACGCATGTTTTACTTTTTGCATTAATAAATTAAAATACTCTAAAGATCAAGTATATAGATGGAATTTGAAAGTATGATGCCACCTTATTAGTTTTAGGATTTAAGATGTTACACTTAGGTAGTTTTTTCATTTATCCTCTTTAATTACATGGTCTTATGTCAAAACTATTCATTTATATACCACATCCAAATAAAGTATTTTTTGTGAATCACTCTTTTAGAGGTGTTATGTCATCCATTTGACATCACATATTTGCTTTAGTCTTTTGTCAAACTTTTGTGTGTGTGTGTGTGTCACTTTTTTGGAAGGGACATCATTGTGTTACCTATTTCATTTCAAGTTTTGTACCTTAAATATTTGAAACAAACAATTCATCAAACCTTTAGGGAAATATAGCATTATTATAATCCTCATATTATTTCAAATAATTATTGCATTGTCTTCAAAATTGAAATTTTGAAGACATCTTAGTCTATACCTCATCTCGTTATGCCATTCATTCTTGTTTAGCTTGTTATCTATTTGAGGAACCTAGTTTTATAAAATTAGGTTTGAAATTAGCCTTGATAAGTTCAGATACAAACATTGATTGGTTTATATCTATGTCTCATGTAATTTTAGCATAGTTATTTATCTATCACTTTTGGGTTATGCAACTTAGGCTAATTCCTTACTTGATTTAAAGACTATTTTTGTGCCTAGATTTGGGAAGTGGTATATCTTCCATGTGCCTAAGGTCCAATGTATTTTTCCAAATGATCAATTGTATGTTTCAAACTAAATGCCTAGTTTTTGTGAAAGTTTTTCAAATTTGTTAGATTAAATCTCTTGCCTTTTTAGACCTAGTTTTATTTAAAGTCTAGATTTTGTCCCTTATTCCCAAAAAACCTAGAAAATTCTTGTTTGTTCTTATACCTAGTGTTGTTTCAAATTATAGATTTTATGCCTTATTCCTAAAAGACCTAGTAATTTCCATTTTTTTCAATTATAGCTCTTGTGTCATCTTTCCAATAGTCCTAACATCTTTTCTATTTATTCTTAGACCTAGTTGTTTTGAACTTAGCTTCTGTGCCTTATTCCCAAAAGACCTAGCAACCTTTATTTCTTTAAACCTAGATTAGAATTTTTTGAAACAACTTTTACCTAAGTTTGGCATTCAAGATTTATTCATCCACTTGACCATTTTTATAAGAACTTTGATGTTAGACATTTGACATTAGATTATTTTAGACCAAGTTTATCATTGAACATTTTGGAGATAGATCCATTTTCTAGACCAATTTTGACCAATTTTAGACCATTTGTCCTTTATAACCTTTTTTTAAGAGTTATTATAACTCTAGACCTATCTTTGTAAAATGTTAATCATTTATTTGGATATGTCTCATTACACTCGTAATGGAGCCATGTATAATCTAGGTTATGATAATATGGGTGCACATGATGACTTTGTACAAGACCCATATAGAGATGATTTAATTTATGAGATGGATCCCTATCCTCCTTGCATTGATCAATCTAGGGAACAAAGTCAAGATCTGTTATCCCACTATTTAGTTAACACACCTCCCTACTCAGAGCAAGACCAAGATTAAACCATGTAATTTCTTGATAGCATATCATCAACAATAGAACAAGCTAAAAAAAAATTATTACATTAATATGACATTAACATATGATCCCTATTTATTTTATCATCACTTTTTTAAAAATAAGGATGAGGTTTTAGCTAGAGATGCAAAGGTAGGGGCCATGTTTCCAATAGACTCCCCCCATGCAAATTTGTTTAGTCTAGTTAGATTGCCTCTCAAAATGCCTTATAACCAAACCATTGAATAGGTCTTTACTACCCATCCTCAAGTGCTCATGCCAATCTCATATCAAGACCCAAATATGATTTTAAAAGGGCCTCATGGAGGACCACTTTATATAAATGCAACAAGCATATCATGTTTATTTGAATCTAGCACACAATTTTAATTCCATGACCATGTCAAATATTCCACTCATAGAGTTAGATCCTTTAATTGAAATATTATTTGAATTGAAAGTTCAAGATAATTTTGATATAGACCCATTTACACAAATAACTTTAGTCAGTGACATGTATAATGTCCCATCTATTGAGGAAGTTACTATTGCTTTTATGCAAAATAATATGATAAAAAGTGGATAAAATGCACATGTCTTCTAATCTAGGCCAAAGTGGTTTAACTACACCAAAAAATAGTACACAATAAGTTCCACTAGTTAATACCATGAGTGGTTCACAATAGTAAGGGGAAAGAAATCCTACATCCCAACCACAACTAGTTACCTCTAAACCTCAACCAACTACTTTATCAAGAATTTATCCATAATGATTAAGTATTCAAGTACTTACTAGTGCCTTTCCTCAACAACACATGATGAATGTTACTCCACCTCAAAAATTGATGTCTGGCATTCCATAAAAACTAGCATAGTCTAGTCTACCACCACATCAGAGGTAGAACATTACACCACCACAATAGGGGAAAATGAATGTTCCACCTTGATAAGTAGTGACAAACTTACCTTTATAGCCATAGAACAATATACCTTTACATTCATATATTTTATATAATCAATAATATATGTCTACATGTCAAAGACAAATGCCAAACAACCAATAAACATCTAGTTCACAATAGGTGTTCATGTAACAAAGAGGTACTATTTTCCAACAAATACCAATCATACAAAAATTACCTTTCAATATGAATGTGCCTCAAATCCAATGATAATGGGGTCTATCACTTGGTTGAATTGAGTGAGGAAAAAAGAACTGAAATGGTCCTAATTTAGGATAGATTCTTTAGGAAGGTTTAAAAACCAATCATAGGTAGAGTCCATCAAGGTAAAAGGGAACAACCTGCATGCCATATCCTCATGTTATACATTTAGGAATCTTAGGGAATTATTATAGTAGGTTATGTGTTCCTCCATTTTTCACACCATAGTAGGATTGAAATGAGGAAGATAATTCTCAAGGTTCTTGGGTAGATCATGGATGACTCCCAATACATTAATGGATAAGCTAGCTAACTAGGCCATCTTGGATTGTGAACTTGGGATAGGTTATGAATATGAATTGATAGGAATCATGGTATGTCTAAGTTTATTGGTCCTAGTTTTTTATGGAAAAGCAAGGGGAAATTAACAATATACCTTAGTGGGACCTTGCCCTAGTAATAGGAAAATTAGTCTTTAGGATGATTCATAATAAAATAATAATTAGCATATTATTAATATTAAACCAAAATCATCATATTCATAAAACCAAAATCAATAAAAAATCATGAAGTATGTTGAGGCCCTCCTCCTAGCACCAAATGTTGTTCTCTTTAATATGGTCCTTATCTTGAGATGTCCATGAGATTGGGCATTCCTTAAAAATAGGAAGGTGGGGACAATTACAGACTTTCATCCTCCATTTTAGGATTGATATAGTATTAGCCAAAGGCATATTTGTGGATATTAGACTTCAAAAATAGAGTATTCATGAATAATCTCCAAGAGATGCACTATCAACACCAAAGGTTCAATATAATGTTCTCCATACAAGTTAAATATTGTTATGAATATTTGAGTACTAGAATTATTATTTATAAACACAAGGGGAATGTGTATTTAAATTCCACTAAACAAGCATAAAAGAGAGGGAAGGGTAAGGCAGAAAAAGAAAGTCTATAAGTATAAAATGATATCAATGTAATGGTTATTGAACCAAGTGATTCTACCATAGTTATACCATTATAGACTGAGTTTCACTAGAGTTATACCTCCAAGAACATATAGTGGGATGAGTCTAAGGGAACCAAGAATATTCCTTTAATGTGATCTATCACTAATGATGAGTACTAGGGTTTATTTTCAAAAACACATAAACAACATATGATAATTTGCAACTTGACACAAAAAATATTAATACTACTAAAGGGGAAATGAAATAAATCATACAAACATTATAATATAAAATTAGATCATAACCATGACACACATAAAGCATCAAAGTGATAATCTAATTAACTTATCATTGGTGATCATTTAAACATGGAGATGAAATAAAATTGAAACATATAAGAGACCCTCTTACAAAAAATAAATATTGTATTCATTAAAAGAGTAATATGTTATTGCGATAATCATTTTGGGTTGATTTTATAGTATAGAGTGATGAAGGAAATGTACTTGAAATATTGGTAGTAATATGACATCACTTTTTAACAATTTTAGTCAACCCTTTAATAAAATAAGGATCTTTCTTAAATAGATAATTATTAAGACTCACCTCCAAAAATCATGAGGATCCCATCCTAGACCATGATGGCCACTCGTTATAGTTATAACTATATTTCAAAATTTGAACCAAAAAAATACTTAAAAACCCATAATAGACTTGTGAGGGATCACTAGTTGACACAAGGAGGTGGCTGAGAGAGATCAACTTCTAACTACTTCAACTGGGAACTTATATATTCTAATGCAACTACCATGAGGTCAAACTCTTTATCCAATTTGGTCAAGTTCATTGAAGGATCCCTAAAGATCACCTTGACTTGAGATATTAGTATTTGGGAGATTTATAAATCTACTTCTATTGATGCTTGAACTCCAAAGACCTAGTTGATGCTCATCATGAAATGAATTAATATGTCTAGCACTACATAGGTCCCTTCCTAGTTTGCCTTTGCCACTTTTTCCCTCATAACCTGGTCAAATTAAACTAGGTGGAATTTAAACTCCCCTTAGTCTAGTAAGGTGCCATCAGTGTGGAATAACACAAAGATATTGACCTCTTTAAATTAGCTCAATATCTTCTTCTTATCCTCTTCTAAGGGTCTTATTGTAGTGTGAGCCAAGGCTAACCACTCCTCCATTATTTCTTTCATGTTCCCATAATATGTTTGGTATAACCCCAAGTCTAAGGTTGGCATGAGTTTAAGCTCTAGAAACATTCCCTTGTTGACCACCACTTATATCTTTTGGCACTTCCCATTAATTTCTAGGATTATTAACTAGGTAAGGCACACACTGACTGCTCAAACATATGAATGTGTTACATGGATAGTTACCATAGATTCTATTGAGTTATGGATTATTCTAAAATATTTTTACCATGATATTCTATTCATAAATGAGATCATATACATGGATTAATTATTAATATAATATAGGTTGACATACCTGAACACTAAGTATAGATGTTGTGGTTATAACAATATATATTTTTAGGATTATATAATCATATGGGTTGTAATAAAATAGGTTAGATAATATTGTATGATGAATTTTTTATTAAAGTTTTCTATGAACACATGAAGGATTGAGTGTAGACTTTGGATATCTGGGATGAAAATGTAATGAGTGCCATATGAATCACCAATTATTGAAAATGTAATGAGTGCCTTAATAAAATAAAGATTTGTAAGTAATATTCAATAATTAGTGATTCATATGATGGTTCCACATTCCAAATTATAGTTTATATCTTTTGTGAGCCAATTTGTTTTATAATATTAATTATCATGAAAGGGATTTATCTTATATGTAATACAATCTGATTACTATGATATTGGGTTTTATTACATAATATATCTATGTAATGATAACATTATGTGAGAAATATTTGTGATCTACTTCCAATAGTTAGAAGACATGTTATGTTAGTTGATCACTAAGAGGTATTTCTTCTATAAACTAGTATATGTGTATTCCCACCTGAGTATTTTCATTATGTATTTGTCTAAGTAGACCTACATAGAATTACCTAAAATTATGCTAAACATCTATGATATTATTATAAGAATGAATACCTTGAAATTAATTTTCATTTCTTGCAATCTCTTCCCCTAAATTGCAAGAGTTGTTCCTATAATTAGAATATTCTATTAAACCCAAGAACCTCTATTAATAATGATGCAGTGAGCATGGAACTCACTATCTGAGGATATTTTGAGGTAGTTACCTAGCCAAAGAGACATGGATCACTAGATAGATTAGAAAATCACTAGGTTTGCATAAAAGGAAACTCAAAAATAGTGTGTTTTTAATAGTATATTGTGTAGGAACACATTCATAGTGAAATTTATAAGATATCATGGTGTGAACTACTTGTATTGCTAGATGATTAGTTAGATGATATGGAATAATATTGTTTTAAATATCATGAAATCATTGACATTACATGGTTTGAGGATAAGATTGAATAACTTTGGGTCTTTGACACCAATTAGATGTGTGTTATAAATCATTAGTTAGACTTTACCATTGATGAGTATATCATATAATTCATAATATAAGGATACATAGCATTTGAAGTGACAAAGGATATATTTATGAGAGGGATAATAAGAATTTTAAAAAAAAAACTTATTAGACTCATTAAGATGATAGGTATGGAGAAACTTATGGTACATATTCCCTTCCATATGGAGTAGTCACTTTGGGTGCCATCGGGTTATCTAAAAGATAAGGGATAATGAATAAAAGATGAAAAAGTAGATTTTGAACCTGAGTCCAAAATGTATAATCAAGAGGAAAAGGACTACAAGAAGACTCTAGAGTTAGAAAGAGATTGAAATAATATGGGAGATGGAATAAACAAAGTGGAAGATATGAATAAGAGGAGGAGAAGGACTATTGATGATTTGGATGAGAGGAGAAGAAAAGGATAAGTGTGAAGTGAGGAGAGATAGATTGAGGATCCTGAGAAAAGTAAGGATAGAGTGTGAAGAAGTGATGAGGATCTAGTATGGATGAAGGAATAAGGAAGTAGTATAAAATTAGATTAGATGGTTAAAATTACATAGATTCTAAGAAGGTTATTCTAGAGAGAAAAATATTTTTTCCCTACAATCACATTTAATCACAAGTTCAAATTTTGAGAGATATATCTTTGGAGGTATGGATCATTCCCCAAGTGAAAAAAAATCCCCCAAGCCTAATTTTTTTCAAAAAAATAGTAATTCCTACATAGCTTTAGATGATGATGCTTGGTAAGGACCATTTCCATAAGAGATTCTTAGAAAAACACTAGAAGTATATAAGAATGTGTATCATGAAGTTGCCAAAAATTCCTCAATCCAATAGAAGAAGAATATAACACATTATTATCAATAGAGACATACCCATTAATTATTATGTAGGCCAAAGATTTCATTACACATTCAAATCTTAGAATAAGAAGAATTAGATAGAGATATCTTTGTGACTACCACATCAGAAAAATAAAAGGAGACATCATAACTTCCACTAGACTAGGAGGCACCTCAAATCCCATAGAATCCTTAGAAGAAAAAACCATCCTTATTATTCATATTATAGAATCCATAGAAACCACAACCATCTCAAGCATGAATTATAACCAATTATAATACCTATAATAAACCTCACTATGGAATCTAAATTGGGGTAACTGACCAACCTAGCTCCCTATGATGGGTCTACAACCCCAAAATAGTACCTACTCACCTACACTATGAAATGGAAATTTAAAGGAACAATTGATGAAGCAATAATGAAGTGTGGTTTGATTAGAGCATTGACTGGTAGAGTATTATGATTTATATTATTCAAAGGTGTCAACCAAGCAACACTACAAGAAGTAAAATCAATGTTGATCATAGAATTTAAAGTCCATAAATTCTCTAGTTAGATGATACAAGATCTAAAGGAAATTTGGCAAGGAGCCAAAGAGACTATCCATGAATATGATTGTAGTTTTCATATGTAATAAACAAAGTTTAGTTTTTTATGCAAGACAAATACAAGGTTGTTTGGTTCATAGAGGGACTACAACTAAGGATAAGGTTTACTATTATACAAACCCAATTCACTAATAAATCAGAAGTAAAGGCAGTTGCAATTTGAGTTAAGTATATTGAAGACTATGGAGGAGCTTCAAATCCTAGTTCACAGATAGATAACACACTATAAGTCCTTATAAAATATTATAATAACTAAAATAAGTATTACAAAGACCTAGGTTAGATCTTTTATGTATGGAGTTTAGAAACTAAAGGCACCATAGGAATGCATGCCATAGAATAAAAATTGAGTTTTGTGATGTATGTCACATAGTAGGACATGTGACATCTCAATGTCATCTACTTCAATAGTATGTGAATAACCCATAAACATTGTACTATAACTTATGTAAATCTCATAATCATGATGAGAAGAACTACCAAGCTCTTCAATAATTGAGAGAAGGCATCACCAAAAATGTCTTTATAATGGTTGCATAGAAATAAAATATTACAACATAAGCTAATATCACACCTAAAGAAAATAAGCCTAGCACTAATCATGTTACTGCACCTTGGGCACTAATAGTACCATATTATCAACCTATATACATACCTAGTTAGAATGTGTCTATTTAGAACAAGATAGTCCCTGTAAAAACTTAGAATCCATATAATCCTACAATTTTGTAGCCAACACAATCTAATTAGGGATTACAACCAACTCAGGCCCAATATGGTGGATATGGGGGTACTCAATAACTACAAGGGTGGAATCTATATACACATAATATTTTAAAACTTTTATCATTTACTGACACTTTTTATCTTGTCATAACCCATGAAGACTCAATCTCTCTGAGTGTATGCATTAAGGGGTGCACTGGGAAAGGGATGGATAGACCATTGATGATTCGTAATATTATTATCCCTTTTTACACTTTCCATCTACACACTTGTCTCCTAAAACCATTTACCCTAAGTTTATTCTTATCTATTCTACCCATTACAAATTTTGTCATACATTATCCTCCTTTTTTTTCCTTCACCCCCTTTCACCAATTGATTGTACTAGGTCGACTAGGTCAACTATGTACAGTTTTCAACCCCTGATTACTATACAGGGTCAATTGGATTGATCTTGTACTATTTTTGGGTATTTTCACTTGAGATTTTTGTTATCCATTCTACTGACCTAGCTCAAGACCTAGTGATTTATCTCCTAAAAACATACAGGGTCGACTAGGTCAATCCCATACAACTAACATATTCAGAAGGATTTAGGGAAAGATATATGTATATATACAAGTTCATTTCTAACCATTTGAGAATAGAGAAGTGAAGAAGAATAAGTGCAAATGAAAATATACTTATTAACCATTATACTTGAGGAATAAAGCTTAAGGTTCCATACTTTCTTTGGAGATATGAATCTTGTCTTATGGATACATCTTTTGGATGAATAAATAGGCTATGTAGCCTAAAGATAATTTGTCTTTGTTATATTTACATACCAAAACAATCTCTTGTGAAGCTCCTTGGCCAAGGGAGAGATTGAGGCTCGGTGGGTTCACCTTCAAAGGTAAGTATTCCTAACTTTATTTCTCCTTTATAAGAGTAGATATATAATGTAATTGTACTTCTCTCCCATGAATTAGGATTATATATACATTGACATGAGTATTTGTCTTATATGCATGTTTAATTTAGTTTGTTTTGTTTTTAACCCCCACTTTATGCCACAAGCTTTGGTGAGCACTAAATTATATTTACTTTATTATTTATTAGAATAGAGTGAACATTAAACCTATAACTATTTTAGGGTTATTTCATGATTATGTTAGATTATAGGATTTGTAACCCTTCATAACATGGTGTAGTATGACAAGTGATCCCCTAATTAGGTCTAGAAGATCCCCATATTGGTCATGATCCCACTTAAAAAATGTATTCCAAATCAGAAGTGTATGTATGTTCTATCTTCTCCAAGCCAAGATTTATTTATAGACATGATGAATTTATAATTTTATAAATTCTATTGAACCTAATGTTAACTAACCCTTACAATATTTGTTCACCTTATTTCATTCTTTCATTCTTTTTCATCATTATTTTTATCATATATTTGCCATATTAGGTCGACTGCATCGACCCAGCTCTAACTTTTGTGTATAGGTTTTTAAGTACAAGATATTTGATTGACTTAGATGACCTAGTACATGTTTTCAATTTTTAGACTTCCAATAGAGACTACTAAGTTGACCCAATTGACCTTGTACATTTTTAGGCACTCAAGAATAACTTTCTGCAAAGCTTGATCGACCCAGTTGACCCAATTAGTAAAATTTAAAAGAATATATCAAGGTTCTTGAATATAAATCTTCCTTCTTTGCATCTCTAATCTACCATGGTTCCTTTTTACCTCTCTATCTCTTTATTTATAGTCTTTCCTTTCATAGTTTATAATCTTTATAACTGCCCTTGCATAGTCAACTGGATCGATCTTGTCAACCTAGTTTTGTGTTTTGTATGCTATCTAAATAACTAGGTCAGCTATGTTGACCTTATTCATTTTTATACCTTTATTCCATAGTATAGGATTGACCTTGTTTTGTGTTATATACATAAACTATAGACTATATCAACATTGTACCTTGTTTCAAAGTTAGAATTAAACTTATATGTTAGTAATTAATTCACACTTTCTTTTTTTGTTGCTTGCATGATTAGAATAGATCACATATCTTAATTAGGTGGTTTTAAATTAACCATTTAGTTTCACTATTTATATTTTATGCACACAATACCAAATCACAAAATATAAACAAGCATTTTAACATTTGACTACCCAAGGGCAACCTACTTGGATTTTATCACCAAGGGGGAAACCAACTTGATGTTTTGAGTATAAATAATTATTAATGGTATATTATAGCTAAGAAAACAACACCCTTATTTCCATTATGTGTGAATTTAGGGCATAGGCCCCAATACCAAGCCTATATCATTACCACTATAGATAACTTTCATTCCAAACTACCTGAAACCATCCTTAGATTGTCTTCTAGTTCCTTGCTTATAACCAACTTATCATCACATTTAAAATCATATTATAATAATATAATAAACATTTAGGTTGAAAAATTAGTTATCTATTTACTTTCCAAGTTGATTTCTTGCTCTTTTCTCAATTGTATTTTGTATTACAAAAACTTTCATTAGCTAGTGTTGGTGTAATATTTTATGTTATTTGCTTCAATTGGATTGGCCAACATTAATCTAATTTATTTTTTATTTCCATTTAGTTCTTACTTTTCAAATTACTTTCAAAAATTATCTTTTTTTAATTCACAATCTATTATAAGCTTCTTAATTTTAATTATCTATTATACTAGGTCGACCTAGTTGACCCTGTATAATTTTCTAGCCTTTGATCACTATACTGGATCAACCCAATAGACCCTATACTATTTATAAACCCTGTTTACTCTTTTTTTATCCTCTATTTACTATGTTGGATCAACCCAATTTACCATGTATTATTTATAGGCCCTATTTCTATGCTAAGTTGACCTAATCGACCCTATACTATTTCTGTCATTTCTTATTTCTTTACTTTATCATCTTTCTTTCCCTTCATCTGGACTTTTTGCTTGATGACAATACTAAGTTTTAGTCAATAGACATGATGAATTTTACCAAACCTCACAGGGTCTCCCATAGATAGAGTAGGGATCCTCTCTTGGATGTTAGTAATGTTCATATTACCACTCTCACAATGAACTTTGGGACCCCTCCTAATACCTCTTCATAGCTTAATCTTCTCTTCACATTAGAATACCAACCTAAATTAGAGTATACCCTTGAAACACTCTTATTTATCTCTAAATTTCCTCAACATTGAGGAATATATCCTTTTACTATTTACAATCTTACGATTAGTTGTCAATTTAAAGAGTTTCAATCACCTACTCCTACACCCTCAAATAGATTTGGGGGTACCACTCTATTTTATTCTCAACCTCTTCCTTTGATTATGACCGCTTTTTATACCATGACATCTTCTTCTCTACATTCCTCCACCTTCATGCCTACTATATCTGCTAACATTGCAGGTTCTACATCTAGTGGCCCTCTCATAAGATCCACTATCCTTAATCCTTCTACTATTAAATCATTTTATACCTAAGGTAACATGCTACTAGTGCTTCTTCTTCTCAACCATTCACTAGCCCATCTTTTTCTACGCAAGCAAATTTTGCCACTAGTGCCTCACATTCTCATAATTCCTCTCAAGCTCCTATCAACACTAATAGTGGTACCCAAGCCACTAATTCCACCTCTAATGATTCTAATAATTTTAATCAAACACATCAACTATTATTACAAACACTAAATCAAATGAATACCTTTCAAGCTCATAACACAAATCAAATGATGAGAATTCAAAACCACCTTCTCCATCTTCAAACTCATCCTCAACCAATGTCTTAGGGCACACATAACCAGAATGTTCCCCCTCCTCTTCAAGATTCTCAAGGCAATCTCATTCATCAACGTCCATTGGTCAACAAAACCATTAATCATATCCAAAATAAACCTCGCACTACTCAAATTGCTAACATTGATATAGGAGTATCACACCTATGATTTATTATAATATATCAATCGATCCCACCATTCATCTTAAAACATTTGGAAATATTTATAAGGATTGGGTCAATTTAACACCTTTTTCACTACCAAACTCTTTTCCAAAACTCTCACAAGTGATGCCTTGGATTGGTACAACCAACTTATAACTCATTCCATTACTAGTTTGGAGGATGTAGTGAATGTTTTAGTTCAAGAATTCAAAACTAGTGATCTTTCTAAAAACACTTTGGCCCACTTCATAAATTACAAACAACTTGAAAATGAAACTGCTCAAGCCTTTGTTAAAAGGTGGAAAACTTTGTCAAACAAATGTGAACATAACATTCTTAATGATAATATTTTCCATCTCTTTACCAATGCCCTTTTTCATAAACTTCAATATCGGGTTGGCACTCTCTCTCCACATATATTAAAGGAGGCTATTGACCAAGATACATGACAAGATTTCCTTATGCATCAATTCGAGCCACCCCAACCTTTTGTGGGTCCTCATCTCTTAATTAAGGAAAAAGATCATGATGTTACCAATGCTGGTGTTATAGATTCTTATGACACCATTCAAAATAATCAAGTTGTCATTCCTACCCCTTAGTCAAAACCATCTCCACCTTCTCAAAAATATAAAAATCCTCACTTATCTACACCAAATGACATTAATGTTCATAAACCTCTATCTTCAACTGAATTTCTTAAGAGTCTACCTAGGCCTCTTCCAAGAGAACTTAAACCTAACCATCCTATGAAATCTTGGTATTATCCTAATAAGTTTTGTTGGTTTCATGCTAGGTGGGGTCATTCTCATGAGACCTGTAGATAACTTCATAATTCAGCTATGTATTTTCTTCTTGGTCCTAATTTTGATCATGATTCTATCATTCAAAAGCATCAACAATCTTATGAAAATTCTTTTAAGGATTAAAAATCACATGATAGAACTCAAGCCTTGAACCAAGACAATGTTTATTTGGCTATTTATAAATACCCTCATCCTAATCATCAACCTATCCAAGATAGTCAAGATAAAGCCACCCCTTCCACCAACAATGTAGAAAGTCTTGTTGAACCCACTTCCAAAGAGAATGTGGTTAACATGACTAATATTCAAAGGGTGGTTGCTTTTATCAATTCTAAACCTTTCTACACTCCCCCATCTCAAAAATATTGTGTTTTCTAAGATTCTTCCCCAACTCATTTAAATTAGTTGGGGCAAGATGACATTATTTTTTATGATCTAATTTTTGATTCTCTTTTGGATAACACTTCCCATTCTATTTATTCCACTCTTTTTTCATCTTCTAACACTAATGATAATAAAATTTATACTAACACTTCCACCATTTCTCAAAATCAATTTGAATCAGATATTTTATCATCATAACATGATTTACAGCCTTGTTCTAAAACTTTCTTCTTCTTATCAACATAAATAGCAATGCACTTTGGCTCCTCCTTTGGAGGATCTCCTTAACCATTATGCACCTATATCTAACAAACTTATTATGGGTTATGATGAGTGGGATCCCATCATATAACTCACTATTCTCCCATCTCAAATTCTATTCCTTGAGCTTATGAGGACCTCTCTGCATCATATAAATCATCTTATGCAACTATTATTCAAGATGGATATCCCTCATCCTCCCTTAGTAGGATGGGAAGCAGCCTTATCTAGATCTAAGGATAGTATATTACAACAATGTGAATATATGTCTATCAATGTTGAAAAAACTATGGACACTTCTCTTTCCTTAAAATTTATTATAGATTCTATAATTCTCAATGAGATTTTACTTCATGAAAATGATCCTCCCTTATTTATTATTGTCTAAATAGGTGATATCCAAATTAAGTGTGCATTAATTAATGAGGGTTTTAGTACCTACATTACTTCTCTTGACTTCATTAAGACCCTTGGATATTCATAATGCAATCTCAAGTCTACACATAGCACTTTCCAAGGATATCATAGAAGGTAAATGCCTCCTCTAAGGCATGTGTGTCTTGTCATTACTATCCCACCTATCACTATCTATGTGAAGGTAATGATATTTAACTTTCCATTTTATTATAACATATTTCTTGGTAGGACATGGCCTCACCATATGAGAGCCATTACTTCTTCCACCTACCAATGCATTAAATTACCTCATAATGGAGTCATTTATAGGATTCAGGGTGACACTAACCCTTGAAATTTTGAACAATTATAAAACTGTGGTGTATTCAAAATTCCTACTCTTGAATCTTTACCTATAATTCTATTATGTGAGTCTCAACATCTTAGTTTTCATGTTAATTCAACTTGAGGTTATAATGGACATCCCAAATTTATTGGTAACATTCCTCCTAAACTCTTAGGTTTTGATGATGAGCCCATTGAGATTAACCTAAATATTAAAAATTTTGATCTCTCACCTCACCTCATCTTGTAACTTCCTACTTCCTTATAGCCTTGTTATCACAAGCCTCCTTGAGATGATATTCCTATAATCCTAACCAAGACTCAACATTCTATTCACCACACTTATTTAAATGACAAGGTCATCCCTACTTATGTCATTGATCTTCACACCCTAGATTATGATGATGGTTATTCCCTAGATGATCTATTCTTAGGTGGTCTTGTATAGGTCTATGATGCTAAGATTATTCATTATCATTCTTATTTACTTGAGTCTTTTCATGTATATTCCTCTCTTCCTTCATTTACAATTCCTAATTTTATTATTTTTCCTCTTTATTTCAAGTTAGAGATGGTGCCAACACCTCAAATTTCTTAAGAGCCTCATAGGAGTATGTTCATGGATCATGTTATGATCAAGCCTTACCATTTTTATTGGTACCTTGATCACTATAGTTGGTTTAATCCTAAGATTAATGTGACCCTTTTTATACCTTATATAGATCTTACTCCTCCCTCAATATATCCCTTATTAGATCCCATTCTTCTTTCTATTATAGTCGATCCCATTCTTGCTCCTGCTATAGTTAAGCTTGTTCCTGATCCTACTCTCATTGAGCCTACTGATCCAAAATTTAGAAGATTTATTTGAAATAAATTTAATAAATAATAACAACATAATAACAATAATTCCATCTCTAAGAAGATATGTTTTATTCATAAAAAATTGTAGATCCAAACATATGCTTATCTCTGAGAAGAGATTCTATGATTTCCATTTCAGGTTACATCTTCATTTATACACATTTTTAAGGTATGATGAATATGTTTAATTTCACCAATATCAAGGTATATTAAGTGGTTCAACTTATATGATTTACAACAATACATAATTCAAGGAATTACTATTTTTAGAAACTTACTATTTTTAGACTGTACTACTAAAATTGAAATTTGGGGCACTTCCATTAGGTTTTTGGGGGTAAAAATACATTGAGTTTATCTCAATTCCATATCATCACATTCTCCTCATTATTATCTTTCCAATGGTTCAAACAGTGAGTCAATTGGAGCTATGGTACAAAAGTTATGGCTCCCAAAAGTCCTGCTACCAATTGGGGTAGAACCATCACCCAAATTATCACCTGGAATGTTGCCCAAATAATTCCTTCCTCCTTGAGAATAAATGGTCCCCATTGCATCAATATTTTTCATAAAGTGTGGAATTTATGTTTTGATTTTATTCCTAATGCATACTTGGAATGTACTATGCTTTATGGAGCTATACTTTGTGGAGCTGTGTAGGGCCTGATTGTTCACCATTTCTATCTGACCATTAATATATGGATGGGAGGCCATGAAATTCTTCAAATTTTTATTTATTGTCTTTTATTATTGTATTATTTGTGTAGTCAAGGCCACAACATCATCCCTTTTGGATTCATGTGGCTTGACCACCATGAGAACAAATTTCTTGGTACTAATCAGAGAGAGAGATGTGGAAGGTGGTACCTCTGGTACCCTATAGCATCATGTTCCAAGAGTGAGGGTGATCATTAAATTTCTTGATTCATAGATTCCATGTTGATCATACATGAATGGCTGACCACATCACATAAGACCTCATCTTGGAAAGGTTTTATTGCATATGAGAGAAGACATTGGTGGGTGACACAAAGGTTTCTCCTTGGACTTAACCATCCAATACTTTATTGCTTTGGGTGAGGTTTCAAGGATAAATTTAGGATTTTCACAACATTAGCAGAGATTAAATTCTTTTGACTCCCACTATCAAGAATGAAATGTAGAGGCTTACCTTTCACCCATAACTTAGATTGAAATAACCTTTCATTATCATCTGGCCACTCCTCATGGGTATATGATGAATTAAATATGGCATTGGGCTCAACATCTACAATCTCTTATTCATCCTCTTTAATTGTAGGTTGTGTATGAGGTAGAATAGTAGATGTTGAAGATTGTGACTAAGAAAGTATGGACTTGATGGCTCAACATTCTTATTTGGAGTGAGTTCTATATTTGTTATAATCACACCATTTCCCAGTCTTTCCTTCCTTTTTCTTCTAGTTTTGGCCTCATGTTTGACCTTCTTTGTGACTTTTCCATTTTGAAGGCTAACTCTTCATATTCATTCTTCCATGCTTCTGCTCAATCTTCACTGTGAACTTGTATGCCTCATTGAGGGTTTCTAAATTGAAGAGTTCCATTTCTCCCCATATATACCATTGTAGTACACCATGATATTTGGGAACTTTTTGTTTCTCACTTTCTTGGATGCAATACTATTATTAGAAACTTACTATTTTTAGACTGCACTACTAAAATTGAAATTTGGGGCACTTTCATTAGGTTTTTGGGGGTAAAAATCCATTTAATAAAGATCCATTTCATCTCATCACATTATCCTCATTCTTATCTTTCCAATGGTTTAAATGGAAAGTCAATTGGAGTTATGGTGTAAAATTTATGGCTCCTGGAAGTCCTGCCACCAATTAGGGTAGAACCATCACCCGAATTGTTGCCTGGAATGTTGCTCGGATCACCTACCCCGACATCTCATCCCATTTCTCCTTCTATTGAGATTATTTATATTCATTATTCACCACACCTTCCCTTGTTTTCCTTACCTTAGATGGCTTTGTTTCCCACAAAATGGTCTGATGAGTCTTATCCAGCTTCTTCCACTCTTGTTACACCTCATTCTATGAGTGCTTCTCCTTGGACCACTCATAATAATATATATTGCTTTTATGGGATAGATAATCATTATTATACCCATTATCACATGTTGTGATAGTATATTGATACTTTGAATCTTTCCTCTCCTTCCTTAGAAAAATTCATGCCTCCCTTAAAGGTTCTACTTGAATATATACCTAAGTATGGTGAGGCGTATTATCTATGGCACCAATATGGCACCCATCACATTGATCATCTTGTATCCTTAAACAACACCTTAAGGATCACCTTATAGTTATTCTTGGACCTTATTACATTCTTCCCATAGGTTGTCCCCATAAGAAGGCTTCTCTTTATTCTATCATGGCTCCACTTCCAGTGGTTTCATCCCCTCTTATGGTCCCTTCATCACCTTTTGTGCCTCCACCTATGATCCTTTCACTTGTGGACCTTCCCTCACCCATGGATCCTTTTCTAATGGTGATTATTTCATCTCTCATAAAGCCCACTCCCATGAATTATCTCAAACATCCCTTGCCTTATTTCCCTCCTCAGCACAATCCATTGAATATTCCTACTTTTTCAGTTGAGGATATTAGAAGAGAATTATTTTCCTAATTTTCATTGAAGATAGATGAGACATTAGTAGTAGTTCATATCTAGCTTCATAGAGATCTATCTGATGTTTTGAATAATGTGTGTGGGAATATTTATAATTATTTATGAGCACATGCATGGTGATTTTACATTTACATATTTATTAGACATGTGCTCCAATTTTATTTTTATTTATCTATTATATCATTTGACGCTATGTCAAATTCATATTTTTGTTATATAGTGATTTTAACTTTTGTACTATATATTTATTATATTTTCATTTATATTTTAATATGATTGTCTTTCTTTATCATTGCTTTCCCTTTCTTTATTGAGTTTTTCTAAAAACTCTCTTCTTGTGTTTTCATGATTTTTGCTCTCTTATCTCTATTTTTTTATGGATAATTATCACCGTGACTTGGTTATATAAACCATGTTCCCTTTGGTCCTTGTCTCCTTTTACCATGTGATTAGTCAGCCAAAAATTCATCTCATTATAAATCTCCTTTCACCAATCCACCTTTGGATCTCCTTCTTCCCTTCTTCCTTTTTTGCAAACTAATCATATACATGGTTGAGACTTGAGATCACATGTTAATTCATTGTTAAGTTTAAGTGTCCTAGTCAGTATTTGTCTTTGGTTACTTAACTTCCTTTAGCCTTAATGTAAAGCTCATTTTTGTGTATCAATACATCTCTTATGATTTGTCATTCCAAATCTATATGGAGGAGTAATCTTAAAAATAAATAAAAATTTAAAATCCAAATCATTCTACAAAAAGAAATGATATAAAAGGCATAAACATTATTAAAAGTCAAATCACACTAAAATATGTGATTTAAAGCACATATTTTTCTTTTATTCAAATCTCAAACTCCACATTTGGCCTCTTGATAGATCCAAGGTCCTTTGGGGTGTGGTAGAATAGTAGATTAGAAGAGGAGAATAAAAAAATATTTTAATGCTTCCTACTTTCTCATACAAGTACCCAATCTTCATAGTAGACCGATGCCTATATAAGGGGTCCTAAGGAATGGGTAACATGTCTTGGTAAGGTAGGTTCATTTTACCTTTTCTTATACTAATCTACCTTCATGAGTTTATCTAAGTATGCCTCTTGTCTCCTAAGGTATTATCATAAGATGCCTATGTTATGATTTTTACACTCCCTTTTTCATTCCTTATATCCCTCATATTTACTCTTGAGAAATATTTTTTTGTCTATTGATCACTCCCCTTGGGATTTCATTTTTGAGTTACATTGTGAGACCATGATAGGACCTAATGTTCCTCACAAATTACCACCTTTTTTCTTCCTATTACCCACATCCCTTATTACCTAATTTTTATTATTTATTCCACCCTAGTGGTGTTCTCTTTGTGATTTTTAGTGTAAGACCATGGATAGGACCTAGCATTCCTCAACAAATTTTCTAGTAATACAAGTCATAAACAAAATTACATGTGTCACATATGAGCTAAGATGTGATTGATTATGAAGTTACAAGTAATTGGCATGCTTCCTAGCTTGATTTAGTGTGTTTTATAATTAATTCATTTCTCTTTCACTTTTATCTTCTTATTTTATAACTACATATAAGAATACAACCATTTCTTAAATTCTTCATACTTCCCAGCTTGAATTAGTGTGATCAATTTAAGACCAATCTTTTGCCAATTTTTTTTCTTTTATACTTCCTAATGTGATTTAGTATAATTTATTGACTTAATTAATTTGTTTTTATATAATTTATGCCATTTTATTACATTGTTTTCATACTTTCCAACATGATTTAGTATGATTTTACTTGTTTTAATTTGGTGCAAAAATCTTTCACTTTAGTTTTAAAACAAATTCCTTTTTTTTTACCATCTTGTTTTACCATCCCTTGGTTATTTATACTTAATCATTTTATTTTTATTATACATTTACCAACTTGAAATATTGTGTAGTACATTTTTGATTGATTATATTTTACCAAGTCATTTTTTCCTATTTCCTTTTACCCATGTATGTGTTATACATAATGCTAGAAAAGAAGCCACATCTCATATATTTCCTATAACATATACAATAATAGCTAAATACATGTGCTAGAAAGAAATATATCCAAAGCATCCACAACCTTAACCATAATGATGAAAACATACACAATCAACATCAATATGCCAAAATGATACATCATATACATATATATATATATATATATATATATATATATATACATATATATATACATATATACATATATATATATATATACATATATATATATATACATATATATATATATACATATATATATACATATACATATATATATACATATATATATATATACATATATATATATATAGATATATACATATATATATACATACATATATATATCATGGCCTAGTCATGCTACCTACCAGGGCCTCAATCTGACTCCTCTAAATAGTACATTTTAAAGAGGCTATCTAAGATATTAGTCTATCTACCTATCCCTATAGGTGCACTACCTTCACCTATGCCTATGTCAACTAGGTTAGGGTCATTGTATGTGCTTGTGTCACTGTATCCAAATGAACAACTCTCTCTTCTAATATGGCCTACCATGCAAATATATCACCTAAAACCATCTCTTTTAGTGGAAGCATCCTCTCTCTTTGTGCTCATATTTGCCTCACTACCTCTATAGCTAATCTGAACTAACACGATTAAGCTGGGGTAGATGGTACACTGGGGTCCTCTAATGTAGTAGGGTCATAAAACTATAGAGTCTCATCTAGGACATCATGGATTCCTCCCCTCATAAGGGACCCCCATTTCTCCTCCTTATCCTTAGCTACACCTAAAAAATCACACCCAAATAGATATTAGTTCACTATTATATCTCATAATATCTATCTATCTCTAGTCTCTATTTCAAAATAAAAACTTAAGAAATAATTTAATCATATTTATTACCTATTTATGTCTCAGCCACTATGATCTCACCATCTTTATGACCACCTAACATAATCTCTCCATTATTTTGGCTTCTTATCACCTCATTTGTAGGTCTTCTCCTCAATATAAATCTAGTTGTCATGGCTCACATCCACCTCAGCCTATGCCTAAGTAGACTCTTTATCATCTAGCTCACCTATTGGGTCATCAAGGATGGTGATAATATCCACTCTCGCCTGATCCTCCTACCTCCGTAGATGTCATATCCTCTATGGTCACTTCTCATCTCCCTATGGAGCTAGTGGTGGTATCCATGGTGTCACTACCTCCATACCCCTCTCTTCTTGATCTACTCCCTATTATGATTACCTAGTCCATGGTCACTCATTATGTGGTATGAGCATCAATCTCATCATTAGTGACCCTAGTCCACTCCTTCCCTATAAATCTCTTACATGTTGATCCCATTACTTAGGCATCAATCTCAATGCCATTAGATGAGATATGCCTATTTTTCCTAGTACCTGTACCATTAGATGTGGCTCTCTCCACCAAGTGTAGTGTTTTACCACCTCTATCCTCATTTTAGTTAGTGTAATTATGTCCTAGCTTGGCCATGTAGTTGATATGTGCCCATATGGATGCCACACTATGTCTATGCATCTCACCATCTATATTTATGGCATGTGGGACATAGCCCACACTACTTGGTCCTCTCTCCATCTCTACACTCTAGGTGACCTATCATTGACTGTGTGGGGTAACCCAGCTAGCTGATACATTAAAAACCTCACATATATCCAAGATATCATTAATATGATCAATCCTATCAACTTCTACCCTATAACTAGTGCCTCATACATACCATGTACAAGTTGGACCCAAATGATATAACCAAGATCATATAGTAATCCCTCCTCTAGGATCATCCTACTCAAGGCTACACAATTAGTGGTACCTTTTCATCCAACTTGTGACATAACACTCATTGTGTCACAAGACCTATCATATCTTTTTAAATATCTAAAATCTATGACTTATATACATAAAACATGTTAACTCTCCTACCCATCAATATCATCTTTAAGCCTATAGACCACATGGTTAAGGCTCTCCTCTCCTCCATATTTTTTGGTATCCCTGTAGTCATCTATGATCCTACTATTGATAGCCCTAGGATGGCATGTACATCCTCCAAAGTGATATATACCTCTACCATATCCACATCAACCTCCCATCTGAAGGTGTTATTCAATCATTCCCAACATCTTAGGAACATGACTAATTGATTAGCACTCAAGGGAATCCTTCACATATCAACTATCCCTCCTAAGACTAAAAATATTAATTTAGATCTATCTTCAATCATCAAGCACTCTAGTATATCTATAATCCATGACATATCTACTAATTTACAAAACTTGGGTCATCCTTACAATAGAAAAATAACAAAAGATGTATTAGATCCTCCATGTCATGTATAATCACAATATATTATTTTCACAAATTTAAATAAAAATAAGCATAAATTTAATCAATTTATTCATTTGAACCTATTTTTAGCCTACTTGGTCCTTTTTGTTCTTATTTGATCATTTTGGCCCATTCTAACCTTATTTCAACCTTTTGCATGCATTTTCATACTATTCTAGTTCTTTGGTCAAACTAGTTTGACCAAATTTTCCCTATTTTTGACCTAATTGACTTAAAAATATTAGTCAACCCTCTTATTTTTCCCCTCCCTAATATTACATTATCATTTTGGACTTTTCAAATCAGTTGGAAAAACTATAGTGGGTCAATAGTCTGTAAAACATACAAGGTCGACACATACCTATTGGGTCGGCAATGTGGATTTTCCTCATTTTTAGCCTACTAGGTTGACTAGGTCAACCCAGTTGTTTTTCCCTATTTACCCCTTAAATTTTCTTAAAAAGTTCCTTATAACATTTTTGTCCCTAATTCCTTCAAACCCGTTTCTTGTCTTGGTTTTCTCTACCTATAAAATCTTATTTGGCTTCATTCAAACATCTAGAAATTCTAAAAATTATTTTTTCTAAAAATACACTTAATTCATTAAAATAATCCGAAACTAGATTAAGATTCATAGTTGCATATTTTTAGTGTATTTTCTATTGCTCCTAGAACTCCCCCTCATCTAGCTTATCATCTCCTCACCATCCTAGCTCATTTTATCTCCAAAGCTCTTTATCTCTCCTTCACAAGTCAAAATACCCAAATGACTTCTCTTTATCCCTATTTAAAAACACCTTTTCAATAATCAAATATTTTAATTATTTTTTAGCTAATTCCTTGTTTTATCTATATCTTTATTTCTACTCATCCATTTTTAAAATTATAAAATGCATTGGATTCGTAATGACATAGAAAATCTTTTCCACTCTCATATGCCTATATTCTAAATTTTTTGATTTTTAGATTTTTTTTTGCACTAACTTCTACATGTTTGCCTAGTGTTCTTCACATTAGACACCTTCACATTTATTCTTGTCTACTTCTTTATCTACAACACTAATTTAATTAAAAGTATGTGTTTTTCAATTCTATCCTTTCCTTTATCTTATTTACTACTTACTACACTTTACTTAACATCATAATGTGTATTATCATGTTCTATTTCCTAAAGTACCATCCCATGTTATACTTACATGACACATGATGAGATTAAAGTTAGGAATATGTATATACATAATATTTTAAAACTTTTATCACTTAATGACACTTTGTATCTTGTTAAGGGGTGCATTAGGAAAGGTGGGGTAGACCATTGGTGCTTCATAAGATTATTATCCCTTTTACCACTTGCCATTTACACACTTGTATCCTAAAACTATTTACCCTAAGCTTATTCTTCTCTATTTTACCCATTCTAAACATTTTTCATGCATTATCCTCTTTTTCCTTGCCTTGACTCCCTTTCATCAATTGACTATACTAGGTCAACCCTATACAGCTTTTAGCCTTTGATTACTATATAGGGTCAATTGGGTCGATCTTATAATATTTTTGGGTATTTTCACTTGAGATTTTTGTTATCCATTTAACCAACCTAGCTTAGGACCTAGTGATTTATCTCCTAAGAACATACATAGTTGACTAGGTCGACCCCATATAGCTGACATATTCAAAAGGATTTAAGCTAAGATCCACCTATATACAAGTTCATTTCCAATAGTTTGAGAATAAAAAAGTGAAGAATAATAAGTGTGAATGAACATATACTTATTGACCAATCTACTTAAGAAATAAATCTTAAGGTTCCATACTTTCATTAGAGATATGAATCTTGTCTTGTGGAGAAGTCTTTTGGATGCATAGATAGGTTATGTATCCTAAAGCTGATTTGTCTTTATTATCCTTACATACCATAATAATCTCTTAAAAATAACCTTATCCAAGGGAGATATTGAGACTTGGTGGGTTCAACTTCAAAGGTAAGTATTCTTAACATTAGTTCTCCTTTGTAAGAGTAGATAGATAATGCAGTTGTGTTTCTCTCCTATGCATTAGGATTTTGTATACATTGATATGAGTATATGTCTTATATACATTTTTAGTTTAGTTTGTTTTGTTTCTAACCCCCAATTTGTTCCATAAATTTGGTGAGCACTACATTATATTTACATGATTGGGTTAGATTGTAGGCTTTGGAACCCTTCCTAGCATGATTTATTATGACAAGTGATCCCCTAATCAGGTATAATAGATCCCCATATTGGTCATGCTCCTACTTAAAAAATGTATTCCCAATAATAAGTGTAGGTATTCTCTATCTTCTTTGAGTCAAGATTGATTTTAAAACATGATGCATTTCTAATCACATACAAAATCTATAATAGAATTTTACAAACTTTGGACCATAGTAGTTTGGTAACTAGGGTTTCTAAATGAATAGATGAGGATGCCAAGGAGGAACTAGAGGAGATTACCAAGGAGGCTAGTAAGGAGGTAGAAGAAATGGATTACAACCTCTAATTCAATGTTATTTGTGTAGGGAGCTAAACCATGTGTAAAGGAATTTTGCTATGAATCCATAATGTCAATCCTAATATGCTTATTATAGGTTTTATGAATAACATGATAAAAAGGATTTCTTGGTGTTGAAAAAGTAACGAGAGGACAAGGTTGTAAGGAACGTAAATATGGTAATTGTACAACCCCATGAAGATGCATTCTTAAAAGCCATCACACATTAACAACATGTAGATTAGGGATTAGCCCTTTAAAATTTCCACAGGACCACTAGATTAAGAAATCACATCCAAATAAGTATCTAGAACCAATCACAAAGAAAGGGTTAATGCATGAAGAAGTGTAGATTTTGAAAATAATTCAATAATAAGAGATAACTAAAGATGATGTTGTATCGATAAATATTCAAATGTATGGGTAGATAGTGTGGATAATGTGATAATATAGTGTTTTTACCACCTTGACAGACTTGATGAAGCTAATTAATACAATGTAGAATAAGGACATCTCACAAAACATCACCACTTTGCTCCATAATCTACTAGAGTATGCACAAAAAGGCTAAAAAAGAGCAGATTAGATGATCTAGTTTGTAAAAAATAAAAAATCTTGGGATGTTGATTTGATAATGTACATTGAGATATCAGGGTATGAGATACCCAATGTAGTGTTCAATTTTAATAGCACTGTCAATATGATTCCTAGGTTAACATGGGTCATTATTAACCAACCTATATTAAGTTACAACCCTATTACTCTGAGTCTTTAGACTATGGGTGTATCAAAATGATTTATTGATTGGGGGATGTGGAGATCAAATTCACAAAAATAATCCTATGCATTGACTTAAAAGTCATAGATATGAAAATATATGAGATGCATTATCCTATGCTAATTAACAAAAAGTGGGCCTATAATGGTTAGATGATCATTAATATAGTAAGGAACCAATTAAAAGCTCATCAGGGAAACATTATTAAATTTATCCCATTAAATAAGGATGGATAAAAGGCATACTACATCCCTAAAGAGCTAGACTCTCATATGTCTATAGAGAGAACAATTGGATGAAGTTGAATGCTTGAGACAGATGGCAAGCCCTACAATTCACTGAATGTAACTTTTTCTACAATCTCACAAGCCTATCAAAGGTATCATTATGTTTATAAGAGTTACCTCTCAATAATGTGCTACCACATGTAGATATTCCACCATTAATGATAAATGATATGTGGTTCATGTCTGTAAGGTCACCAACTCAGTCATACATAAAAATTTTATATCATATTGGTCACATACATCAAGATTACATAGAACCAAAAAGAGATGGAATTATACTTTGGGATCAAGATTCTTTAGTAAGTGGATATTTTGACACTAAAATTCTTAATTGGATGAAGGGTGACCATGAGGTATGACATTTGCACATTGTCTTTATAATAGAATGCTAACTACCACACTACTTTACCACTAAGGATGTCAGCAAATTTATTATTTGATTCCAATAATATGTGTTTGATATCAAGTAGAGATTTATCACTCTCACCTATATATTTAAGGGTATTAATTTGAACTGGTGGTTTATACATTAGGAGGCACATATACAATGGGATAAAGCCTATGAAATCCTTTTAATTTGATTCTAATTACTAGAGGTAGTTAGAAAGGACTAGCTAATATTTCATGAAGGAGATTAACTTGAGCTTCATAATTAATAGTGTGTTAAGGTATGGAGTATGGAGGTTATCACCACAATGTACTGGATACATGTATTCCACTATACTTTGGATACCCTTCTTACTGATTAGTACATACACCAAGAGCATATAAGGGAAACAAGACATTGGGCACATGTTCAAGGCAATTTTATTTATACTTTTATTTTTGAAGATGATAACCTTACGAAACAAAAGTCAATGTAGAAGCTAAAGGTATTTTTATGTCATTGAAAGGTTGAAGACTTATATGGAATAACTAATTCATCATCCTCCTATGATGTAGCCTATGATTTGAATAAAACCCTATAGGCCTATAAATCATAAAAGGATAAGGCAAAGATATTTGTTCAACCATGTCACAAAATACAAGATGAAGATGAGTGGACAACATATTTATCTAAGGAAGATGACCTATCCCTCACATATTTATTTGAACTATAATGGGAAGTTGAGACAATTCTAGGTTTAGTTGTTGAATCATCTAAATAAAAAAGGTTATGACATCTTAATATTCTAGAAATAAGAAGTTGATTGGATAATGAATGATTCCATTCCTAAGGAAGAATTCAATATTTACCATGAACCTTTGAAAGAGTATATTGGGAACATTGGAACATAGGCCATTCCCAAATTGGCACATATTGGTCATAAGAAGACATATCCAAAGTACTGTAGATCTTATAGGATTATTAGGATGTCTTCCAAACCAAATTCATAGAAATCAAAGGTTTGGACCCATCTCTGGGGAGATACACATTGAAAGGGAGTACACATGACTGATTAAGAAAAGGTCATACTATTTGAACCTAAACATGAAGCTAAAGTTCAAGTCTAAATGGTTAAAAGGAGAAAGTTGATTAGGTGAGTTTTATGTCTGTCCAACCAAAGAAGACTAGTGAGATTATATTCTATGGTGACTATCATGTTTTCAATGAGGCCTATGCTAATGACCCTTTCCCTATTCCTTTTACTGATGAAATAATATAATCATTTGTAGGCCATGAGGTTTATTCATTTATTTATGGTTTCAATAAGTACCATCAGATCCAAATCATAAAAAAAGATAGAGCCAATATGTCATTTGTAATAGAATGGGATTCTTTTTCATATAAGGTAATGCCATGTGGACTAAAAATGCACCTTATGGTTATCTCGATGGATATGGTAGCTACATTTAAGTATTTCATCCATGATTTTTTATAATTCTATTTATATGATTGGGTAGTATTTTTGTTATTTAAAAAGTATTTTTTAAAATTAAGATTGATGTTAGAAATATGTAGTGTTGTGGATAGCACTCAATTTTTTTAAAAAATGTTTATTTATTACACCCTTTGGGGTTTTGTTAGGGAATTTAGTCTACATCAAGTTATCTTGGTATATCCATCTAATATTATGTGATTTTGGGAATTCCACCACCCACAAGTGTGATAGAGGTTACCAAGTTTATTAAGGGTTATGCATCAATATCTGCCACTTTAGAGAAGTTACCAAGGAAGGAAACATGATTCATGTGGATAAATAAATGCCATGTGACATTCATTGATTTAAAATAGAGATTTATAACTACCTTGATATTAATTTTCCCATATTTTAATAAGTCCTTCCATGTATATGTGGATGCATTAGGGATCATAGTTGGCACTGTGTTGGCATAGCCAGGAGAAGGTGGACTAGATCACCCCATTCATTTTGTAAGTCAAAATTTATCTATTGATAAAAATAATTATACTACCACTAAGTGTGAAGCCCCTTATGATAGTATTCACACTACAAAATGTTTTTCCATTACTTGTTAGCTATGTCATTTGAACTATTCACCAATCATCAAATTTTACACTACCTGATGAACAAACCATTTATAAGAAGTCACATATCTTTATAGTTAATGATTTAATAAGAGTTTTAGTTATAGATTAATTTCAAACCTAGTCAATAGAATGTGGGACCCAATCATTTAATTTAGATCCAAAATGGTGAAGAACTAGAAGAAATTCATGATAAATCACCTGATGCACACCTATTTTGTGTGTTTACAATTCTTGAATAATTGAAATAGATTGCATAGTTTATAAAATAGGGGAAATTATTATAACACTATATAGAATGAAATAATTATTTTATTACTAAGGTCCATTTTAGTATCATCATAAGACTTTTGTACTATTTATAGACACCTAAATCTGGCCACCAATGACCTCCAACCAAGCTTTTGACCAATTTCCACCAAAGTGCACAATTTGGCCTAAAAATATTAAATCAAATTAAATGAGTTAAAATTTACATACTAATGTTCCAATTTTGGACAAGGTATCACTAAATGGGGCAACTCAATTTATGGGCTAGCTAACTTTGATTAAATTATTTTGGGTCAAAATGCCAATTTCGCACTTGGGTGATCTGGATTGCTCTTTTATATCAAATTTATTATATGATATGTGTGTTCTTATTATTTGGTTTTTAAAAAATCCTAAATGGGATAATATATCCAACGCATCTAAAATTGACTTCCAATTCTAATCCAGTCAAATTTTGGCCCAATAACAAGGCATTTTGATCAATTTGAGTAATTTGTGCATAAAATGCTTAATCATGCTTAGGAGATAATTAATAAAAATCAAATATTAATTAATAATTCCATGGAAAAATTTTGAAAACTTATTTTTAGAAATGAATATTGAATATCTAAATCATCAGGTGACCTCATTTCTTGGGAAGACATCCCTAGGCCATAAATGCCACAAATATCAAGATTATGGGTCTCCCACGCCTCTTTATTACCTCCCATGCCTCATTAATGTACCTTATTCCAAAGTTATAATGAGGATAATTATAGATTTTAATTACATAATTCAATTAATCCATGACCACACATCTTAATCTTGAGATGGATGGTCATGCTTGATTTTGGTTATTCTTGAAAATCTATAAATAAAGAGGCCATGAACATCATTTTTAATTTTAATTTGTGAAAATTTACCATGTAAAATTGATTTCAATATCTCTAACATGCCAAATTTATGATGTCAAAATATTAAGCCAAAGCCACAAGGTGCCAAGGAGAAGAGGAGATAGCCAAGCCCTCTTTGATGAAGAATTCATGAGCACAAGCCAAGAAATCCACTACAAAAAGCATTTGGAGCATCCAAGGAAGATGAAGGATTTTTTTTTCTTTACTTTTTAGTTGTGATTTTCATTTGTATTTGTTATTAAGCTCACCCTAGTAACTAGGCCTAGAGATGTATGCTAGTTAGTGTGTTTTTATCAATTTATTATCATGTTGGGACTAAAAAAATATTAATCACCTCTCTTTATTCAAATTCCTAATTCACATAATGGCACACCCGGTGGGATGATCTTCATGAGAGTGCAATCCACAAACTTTTTTATTTTTCATAGTTTTGATTCTTTTTTTTGTTGTTGTTTTTGCTTGGAGTAAAAAAGGACAATAAAAAAGTAATAACTTTTTATTTACTTAATATTTTTGCCTAAATTTTTTTATTAATATATATAAATATTTTATGGATATTCTCTAAAATTTTCACAATTTTTTTTTATATTTTAGAAGTTATAGCTGTTTTAGTGACTGCCACTTTCCATTTTTCATTTTTCTGGTAAAAAAAGTTAGAACAGAGTTGATAACTTTTTTTTTTATTTACGTTTTGGACTTAAAATTTTTTATATATGTTATCCCTAGATTTATTGAAAACCTCTAAAAAATATATCTTTTTGGACTTAAAATTGTTTATATATGTTATCCCTAGATTTATTGACAACCTCTAAAAAAAATTTATCAAGTTTATCTATATTTTAAAAGTTATGTTAAAAGTACTAATTGCAGGTTTTTATATTTTATGTGCAGGATTTTATGTGTTATGTGTTATATTTTATTTTTATCCTTATAATTTGTTGTTTTCAGGTGTTCATATATTTAATAATATTTTTTTAATATTTTATTTATATTTGTGTTAACATTTTCTAACCTAACACATTTTCTTTTGGGGTAATGTCTTAAGGGTAGACAAGTAACCGACAGACTTCAAATTTGTTAAAACATGTTTTACACCATCTTTTGCATGCTTTTAAAATGAACTAGGAACTTTGATTTAGTACTTAATATAACATTTAGGTGATTAAAATAAATATTTTATAGTTATCCTTTCAAATTTACAATTTAAGACCAAGGAATCAAAAGAACACCACCACACCTTTCGATTTGGGTTTTAAAAATGAGCCCATCTTTCAAAGATTTTGTGTTCACTACTTGTTTCAATTATCACTTTGTTTTTAAAAAATACAAGGATGTTGCATGTATGATCTTACATTTTTACCCTTTATGAAACCCTTGGAATCAAAAGTGCTTTCCTTATTTTCAAATTTCCAATTCCAAGGCATAGAAAGAATGTCATCTAAAGCACTCCACAAAAACTCACAAAAGTATTGGGTCACCTTGACAACAACCCTCAAGTCCTTCTATTTTATGATTTATTTATTTTATGTAAACTTGGCTTATGATGGGGAGGTCATTACCTCCCATGATTTTTTTAGTGAAGCTTTGACCTAGGGTTTCACCTCCTAGCATTGACTTCATTTGGCTCCATATTAGAGTTGCACATGAGATGTAGTGGCAATTTAGACATCATACTACAGTGATCAAACAACAAGATGTAGTGGTTTCAAAAATGACTAGACTTTTTTGTAGCAATTCAAGTGATATAGACCAAAATCCATGCTTTTATTTTGCATTGTTTGACGTGAAAGTCATTATGCAATTGATTCTCCTAGAATGTTCAAAAACTTGTAGATCTTAGACAAATCCCCACTTACCATGAAAGTATTGTTGGTGCAAAGTGCACCTCAAGGTCCATGTCATAGTACTATCATTCGAGATAAGGGGGGTGTAAAAACCCTATTATATAATGAGCATTTACTTTTAGATGAACACTTAAAATCCTCTCAAATAACATATATTGATGGATTCTAACAATACCAAGCAACCTTATCAGTTTAGGATCTAAGAGCGATTAATTAGTTAGTTTATCCTAGATTAAAGTCTTGTTTGGAGTCAAAAATTAGGGTAAACAAATGATACAAACCAAACACATGGTCTGTAGTATCCCCTTTCAGTAGGGAATATCTAAACACAAAAGCACTAAACCAAGAATACGATTTTGCAAGATAATTTCAAATAAGTAAATAAATCACAGTAAATATCTTATCTGCCAATCAAATATCTTTCACTTATTCAAATAATTACAATTGAATCTCTATCATACAAATTAAATAATATGAAATACTCTACCTTAAAACCTTGGCTTTTTGCAAATCTGGGAATGAAACCTAACTTCTATCTCATCTCGGCCTGCTGTGTCGAACACACAGTCACCGACGTCGGTCGATATACTATCGACATCGGTCTCTATAGGTCCTTCTCTACCAACATCGGTCTTCAGTCGACTGATGTCGGTCACTGGGGATCTCTGTCTGCCGAGGTTGGTTCTTGAGTGGATCTGTACAGACCTGTATGGACTTAGTACAGCCGCCACCTTGTCTATTTTCAACCCCTGATAACTGAACAACCTAATCTCAAGAATATATGATTCTAATACAGAAGATCTATATCTATATAACTTATTGAATCAAAACATTAAGAAATAAATACCTAGAATATTTGTAATAACTTATGTGTGAAGTTATCTCTCAACCCTGTAAATTTTGTGATAACTTTTGGATGAAGCTATCTCTCAATTTGGCAATAAATCAGCTGATATTTCACAGCCTCTGAATTGCACACACTGAAGAGGGAATGTTCTCCAATGCAAATGGAATCCTAGAACCCTAGGCTCAGTCTTCACAGAAGAAATTCTTCAAAATCAATAATCAATAATCATATGCATAATCAATAATGGCCTCCATGAGAAACCCTTATACCCTCAAAATATATGCTTGCCCTAATTAGGGTTTTCTTAAATTAGAATTAGGGTTTCTAATTTAAAATTAGACCAAATAATTAATATTTGATTAAATTAATCAAATATTAATATCTCCCTCAATACATGTCCAATCGAGCCCAAACAAAAACCAACTAAAAAAACTCTGCTAAACAAAGCCACGCCAATCTCCATCAAGACCCTCTAACCATCCTATCAGCCTACGAGGGTCGCATAATAGGCTAACCATGAACTCAAAACATGTCAACTAAAAAGGGGACATGACAATCTGCCCCTCCTGAAATTGCTTGCCCTCAAGTAATTGCTGCATGATACACCCATCAATCCACCTGGATCCCAAATGTAGTCATGATCTACCCTGCTATCAATCAATGCAAACTCCATGCCATGTCCATCCCTAGTACTAAGATAAGCACCCGAGCATCCAATCCATAAATGAAAATCAGCAAGCAACTCAAGCAAAGTCTGTACCTGAATAATATCTAAATCTAGATTGTGAAGGCTAGAAAGAGTCATATCAACCTGTGAACTGACTGTAATAGCAAGTTGAGTCCCTACCACATGTAATAACTCCTTAACTACACTCACCTCAAGACCAAGCTCATCCTCATATCTCTCTTGTGTTGGTGCCAATATGCACTCGTCATCGCACTCTATCATGTCAGGTGGCGTAGGCATCTCCATCCGATGAAAAAACATATATCTGAAGCTACTGCCCCATATTGCCTTAAGAATGTGTGTCTTCCCATCAACCTCAAAGAGAACCTCCATGTCCTTGAGATGAAGAGTAACTTCCTCAAATGAATGAAGCCACTTCATACCCAAGAATAAGTCTATATCACCCATGTCTACCACATAATAATCAGCCTTGAACTCATAGTTGTTCAAGCGCAATGGGAGGTCTCTAATCATACGCTCACACCTAAGAGTGTGACCATCAGCTACCTTAACTCTGATTCCCTCAAAATCTTTGGTAGTGAGTCCACGCTTCTCCACAAATCTAGCATCTATGAAATTATGTGTGGCTCCTGTATCCAGAAGGGTGATAACCTTCTGCCCTACCAAAACTCCACAGAGTCTGAATGACTCATCTGACTGAATGTTGGATAGGCATGCCTCCTATATGTGAAGCTCTAACTCTACCTCTACCTTAGGCCCTAAATCCTCTGCCTCTACCCCCTTAGAACTATTCTACTATTCAAAATCCTCTGAATCAGAATCCTCATAATATGCCCACATCACACAATTTGCCTTGCCCTTAGGCCTCAAAGGGCAATCGTGATGGATATCATATGGACCTTTGCAGTAGAAGCAAAGCTTCTTCCTATGTAGATCATTAAGCACCTCACGATCCAAAGGTGGTGCTGCTGGATTGGCCTTTGAGTCATTCTTTACACCTGATTTATCTATGTTAAAATCTGGTCTCTTTGTATCTGTGTTGGAACACTTATGGTCTCTAGATGAAGAAGTACCTTTGAAGTTAAATTTATGGGATGGGGCTGCCATCTCCATACTACACACCTTCTTCATAGCTACCTGTAATGAAGGAGGATCAAAGGCTTTGATCCAACCTCTCAATGACTCTGTCAATCCCTCCATGAAGAGAACTACCAATCTACGCTCAAAAATATTGGGCACCATGACTGCCGATCTCTGAAACTCCCCAATGAAGGACTCCAAGTTACCTATTTGTCTCAATTGTGCCAGATCTCAAAATTAAACCTCGGGATCCTTCCTATCAAATCGCTCAACCAATCTATCGACAAAGTCCTGGTACTCTGTCACCTAGTTATGCTGAAGTGTTACCATACCATGGTACCACCAATCATGTGCTACTCCATCCAAGTGCAAAGTGGCATATTTGATGGCCTCTATCTCTGACATTGGTCTCAATGCCAAAAAGTTTTCAAGCTTATGAACCCAAGCTTGAGCTGTCATCTTGCCACTGCCGTCAAAAGTAGTCAAAGAAAGCTTACCAGTAGCCTTCTTCAGCTCACTAAATTGAACTCTAGGCCTCCTATCCTATCTAACTAATCTATAGTGCTCTCTCCTTAGAGTAACAAAATGATCAAAGGGCATCTTCTCCTAAACATGAGGATCTAATAAGTTCCACTCGTCAGTTGTAGCCATGAGGGTATCTATAAATAGGAAATCCCCTGCCGTCTCTTCTGCTGGAGCCTCTGGTTCATCCTATATACACGTAGGCCGTGTAGGTCTATCGGCGGTCCTAGAATGGGTCTCCTGGGGTCTCTAATTAATAGTAGCACTCCTGGTATCTCCTTATTCACCATTCTATCTATCAGGTGCATTCATCCCCCTTATCATAGTCATAAGTGCCTGTAGTGTCTGATTCATCTGCTGTTGGTTTGTCATCATAGCACGGTGAAATTCTCTAGTGTCTTGGTCAGCATCATACCTGTGGCCCCTGGATGGGCTACCCTCACGTCTGTCACTCATGATAATCTGTTACTATTCTAACAACTGGGTACCTTCAAGCAAGGCTCTACTACATGTGTTATACATGTGCGGTCCCAACTCTTGTGGCTGCATAAGATTGTCACACCCTCAGGATGGTAGGATTTAGCTCTGATACCACTGTAGTATCCCCTTTTAGTAGGGAATATCTAAACACAAAAGCACTGAACCAAGAATATGATTTTGCAAGATAATTTCAAATAAGTAAATAAATCACAGTAAATCTCTTATCTGCCAATCAAATATCTTTCACTTATTCAGATAATTACAATTGAATCTCTATCATAAAAATTAAATAATATGAAATACTCTACCTTAAAACCCTAGCTTTTTGTAAATTTGGGAATGAAACCTGACTTCTGTCTCATCTCAACCTGCTGTGTCGAACACATAGTCGTCGACGTCAGTCGATATACTACCGACGTCGGTCTCTGTAGGTCCTTCTCTATCGACGTCGGTCTTCAGTCAGCCGATGTCAGTCACTGGGGATCTCTGTTTGTCGAGGTCGGTTCCTGAGCGGATCTGTACGAGCCTGTACGGACTTAGTACGGCCACCACCCTATCTATTTTCAACCCCTAATAGCTAAACAACCTGATCTCAAGAATATATGATTATAATACAAAAAATCTATATCTGTATAACTTATTGAATTGAAACATTAAGAAATAAATACCTGGAATATCTGTAATAACTTCTATGTGAAGTTATCTCTCAACCCTGTAAATTTTGTGATAACTTCTGGATGAAGCTATCTCTCAATTTGGCAATAAATCAACTGATATTTCACAGCCTCTAAATTTCACACACTGAAGAAGGAACGTTCTCCAATGCAAATGGAATCCTAGAACCCTAGGCTTAGTCTTCACAAAAGAAATTCTTCAAAATCAATAATCAATAATCATATGCATAATCAATAATGGCCTCCATGAGAAACCCTTATACCCTCAAAAGATATGCTTACCCTAATTAGGGTTTTCTTAAATTAGAATTAGGGTTTCTAATTTAAAATTAGACTAAATAATTAATATTTGATTAAATCAATCAAATATTAATATCTCCCTCAATACATGTCCAATCGAGCCCAAACAAAAACCAACTAGAAAAACTCTGCTAAACGAAGCCACGCCAATCTCCATCAAGACCCTCTAACCATCCTATTAGCCTACGAGGGTCACATAATAGGCTAACCATGAACTCAGAACATGTCAACTGAAAAGGGGACATGACATGGTCCTCATTTTCATTTAAAAAAAGAGGTGTTATGTTGCCCATGTAAAATCATCAATTTGCCTTGTTCAAAGTTCATTAAAACTTGGAGTTATATCATCTAATTTGGCACAGTTATGCTACCCAATTGAGTCTATACCTTTGCCAAAGTTTTTTAAGTCCTTCATTTATAATCTAAATTCAAAATTGCACCTTTATAAGTTTATAAGGTTGATGTGTTATGTGGGTTCACCATTTTCACTAAACTTGAGGGAACTTAGGTTAAATTTCCAATTTAGGTTGAAGGTCATTTAAGACTCATGATCATTATCACCACTTGATAGAATTAAGTCATTTCATTCTAAAAACTTGAACTTTTAATCTATACACCACAACATTTTGAGTCAATAAAGGTAGTGTTATGCTGTTGTGAGAAATTATCTTTTCCTTAGAGAGTTTTTGAAACAAGCATTTTATCACATATTTTGGGTAGTCTAACATTATTACGCTACCCAAAAAAATTTAGATATTGTTTCATAGGACTTCTTACATAGAGTTAAAATTTGTTCTTATATTTTCAAACTAATCTAAGTATACTTTTGTGAACCTTTATCTAGCACAGTTACGATGTTCACTTTTGTCTAGCTTATTTGTCAGAAGAACCAAGTTTTACACAATTATTTGTGAGAAAATAAACTATCTCTAAAGTGCCTTTTATGTCATACCTTATACCTATTTGATCAATTCCATGTCCAAGAATCAAATGCCTAATGTTTGTTTTAAGTGTTTCAAATCTGTTAGATTAAAAAATTTATCTATTTTCAAAGTCTATCTTTTGACATAGTTTGGCCAAGAGTCCTAGCGCATGCCTTGTTTGATCCTATATTCTGATGCCACATTTGGAAAAAATACCTAGAAAATTTTAACTTCTTAGATTAGACTAATTTGAAACATTTTGACCTTAGTGTTTATCATTTTGATTTTTAGTTCATTTACATAATCTTTTTGTGTAAGACGTGTAATGTTAGACATTTAACATTAGCTTGTGTTATCACAAATCTTTGCATAAACCTTTTGATCCTTTTGATGAAACCAGACCAAGTTTGAACAACATATTTTTTATAAATTATCCTTTTAAATTTTGTATAACTCTTCCCTTTATATCACAAAGCATTGATTATGGTTCCAACATGTATTCCTACACTCGTAGTGGACTCATGTACAATCTAAGGATTAATAATGTGATTGTGCAGGAAGAAATGGTGCAAGATCCATATGTGGATAATATTTATTATGAGATGGATCTTTATCCCTCTTATAATACTCAATTAGGGGCACAAATCCAAGATCTATTGGCTAACTATTTGGTTAATATACCACCTTATTTAGAACAAGAACAAGAACAAACTACACAATATCTAGCTACAATACTCACAGTTGATAAATCAATTCTTCAACATCCATGCTCTACTAATACGCCTTCCACATATGATCCATTTTTTTAAAATAATTTATTGGAGAATAAAGATGAGATTTTAGTTTGAGCCATAGAGGTAGGGGCCAAGTTTCCATCAAACATCCCTCATGAGAATTTATCGAGCCTAGTAGGAATACCCCAAAACATAATTTATGATTAAAAGGCTTCTTCTAGAGATCCTTTAGATCTAGTCCAAACAATGTATTAGGACCCTAATATGCCTAATAAAGGAAAAAACCTTGTGGAATACCACTTTAACTAAATGCAGATGGCATATCAAACCTACCTAAATCTAGCATGTAATTTCAATCAGATGATCATGGTGAGCAAACCTCTTATTAACTTAGTTCCTTCAATAGAAATTTTAATAGAGTTAACTAGTCAAGATAATTAAATTTAAAACCCATTTATGCAAAATATTTTGGTAGACAACTTTTTGCATATGCCCATTATTGAAGAAGTGTGATCTACTTTTACATAAAATAATGAGCAAAATATAGTGGATAATGTATAAGTAACGTCCAATCCAAATTGAAGTGGCACTAACACATAAACAACTAGTCAACAACAAGTGCATGTAGTTAATACCATGAGTGGACCATCATATCAAGGAGTAGGAATTTCCGCATCCCAATGTTAACCAATTATTTCATCAAGTGTGCAACCAATAAGATTAGGCAGTCAACTAACAACTAATGTCATGCCTCAATAACTGAATGTGATGAATCCTACTCCTCCTTAATAAGTGACGAGTAGTATTCCACAATATCAAGAACAATCTAGTGTACTAATGCAATAAAGGCTAAATATATTACCACCTCAACAAGGGGAAACTAATGTTCCACCTCATTAGGTAGTGACAAATATACCTCCTTAGTTATAGACCAGTGTACCAATCCAAAACCAAATGATGACTAGCCAACAATGTGTAAATATTGGTTAGAGATAGATGTCAAATCTTCAACATGATTTTACTTCCCAGCAAGGATTCATACAACAAGGAGGCTCCCATGTTTCTAAATTACTTACTATACAATAATCAGTTCAAAATGTGCCACAAGTTCAGAGATAAGGTCTTAGTTCATAAGTTCCCACTCAATAGCAAGGTTTGATTAGTCAGTATCATGTCCCTTTTCAACCATAGTAGGCACAATATAGTTATATCCCTCCATCCCAACCATAAAATAATTTAATTCAAACTTTCATAACCAACCCAAACCAGAATATTGCATAGCCAAATATGTAATTTTAAGTACATCCTAATCCACGTATGCATATTTTTGGTGTATTTCCTAACCAAACTAATATACCTCAATAGATATCTCCATCATACCCTAGTCAAAGTGTCCCAATTTTTACCTCCCAACCATCTATCTAGACCAATATTCTCCCTCAAACCAATGTTCCTTCTAGTTTCCTATCCCAAGAATTACAATAAATGAAGGATGTAATTACTACCATTTAAGCTACAAAATAGACTAAAAATTTTAAGTTGGATGACATGTGTTCTTATCCATTAAACATGGAGTACTTGTAGATACCATTTCCTCTAGGATATGAACCACCAAAATTTGTCAAATACAAAGGGAAAGGTGACCCTAATGCCCATTTAAGCAGGTTCTTTATTGCATGTCAACCAATGTAATATAGAGATATATACCTTTTATTGTTGTTTTCAAGGAGCTTGGTTGGACAAGCCTTGGAGTGCTTTTTAAAGTTTTTGAAGAATTTAGTAATATATTTTGATGATCTTTTTGATAAGTTTGTGTATCACTTTTCCTATAATCTCAAACATATGATTTCATTGGTTGACTTAACACAAATAAAACAAAAGGCTGGTGAGAGTTTTGCAAGTTATCTATAGTGATGGAGAGCCCTTGAAAGCTAATTCACCCATAGTTTACCAGATAAACAATTAGCCACTATGTTTACTAATATTTCTCATAATGAGATAGGTTATGATCTAGAACTACAATGTGCACATAATTTCAAGGAGATCATCGACAAAGGCTTGTTGATTGAGTGAGCCCTTATTAATAAAGGGATCATCAATATTACATTAACTAATAATAATCAAGGTACCAATCAGGGATGTGGCCAAAACTAACACTCAATCCAAGTGTAAGCATCATAACTAGCACAGGCTAATAACCAAGATAGACCAAAGTAATTCAACTACAATAGGAATGTTGTGGGTAATGGAGTAACTAAGTCACATCATGTCTAAATAGTGTAAACATCATTTGTAACACCTTTTTAGCTTAATCCTACCCAAAAACCTCTCCAACCAATTCTACAAGCACAATAACCAAGACCCATGCAACAAATGCAACAACCTTTACCATTACAAACCCCTCCTCTAAGGAGAACTATGCCTGCACATCATGTTTTTAGTGGCCTATGAGATCCTATTGAGTTTATATTTCACAAACTTATCATTGTTAATATTATTAATTGGCCTATACCAAAGCATTATCCATAAGGCATTCCTTATCCTGATTGGTACCATGAAAATAAATTATATGAATATCATCGAGTCAATGGGCATAATCTATGAAGATGTGTGCAAATCAAGCATTTGATTGAGAATATGTTGGATAATGGGGATATAACATTAGATAATGGTGCTTCCACCTCTAATCAAACTCTTGGGATTTATTAAAACCCCTTTCCCCAACATAACACATAGTATCAACAAAACAATCAACAACACTGACTAGTGCAACAACAAAATCAATAGTATCAAAATCAAAGGCCAAACTAGTAGAATTAGTAGAATATACAATAGAACCCATAACATCAAAATAATGGAAAAAACCAAGGTAAAAATGGTAACAACCAACAAACCTACCATGTAGTTGCACATGACTACAATAAAGTTATAGGTCATATTTTAGGGGTAGAATTAATACCATCTCCATTAATCCTGGACTGAGCACTAATCAATATAGACCATTGCTAAATAATTACACTCAACCAAATTACATGGATAATCTTTATTTGACATAGTACTACACATAGGCAAACCAGAAAATTAGGACTCCCACTTTTATACCATATACCGATAACTCACCCTTACCACGTGACCACATACAAGTACACTACCAACTGAGACATGTCTTATCTAGTCCCAAACCATTTCTAGCATTTATGGTCAAGAATTTAATCATGATTGTTTAATTACAACTTAGAGGTCAAAGATTACTATCCTAGGTCCAAAACCATCTGTCACTTTTCCTATTATCCAACTAACCATTCAACCTTGAAATAAACCATTCACCATTGACCAAGACAAGAAGTTTGATATTGTGGAACAATTATAGAAGACACCAATACAAATTTCTATTTTATATCTACTCTAAATGTCAACAATCTAGAAGAATATTTTGAATGATTTATTAACCCAATATACGATTTCCAATGACATATCCCTTGATAAATTTCAAGATTTGGTTAGACACGTAGCCCCAACCCAACAAGTCACATTCAACCAAAGTGATATGTCTTCCCTTGGCCCACTTCATAATAATCCATTGCACATAGAAGTTTATATAAAGTTGTATAAAGTGAAACATGTCCTTATATACAATGGATTAGGCCTCAACATAGTGTCTTTAAAGCTCATCAAGCTTCTTGGTTACATAATGGTAGATCTCTAGCTAGAAATGATAACTATCAAAGCCTATTATAATCAAGAAAGAGAATCACAAGGCACCATTAGCTTACTAGTTATCATTGGGCCTTTGACCCATGATACACTTTACCACATGCTTGATCTTGAGTTGTCATATAATATGCTTTTAGGTAGGCCTTGGTTACATGAGATTCATGTAGTCCTATCTACACTGCACCAATGTATCAAGTTCTCCCACTCAAGGATGGAAGTGAATATTCCATGAGATTTACACCCATATGAACACTGCAAATATATTGAGGCTAAGTTTTAAAGCTATAATTACCAATACAACATGAATCTAAGTTCCAAATAAGATAAAGGAAAGGCCATAATTATTGATCATCCATAGGATAATTGCATGGATCCTAATACCTTGGATTCCCTTTCCCACATGCTACCTTTTGAAGCTTCCAATCATTTCACCATTTTAGATAATGGCCTAGGAGATTATGTGACCCATGATAACTTCCATATTACCAATCTTCCTTAAAATCCAAAGTCCTTTGGGAGACCTAAAAATACCCCACACATGCATTGGAAATAAAAGAACAAAGATAAGGGACTTATCATGTTTTGTACTAGCATTTAGCCTAGAACTAGACCCTCTTGAAGGGGACAAATCATGATTGTATAATGAAAACCAAGATGATTGTTATAAAAGTACAAAGTATCTTATTCCCAATAGGATCATGATACATCAAGATTATGAAATAAGAGGCCTCAGATTGAATCAACAAGGAACCATTTAGCCAATTTCCATGAATAAGTATAAAATACCCTATGAACTTAGATTTAAACTACCTAAGGGTGACCTTACATATTTTATTCAAGTTTCATCATCGGTGGCTAGTGATGATGATGCTGACAGTGAAGTAGAGTCTGATCATAGCCTCACCTTTGATGACCTATATGAGACTAACCCATTACCATTATACTATCCCCAAATGATAGATTGGGACCAACAAGAATCAAATTTATCAATTGATGAGTTTTAGAATGATGAGGCATTCTATGAATTTTTAGGCTTTAGAGACAACTTTCTATTGGGAGATCATAAATCAAGATTCTCAATTACATTGGATCCTGAAGCCTATTTTGGAGAGTGGGTATACACCCTTAGCCAAAAATAAATAAATAAAACATTGAGGTCCCCAAGTGAAACCCTATTTGAGGCACTTTTTGACCAGGTAAAAAATAAATATAAAGGCCAATCTAGCGGTGAAAACCTATTTCAAGCATCATTAGATGGGGGTGTTCATTCTTCTTTGAATTTAGACGAGGATACCACCAATGATAAACTTTCCTATGGATCTAAGTTTAATTTTTCACAACAATAAGTATTTAATCAAATTATTCAATAATGTTTTATTATTTTGGTCACATGGATAGATCTCCCATTGGGGGACTCAGATTCATCATGCCTAGGAGACGTTAAAGATCAAGTCCTAATAGAGGACCCTGATATAGTCTATCATTTCAAATCTTTTCCTACTATCCTAGAAGATGATTCAACCCACTATAGTCAAATATACAATAGAGGTAAATATCAAGACTCTATCAAACCCAAAATGGATAAAATTAGGTGTCCTTCATTAAGGAGGAATGTGAAGTCTTTACAGCTTTGTTGAGAGAATTTGTAGATATCTTTGCATGGACTTATTCTGACATGCTAGGTTTGGACCCTACCTTGGTTATGAACCACCTTGTGGTTAATTTTGATGCCAAAGCAATGAAATAAAAGCTTCATAAGATGCATCCTTGCATTGTTGTCTTGGTAAAGAAAGAGTTGGAAAAACTCTTAGAATCAAGATGTATTTGGTCCATTGACTACTAAGAATATAAATCTAAAGTTTTGCCTATTAGAAAAAAGCTTAAAGGAATAAAAATCTATATTGCTTCATGAGACATAAACAAAGATTGTCTTAAGTTTGAATTTTTATTTTATAATATTGACATGATTGTCAACTCTATGGTAGGTTATGAAATGATTTCACTCATGGATGGCTTTTCAAGATATAACTAGATCAGAATAGCACTAAAATACCAACATAAAATAATGTTCACCACTCAATGGGGAACATTTTATTATTAGGTAATGCCATTTGGTCTTAAGAATGCTATATATACATATCAAAGGGCCATGACTATCATATTCTATGATATGATACATGATATTATTGAAGACTATGTCGATGACATATTAGGGAAATCTAAAACCAGGGTCGACCATCCAAGAGTGCTATGTAAGATATTTAAAAGATTGTAGGAGTATAAAGTTAGACTCAATCTAAATAAATGTGTGTTTGGAGTAACCTCAGGAAAGTTATTTGGCTTCATTATGTCTCGTAGGTGCATTGAAGTTGATCTGGCCAAAGTCCATGCTATAATCAAGATGCCACCACCAACCAATTTGAAGCAACTCCATAGTTTATAAGGAAAGATCTAGTTAATCCAATGCTTCATCTCTTAGTTAGTAAATAAGTGCCATCTATTTACACATCTTCTAAAGAAGGGAGTTACATTTCAATGGGATGACCACTGCTAAACAACTTTTCAACAACTCAAGGACTATCTAGTTAATCTACTTGTTTTATTACCTCCTATGCTAGGAAGGCAATTCTTGTTGTATCTATCAGCTACTAACAATGACTTGGGGGAACTTGTGGCTCAAAATTATAGCAATGGAAAAGATCATGTAGTATACTACTTAAGTCATACCTTGGTCACATATGAACATAACTATACACCTATTTAAAAAGCTTGTCTAGCCATGGTCTTCACAACTCAAAAACTGTGCCATTACATGTTGAACAATAAGACTATGGGCATTTCAAAAGTAGATCCACTCAAATATCTACTATCTAAAATAGATTTACAAAGTATAATGGCCAAATGGATCATGCTTCTTATTGATTTTTACATAAGCTATGTCAATTAAAAGGCAATCACAGGATAGGTCCTTATAGATCAACTTGTTGAATCACCCCTTGTAGACATAAATCCACTCACATTTCATTTTATTGATGAATCCATAATTACCATCATTAATATAGCTCTTAGGGAGCAGCATTGGAAGTTATATTTTGATGGTTCATTTACTGCACATGGATCAGGGGTAGGTCTCTTATTTATTACACCACAGGGGGATCTAATCCCTAAATCATTCAAAATCATTTTTCCTTATACAAATAACATGGCTGAGTATGAATCACTTATCACAAGAATTTGATAGGTAGTAAAATAGAATATATATCATTGAAAAGGTTCATGGTGATTCTCAATTAATCATCAATCAGGTCACATACCATTTTTAGACCAAAGATGACAAGTTGGTTCCATATAAGGATATGGTTGATACCCTAAAGTAAAAAATTGAAAATATCTAATTTTAGCATATACCAAGGGATAGTAATAGAACTATAGATGCCATGGCTACTATCAGATCTTTAATTTGACAAATAGATAAAGCTAGAGAATATCAGTTCCTTGTTGAGAATTTGTTTATACTAGCTCATGAACCTTCAACCATTGTAATGATTTGTGATATTATTGGTCCTAATTCTATTTGGTACTCAGACCTTTACAACTACCTTCATGACCAGGTTATACCACCTAACCTATCTTGAAAATAAACCAAAGCCTTTACTCATCATTTCACTTATTATACTCTACTTGGATCCACCCTTTACTACCACAATTTTGATGGAATTCAGCTGTGTTGTTTAACTTTGGTAGAGTCTACACTAGCATTAAGAGAAGATCATGAAGGAGTATGTAGAGCTCATTCTAGTAGGGTAGTCCTATCCAAAAATCTATTGTATATGGGTTATTATTGGACCATGATAGATGTAGATGCAACTGCATATGTAAAGAATTGTGACAAAATCAATAACATACTAATATACCGATGTTGACACCATGGCCATTTTCTACATAGGGACTTGACCTCATTAGGAAGATCAACCCCACTTCATCTGATGTCCATAAACATATCCTTAATACCACTAAGTATTTAACTAAGTGGGTTGAAGTTATACCCCTCCCATGACTAGAAAGCAAATTTCCAAATTTATCTTTAACCATCTCATTTGCCACTATAGTATCTCTTCTAACATTATATCTGATAATGGAAGATCATTAAAGAACAAGTATATAGAACAACTATGTACTAAATATAACATCACATAACATTTTTCTACAACATATTACCCTCAAGGTAATGGCTAAGTTGAAGCATCAAATAAAACCATTATCAATATTCTCCAAAATATTGTCAATGATGTCGATTATGATTAGCACCTATAGATATTCCATACCATTTGGTCATACCATAGAAATAATCTTACTCCTATAAGATCCAATCCATACTCACTTGTTTATGGTACTAAATCCATCCTTCCCATTGATTTTGAATTGCCTTCATTATACATATCTTTCAAACATGTCCTAGATGATCATGACTACCGAGTAACTTTCCTATAAGAGCTAGACCTACTTGATGAAGAATGCATAGCTACACTCAAAAATATTTAGGCATATCAGAACGGACTCAAAGGCCACTATAATTGACATGTCAAATATATAAAATTTAAAATTGGTGATCTTGTTCTTAAGGAAAACCAAAAAAATACCATGGCTGAGAAGAAGCATAAAGGTAAATTCAAACCAAACTAGATAGGGGCTTTCATCATTAGTGTAGATTATGGATCAAGGGCATACAAGCTTGCCACATGAGATAGAGATGAACTTCCTGAGCAAATGAATATTATTCACCTTAAGTGGTCTATGCTTGAGTGCTAAGGTGTATTATCTGTAAAGACTATTTCAATGGTGCCATTTTATCACTATTCTTCTTTGTACAAATATCATTCTTATTCATCCTCTTAACCTTATCCATTTTACCATTTTGTTCTATTGATCAGACATGTTCTAAAGCTTAGCCTATTTGACCTTGGTTTTCGCTATTCATTACACATTTTCATCATCAAGGAATTTAATTAGTTTCATTAGTTGTTTCAATTAATTTAGATAGAGAACATATTTTGAAGCAATATGATAAAAATTTTGGCAGTTGCATCCTTCATTTGTTATTCATTTCTTATCACCAGTCTTGCTAATAATTATAACCACCTTTAGGAAAATTAGTACCATTGATATATGATGTTGTGTCCTAGTTATAACCACCTCTAGGTAAACTAGGAGCAACAATTATTTATTAAGTCTTGACGTACCAACTTACCACTTCTTATGACATACTATGCCTTTTTACCACCTGTACCTATTTTATTTGAATTGATTACTACACTAGTCAAATTCCTCCATTGTAGGGTAGAACTATAGTGACTTGAGGTTCTACTCTAGGACTATGTAGGCAGCACTCAATACTTATTGAGGTTAGCTCAGTTACCCCCTTACCATGATCTCATCATTTTGCAAGCAACCTAAGTTTGAACACTTTCACCATTTTGTGAGAAATGTAAGTTTGAATTCTCTCACCTTTTTGTGGGTTTTAACCATTTAGTGTCTCATAATTCTTGATCAAGTTGATGTACTTCAAAAAATTCCAAAAACATTTATAAAATCATTAGAAAAAAATAAAAACATTGACCATTTATTTTCCTCAAGGATTATGGGAACCCTTACTAATTTTTAAGCAAACCACTTATCACTTAGTTTCCCCATCCTTTTTGTCCTTTTCTCTCATGTACTTGCCATTTTTCATAACCATTCCTCTTCTTATATCACATTCATTCTATTTATTTTCATCAGTTATCACATTCTTCCCATTCCCTGGGAGAACTACATTTGGCCTAAAATTTTTTATTGGATATTACATCCATAGAATTGTGTAGGTAGCATCTACTTGCCTAGTGCATATGGAGATAGCTCAGCCACCCCCTTCCTTTTCTTTTATTCCCCTATTTTGTTTGTTTGTTAAGTTATCACCTATTTTCTAGGGGTAATGTTTGTATGGTTTCTATTGCATTGTTTGTTTATTTATCTCTTCTTATTTTATTTATTTATCTACTTATTTGTTTGCTTTCAACACTGTTGCCTTGATTCAATTTATTTGTGTTCATTGGGTGATTTCTTGCCCACACTTATACTTAAATCCATCCATATTCATATGTTTACATTGTCATCATGGTTTCTATCATTGGTGTATTATTTTATATTGAATATTGGATTATGGGAGTCAGTCCTCATGCATATTTTAGCCAAGTCTTCATGATGTTATACCATGATGCCTACTGACATGTGATACAACAAACCTCAAATTCAAAAAATCTATTCAACAATGGTAGCATCAACATCTCTTTAGCACTGACATCTTGATTAAATCCCAATCATATCCCAAACAAATTAATTAACCATGAAAGAATTTCAACCTTTATTAGTTTAGATGAGGATCTCCCTACTAGTATGTTTTTCAAATTCATCATTACCCTCTATGTTAAGTTATCATCATCCACGGCCAAGTTTATCATGTTTGCCATAATTGAGGTCCAATGATTATAACATCTTATGGGTAAATAATTGTACACCATACCACCTATATTTCTCAATGATTATAACCACTTTTGGGAAAATCATTGTATTCTCACCATTTTAATTTTTATGTCCATATAGGGTCATGTTTTTATCTTATTTGTCTATCTTAACTGGGATAGCTCCATTTTCTCAATGATTATAACTAACTTTGGGAAAATCATTATGTTATCATATTATGTTGCCACTATTGGGGTACAATGTTTATAACCACCTTTAGGAAAACCATTATACACTATCCCACTTACATTCTTAATGATTTTGACTACTTTTTTAAAATCATTGTGTTTTCACCCCATCATCTTTCCTTTTCTTATCCCCTTATTTTGCTTCTTATCAAGGGACCATTTTCTAACCTACTTTTGCCAACCATTCCCTCAAGGGGGAAAACCATCATACAATTAGTTTATCATCATTATAGTTTTAGGCATACCAGACCTTTTCATTCTTTGAGAAGATGTTACTATGCTTATAGCTTGTAATTCCTTCCCAAATAGGGGAAAACTGTAGACACCTAAATATGGCCACCAATGACCTCTAACCAAGCTATTGACTAATTTGGCCTAAACTAAATCACATTAAATGAATTCAAATTGACATATTCAACTACCAATTTTGGCCAAGGTATCACTAAATGGGGTAATGCAATTTATGGGCCAGCTAACTTTGATCAAATCATTTTGAGTCAAAATGCCAATTTTGCACTTGGGTGCTCTAGATTGATCTTTTCTATAAAATTTCTTGTACGAGATACATGTCTTTATTGTTTGGTATTAAAAACTTCGTAAATGGAATAATGGATCTAATGCATCTAACATTGACTTCCAATCTAGTCAAATTTTGGACCAATAACAAGGCATTTTGATCAATTTGAGTAATTTGTGCACAAAGTGCTTAATCATGCTTAAGAGATAATTAATCCAAATCAAGGCCTAATTAATAATTCCATGGAAACTTGTTAAAAAATTGTTTTTATAAATGAATATTGAATATCTACATCATTAGGTGACATCATTTCTTGGGAAGACATCCCTAGGCCATAAATGCCACAAATATCAGGATTATGTGTCTCTCATACCTCTTTATTACCTCCCATGCCTCATTAATTTACCTTCTTCCAAAGTCATGATGAGGATAATTATAGATTTTAATTACATAATTTAATTAATCCATGACCACACATCTCAATCTTGAGATGGATGATCATGGTTGATTCTGGTCATTCTTGAAAATTTATAACTAGAGAGGCCATGAACATCATTTTTAAGATTAATTTGTGCAAAGTTACCATGTCAAATTGATTCCAAGAGCTCTCACATGCCAAATTTATGATGCCAAAATATTGAGCCAAGCCAAGCCAAAGCCACAAGGTACCAAGGAGAAGAGGAGATAGCCAAGCCTCCTTTGATGAAGACTTCATGAGTACAAGCTCAGTAAGCCACTATAACAAGCATTTGGATCATCCAAGGAAAGTGAAGGATTATTATTTTTCTTTACTTTTTAGTTGTGATTTTCATTTTTTTATTATTAAGCTCACCCTAGTAACCAAGCCTAGATATGTATGCTAGTTAGTGTGTTTTTATCAATTTATTTTCATATTGAGACTAACACAATACTAATCACCTCTCTTGAGTCAAATTCCTATTTCAAACTATTTAGGAAAGGATGAAGTATTGCATAGTATAACACTTGAGCATGAATGACCTCAAATACTTGAGGAAGCACATCTAGGCATTGTTGGAGGTCACTTCACTGTTGATGATACTTTAAGAAATATTTTTCAAAGTGGCCTATGGTGGCCTTACTTATTTTAGGATGTACACTAGATTACATAATAGTGTAATGTTTGTCAAAGGATGGGAAACCAAACCAACAGGATGAAATGCCACTTCAACTAATGCTTGTGCAGTAACCCTTTGAACAATGGAGGATTGATTTTTTTGGGCCTATAAATTCACCCAAAAACCATAGTCATACATGATATATAATCACTATGATTGACTAATTTACCAAGTGGCTCAAATCTACTATGATAACTATTTATGGTGAAAAATATACAATGAAGTTCTTGTATGAGAATATAATAACTAGGTTTGGGTATCCAATCAAGTTGGTAACTAATAGAGGTATGTATTTTTTGAATAGAACAATAAATACACTCATTGATGAATTATTCATATTACACCATAAAATTATAGATTATCACCCTCACATGAATGGTCAAGTGGAGGATACAAACAAAGTATTGGGTAATATGTTTATGAAGGTCTAAGATGTTTAGAGAGGTGACTGGGAGGATAGACTTCTTATAGTTTTATGGGAATATTTCATGCATTACAAACATACCTTAGGTTTACCCCCTTTCAATTGGTCTATGGGTTAGAATAAGTAATGCCCTTAGAATATGGTATACCAAACTTGAGAATCATAATCATCATGTGTATGGAAGATCAAGATTATTTGATGAGTAGGTTATTTTACCTAAACATAATGGATTAAGATCGCTATAGATCAACCTAGACATAAGAGATAAATAAGCATAGTCAAAAAGATTGGCATGATAAGAATATGTACACTAAGGAATTTTAGACAGATTAGCTAGTCCTATTATATGATAGCCAATGTTAATCCTTTTTTAAATAAAATTGAACATCTATTATAAGGGACCATATATTATTTATGAGTTACCACAACTAAGAACAATAGTCCTAAGGGATTTATAAAGTACCATTTTTTCTAGAAATGTGAATGGTAGTAGGCTCAAACCTTACTACTAGTAATTTGCATGTGCAAGAAAGGACAAGTGTTAAATTTCACCAATTTAGTGTATGATTCTATTTCATTTGTGTTGTGTAGATTGGGTCTAGTTTTTGTTATGTTATGTGCGTAGATGAAAATTAAGTTTAATAAATCAGCACAAGTAAACTAAAAGAAGACATTATTCATGATAAAACATAAGGAGTAAATAATAATGTTAAAATGGGTGGCATTGAGAGATAATTAAGTCTAAGAAAGCTACGTATGGTAGATATCCTTGATGATGGATAATGGATAAGTGATGGTTGTTAATAACCAAGCATGTGAGATAAGTGGCATAGATCCCAAATTATGAAAAGGAATAATCAATCAAAAGATTTATTTATCAATGCTACCACCATTCCAATATAGTAGGTCCCATCATTACACTATGCCACTACAAAAGAATGCCACCTTGACAAAAATCATGCCAACTCATCAATTTAAAGATTTGGTTATCAATGTTTTTCAAAGGAGGATCCCAAGATAGCATAGTGCATTTAATCTAAAGGGATAGAAATGGGCATGCAAGGACCTATATATAACATGTCTTGCCAGTTAATCCACCATTTTATACTTAGCTAATTTGAATAAATGTTGTTCCCATATCTCCAAGTCTCTCATAGAACTCTATAATCCTTATCTTCAACCCAATTTAGCCACAAAGAATAAGTATTCAAGATGGCTTCATATAGACATCCCCAATTTATAAAAACACTCTTGCACCTTTACCTTTATTTATTAACATGCATATGGCACAAAAAGAAGTAGTACATCAAAAAACTCTAGCCACATGTAGAGTGAATACATTATAGATAGTTCTACCTAATATTCTCATTCCTATAGACACTACACAACCCTCTTTGATGACATCTACTCTATTTTACTAATTTAAGTGTAAATCTCCTATGAGTTATATATTACCTTATCCTTCATCAAGGAAGACTCATAGTTAAAAGACCTCGTTAGATGATCCCCATGTTCCTTAGATTATTGAATAATGTCAGTGGTAAAATATTCAAATTGATGAATAGGAAGTTTACCAAACTATGCTCACATAAATGGCCAATGATCTATATGAAAAAGAAGAAAAATAATTTTTATTTTGGGAAGAAATACATATAGTCCAAATCTATAAGAAGATGGTCCCACATATATGGGTGGAAATCCCTAAATTCCTAAAGTTTATTATTTTTGACACTATGGGAAAGGAAGCCAAACTCTAGAGAATACAAGAAGAAACTATTATATAAGGTAGATTTAGTGGTTCATCTTAGTCCACATAGATTGATCCTCTTGTTGAGAGACCCCAACATATATCCAATACAAGAATCACACTCTAAGGTGATACAAACCTACCAATGAGGAGGAATATGATAAATTCACACACACCATCCAATAGCCCACAAAAGCTCTAACATCTTTAGGGGGAGCTACACTATCAATTCATGAGGACTCACCTAGCTCTAGGCACTGGAAGGGACATGTGTCATGAGAAATGGTGTGTGGGTTCATTTTTATTTCTTCTTCATCTCAATCATATGAATCTCTCACTGATACTAAAGAGGTTTTATTGGATGGACAAATTCTTGAGTAAAAATAGGTTATGAAAGAAGAAGTATAATGATCTATAGAGCACAAAAAAGAAAATAAGAGAAGAAATAATAGAAAGAAGAAGTAAATAAAAAGGCTTTGGAGGATCCACATCAATAGTAGACCAAAGTGTCACTACCAACAACATGGTTAAAATAATTTGGTGATCAAAGGGAGCAAACAATAGTTATTATAGAGGAATTTCCACAACAAACAACACATAACATTCAAGTGCCACTAGACACAACCATCCTACCAATGTAGATCAAAGATGTTGAGGCATAACAAAAAAACATCATTGAGGCTGAGGAAATATAGAAAAATAATGTCACTACTAAGTTAGAAAAGAAACAAGTCAAAGATGTGGCCAAGCACAAGCTTAATATATAGGTAGCAAAGACACATCCTGACATTTTATAAAAACACACATAGGAGGAATCAAAAGTCTTAGAAGAGGTAACATTATGACCATTTCTTATTACTACTTAGCCTCCATCAACCATAGTACAGACCATAGCTATGCAAATTTTGCCAACAAATCATACCACCTCTCAACAATAGGTTGAGGCCACATTGAAATCTATTACATAATATCCATATATGACTCTACCTACTACCTCTTCCACTTCCCAATACCTACCAACCCAAGATATAGCCTCACAAAAACAAAATTTAGTTATGGCATCTATATTTTAGCATTTAGCCCTTACGGATGTTCCTTCTATGCCATCCCATCACACCATTTTCTCATTACCCATAGCTCCCTTAAAGTGCATTCTCACCATTACCTCCACTATTATAATGGTAATTCCTCCACATACTACTAAATCATCTTTATATGTTTTTAATATTTCTTTATCCAAATAGTTGGAAGGTGCTTCATCATTTTAAGAGTTTGCCACATAGACTATTGTTTCTTTAGAAAATAGGGTATCAAAATTATATAAGGATAATGGTAAACTATGGGGTGTGATAAAAAACACTATCAATTTTATTGAAGATGCATGTCCCACCCTCTAGTCCCAAGTTATGGGCCCTATCTATATGCTAGATTGCATGAAGCTTCCCAAGCTAGGGGCCCAACTTACATAGGATTGGTTGAGCATCCAATAATTCACCAGTCTTAAGGTGTAAGGTCAGACCATCAAGGAGGATTCAAATAAATTATGTGAACTCCTATAAATTTATCAAACTAACCTCACCACTATGATTAGCTAGGCCATAGTTATGGCCCATTAATTTATAGACTAGAAAACATAATTAGATGTAGTATTGAATAGTGTGTTTCCTAATTTTAATACTATGATTTATTCCAAGGATACAATGCTTGATCCCTCCATCACTTATAATAGGTTTTAATTTTCCATATCATTAGGTTCCCTTCTTAGACAATTTTCTAAGTGAGCATCCTTTTCATGATCCTAAAGGCTCAGTTGAAACTCCACTATACATCTGAATCACCTTGGATAGCCATCTATAGCACTTGTGACCTTGATACCATCCTTTAGGTTACATGGGGTATAGGAGGTGTGGATAAAATGGTGGTGAATGGAAGAGGATGAGGTGGAAGGGAGATGGAGGAAGTAGAAGGAGTAAAAGAGGAAATGGGTGGAGATGGAGGGGGCATAAGAGTGAAAGGAGGGATAATTAAAGGGGAGGATCATGGGAACATTTATGCCTACCATTTTTCCTAAGTGAGGTTCACCTGAGGTAGAATGCCCCTAGGAATGGGTCATGGAATAATAGGGAAGAGATAGGCTGGTTAAAGGCAAGGCCCATTAAACCTTTGGGTAAGGGTGAGAGGGGGATGAGGAGCTAATTATCAAGCTACTACTACTATAGATGAAGGATCCATTGAGGTCTATATAGGAGGTGTAGTTGGAGCATAATGCCTTTGGGATAGATTCATAGTATGGGTTTCCTTCTATTTATTCTTTGGCCTCTTTCCTGGTTTAGCTCTAGGTGTTATGGTGGATGGTGTAATTATGATGATAGGGGATTTAGGGGCTAATGATAGAGGACTTGGAAATATAGAGGGAAACATCAAGCTAATTGATGTGGGGACTATGAGGGTCCTTACTATAAGTAGTATATTCCCAAAGGATGTAGTCATATCTATTATTAAATTCATACCCAAGGGTGTCATTAGGAGGACTTAAGGTTATGATATGTGAGGAGTAAAAGGGAGTGAATAATCAAGGACACTCAAGAGGATTGAAGCCAAAGGTACTTGGGAGAAATATGGAGTGGGAGAAATGGGACATAAAAAGAGTATATCTAAACTAGTGGGTACCAAACCTAAGAGTTGGAATGTGGTGGGAGTGAGGGGTGGAAGGGAAATGGGAGGATATGGAGGAGTAAGTGGGGTAACCTAGATGGGTGCCTATTAGGCACCTCATTCTAGGATCTCTCTCAACTATTATCCACATAAAATCTTAGGGGTTATGATGTTAGTGGTTGAGCTAGTTATGATTATGATGTCTAGCATCATGTAGTTTAGGGCTAGATCTATCATGGCTTGATTAATAGAGCTACCAAAGGAGGTGGAAGTGGAGTGTCAAGAGAAACTAAAGGAGGTAGAGGTAGATATAGAGCATGAGAAGTAAGAGATGCTAGAAAAATTGTATTTGGAGTTAGATATTGAGGGGGAGAAGGTGGTGGGATGCTCTACAAGATACTCCAAGATATGGCTAGAGTTGTTAGAGTTTGGTCCTTCATGGACTAATAAGAATATGGAGGAGGTGCATAGAGGCATTATTAAGACTTCTTACCCTTATTATTCTTCTTGGTTATAATTTAAGATATCACCTCCTTATCATCAACAACATTCAAATATAGTTCATCATCATCTTTAGCTTGATGGCCATAATTGATGTATAGGTGAGTTGAGTATTATTCTAAATGGGATTAAATCAGCCCTTTAGGTTCCCATTATCAAACCTTTCACTTTATAAGGGTAAAGGAGTCTTTCCTAGATATAATATTCTAAATATATGGTTAGGTCTTGTAGATGTGGTGTCATATGGCGATTGGGAGCTATGGTTACACCTTTTGATGATGTTGTGTGTAGAACTTGAATATTCCTTCCACTAGTTGATAGGTAATCTCTAGCTTGGCTAGGTGATCGGGGATATAATATGGTAGGTGGAGGGGGTTTTTGGGAAATATCATGATCTAGATCACCATGTCATCCTTGTAAAACTAGTAGTCCCTGATAGTCGTGATAGAGTCCTAGATTACTTTTGAGAGTTAGGTCATTAGATCATCATTAATACCTTGGTAAACCACTAGGCAAAAGTGATCACAAACATCCCAGACATACTAGTATAACTAGTGTCCATACATATTATAAAATACCATGTGGATTTTTGGTCCATCAAGAACCCACATAGGAAAGGTTGAAGGCTTGAATGAGATAATATTGAAAATTACATCTAGAAGGTAGCTCATGTAGAAGTCAACTTTGGCTCAGGAATATACAATGGCATGAACCAACTTGAATTTGATAAAGCCTCCCATGTTTGGGGTGTTTGAACATGTCATAACCATTTAAAAAAGAGGCACCCATAAATCATTGATGTGTTGATAATTTGGATCATTAAACAACTAGTTCATTAGGATCATTCATACTCATACTTCCTCCCTAAAGGTGTGAACTATATATGCATTGATTTTCTCTTTGTTAACCCATTTGAAATTAGGTTTATTAATAGAGTCATTGATTTCATCATATATCTAGTAGGTGCTCATCTAAATCAACATTACCATTACATCATAAGAGAATGAGAATACTGGGAGGGAGTAGTATGCCTTAAAGTCATTCCCAGATATATTGGTGATCTGGTGTTGAGAATTATGAGCACACCCAGTTATTGATAGTGTCATGCAAGTGGATGGTCTTATGTAAGATGTCACCTAATAATTTATTTCATGGAAATACTTATGGTTTGGATATGTCTTTATGGATTCTACACTTATTTTAAGACCTAAGGGCATCCTCATATTCAACCTACTAGTCATTATCTTTAGTAGAATCCTTGGGGGCCTACTCAATTTCTTTAAGTATATCATTATAGTGCTTATACTTAGTTAAGACAATAGGTAAGGTAGTGTCTTGGTACTCAAGTTTAGCCTTTAGGTTTAAGGATCTATCATCCATTAGAGTAGGATGGAGGGGAAATTAAGAATATTTGAGCATAGAAGGCATGAGATATAGGGGATCTATGGAATTTTGATAGCAAGGAGTTAGATATTTCTTCTAAGGTAATAATGGTAACCATTAATGGGCTCCCCTTACACTTTATAAGTTCATGCATACATATCCTTATATTAATAATGTTTGTAATCTCACTTGCTATGAATTTGAATTCAATCTAGCTAAATTTTCTTTGTTTGTTTCTATTAACACTCCAAACTACACCCTTAGGATAATATGGTTCAGTTCTCTCAGATTTTAGGGTAACATGGGATTGGTTCAAAGGTTATGGGTGACATATAAAATGAAAAAACCTCTAGTTTATGGGGATATATCCCATGGTGCATCAATTTGAGCTCACATCCTAAGACCTACTAATTTTTTGGGGTGAAAAGAGATAGAAATTACATGAAAAAACCTAACCTAATGAGGTAATGCACCAATATTGATCTATCCACTCTAACTAATATTCAATCAATACTTTATGAATCAAGTAAAGACCAATGAATAAAACAAGATTTTTAATGAAATCCTAAGCATAATTATTTCATTTGAGGTTTTTGGTGGATGTCTATAACTTGAAGGTAATGGACATGAGGTCTATTTAAGGCACTATCAACTAGCTTAATATTCAACACAACTACCAACACTTTGACACATCACATGACCTGCATAGGATAACATTTTAGAAAATAGGTGAAGGAAAGGACCTACAAAGGAGGCTAAAACTTCACACTTCTAAAAATTAACAAACATATACACACTAATGCTAGAAAAGAAACTTGAAAACAATCCTTATTTATTGATTCAAAGAGGTTTGCAAGATACAATTTTGGTATAGTCTTCTCATACCCATCTGAGGGATATATGCAATGGATTTCAAGCCTAATTTTATAGGACATGATCAAAAGAGTGAAGAATAATCTTGGAATATAATTGGAATGAATAGGTCATAATGGTCACCATTCATTCAACCAGTAATTATAAGTAGCCCTCCATTCCTCTCATGCATTGCCTTCTATGCTCAAATCTTCATAGGCTCAAACTTGGCTAAAAATAGTTACAAGTAGCCCTCCATAGATCCCATATATCCATGCCTTCTATTCTAAAATCTTCTTAATTTCACCTCCATCCTAATCTAATGGATGCTAGATACTTAAACCCAAAGGCTAAACTTGAGTACCAAGACACTACCTTCCCTATTGTCTTAACTAAGTATAAACACTATAATGATATATTTAAAGAAATTGAGCAAGTCCCCAAGGATTCTAGGCATAATATTCATAGGATCAAACTTGGCTAAAAGTAGTTACAAGTATCCCTCCATTCCTCTCATGATCTCTAAGTATTTACCAAGTCATTCCAATTCATTTGGATGCAAATTCTCCAAGATCTTCTCCATTGGGTCACTATTAGGGTTTTAGGGAGGTTTAAGGGGTTTTGGGTTATTAGAAATGGTTCATAAAGGTTATGAGCTTAAACTATGAACCAATGCCACTAATATATTCTAGATAAGTCCCTTTAACTCTCCAAAAGTGCTCAACTCTGAAAAGAACTATTTTTTATAGTTATGAGCTCATCAAGTTGTTCTTTGGGTGAGAATTGTGTATTTTGTGCACCTACAAGGTAATTTTGAGCCATAGTGACCAATTTTGACCTTTCCAATACAAACTACTATTACTCACACACCTGAAAATCCTTTAAAAAAATATTTTTTATGGTTTAATGTGTTATATAATCCCCTTTTATCCTATGTTCTAGTCTTTAAGTAGTATTACCTTAAGAGAGGTGTTAGGACAATAGGCCTAAAGGCAATGTTTCTTGGTTTTGACCCCAAACTAGAACTATGGGGAACTTGGATACCCTTGATAACATGAAATCCATCCATGAGGACCCTTAGATCACCTATGCTAGCTTTATTAAGACACTTACCTCCTCTTTATGTGCACACAGTTCACCTAGGCACCTAAACATGCCTACAAATGAATTTTAAACATGGAGGCCTCTATAGGTGGCCATTGGGAAATTACTTAAGACCTATAGATCCCTCACCCTCATTAAAAATACATAGGATGTATAGACTTCATCTATTATCTTGTATTCAATGTTGGAGTATCTCTTTTAGGATTGATATGTATAGCACACACCCTACACATGCCAACCAATAGACTAGTTGGGTGCCCATGTAACCTGGGGAGACCATCAAGATTATTTCTAGGCCCAACAATATTATTTGGAAGTATTTTAGGTGTAATTTCCCCATTAGGTCTAAATCAAGGTTTACAAAAGGTTTTGGAGGATTTCCATCTTAATGATGGTTCATAGAGTACATACCTCTAAACCAAAACCTTTTTCCATGAAAATCTAGCCCATAAACCCCTTCGAATCACCTGAATAGCTCTTGGTCCCATGTAAACTATATTATGAGATATGAGTGAAAGTTGGTGGCCTTTGATCTCTTTTCAAGCATTCTAGGTGGTTAACAGTATTAATGATTATTCATAGAGTTAGGCTCCTAAATCCCACTCTTTCTTCCATGAATCTTGAGTACATAGCGATCCTCAACTCCCCTTAATATCATTAGGTTTGAGTATTCATGCCAAGTGAGATATGAGTTCTTGAGTTGGTTACTTAGGATAGTGGAGCTTATGAGGGTGTTAAGACTAGATTGGACTATTTATTTGTATTCTTATACTCCACATACCTCCTTTAGGATTGATATCAACATCATACACCTAATTATGACTTAAATCTACTTGGGGTCATTTATATCTGCCACTAAGGTGAGGATAGCATCTTGAGGGTTCAAGGTGGATTTACGCCTTATAGGCTCAGACTGGGTTTTAGGACCTCAAGTCACCTATAGGTGCATTTTTAGATTCAATTTTATCATAAAATCCTTTTCAATATATTTTCCACCTTCTATACTTACCCTCAGCTACCCTAGTTATCATCTCCATCTCTCTCTCTCTCATGGTCTGCCCTAAGTGTCATTCACCAGCCTGGGTGTTGGAGTCAGTTGTGTTAGATGCTTAGGTAGTATCTTTTATCCCTATAAACTATTTATGGATTCAAAAACCCACATGACATGTTCTTATATCTAACTGTCACTTTTAGGATCTAGCCTCTTTAATATCTACTAACAACACTTGTTCACATAGTCATACATCAAAGTTTATGTGTCCTAAGTATCTATCCCAGACCAAATAATCACCTTAGATTGGTATAAACATCATATTATATCCTAAAGGATACATATATCATCATCACCCTAATATTACCTTTTACATGCTCTTGACATTTCCATTTACTCCAGTCATGCATTCTAGACTAACTAAGTAAACCTAACTCACTATACTTGCTTGAGCCATTCTGCTTAGTCATCTCTCCAAACTCTTTATCCTTGGAAACATGATTCCTATGCTCTAACCACCATATTAGTCTAAATATACACTTATTTTAAATAAAATTTCATGTTCAAGGTTGGGGATAGACTTCCTACATCTTTGAGGTAATGGTTTAGATATGTTGACTATCAGGGGTCTTTAAGTAGGTTCCTGAGTGAAAAAAGTGGTTTCATGTCATGTTCAAGACTTTAATGACCTCCCTTGAATAAAAATCCATACCCTTAATATATACATATCAAAAATATATATCCCTTCCTTAAATTTGAGACTCAGTTGCATATGATGGTTTTGAAAACATTTGAAGGGTAGATCTAAGTTGTCTTCTTGTAGGTGGCCATTCTGCTTGTCAACAGTATCCACACTTGGCTATGCCCTTTTATCATAGTATTAATGGAATTTATATACAATATTTGGCCGTGATATCAACCCTTAATCATGTTTATAAGGGTTTAAACCTATAATTGTAAGTCATAAGGCTTTATGGATTTTTATCATGGAACTCAAAGCCTATTACGAGGTAGATATGATTGATGAGACCATCATATGGCAGAGTTTATTTGAGAGATGTCAAAAGGGATATTAACCCATACTTAAGATGACTTATGAAGACCCTAGGAACCCATTCTCACATTCTAAATAATTAATAACATTTTTATTCCAACAATCAAACATATGGAGCGAGAAATGAAAACCTAAGATTTTATGAAAACCTTAATTTCTGCTAATACACCTTGACTTCTAAAAAATAGGTTTATGAAGGTGTTGGATAGATAGTTCATGGTTTATTTATTATGAGGGATATAATTATGTTTGACAATCATAAAATAATTACTTTTACATATGAATACAACACTCCTTTACTACCTCTATAGTTACTTGATGACATTCAACAAACACCATCGTGAAACACTATATTCTTCTTTGTAATGAAACTCAAAATGCAAGAATTTTCATTTGAAGGAAAGATATTATGGGAGTTTAAGATCCATATGACCACTCTACTTGAGATAATAATGCAAAATTATCTTAATAAATCCATGAAACTATCATTAGACCATCAAACTACTATCCTTTCTCAGATGTATGCATTAGAGGCTCTTCCTTATCAAGGAAACACTCTTTGTAGTTAGTAACTTTAGGTAACTTGGATGTTTATTACTACCATAGGCTCAAAAATGTGAACCATGGGTGGAGATTACATTTTAAGGGACATAAGGACCTATAGAATACATGTATAGTCATTGGTTTCATCAAGCAGGATAATAATGCACTGAAATCATTCCATTTTTGATCCTATGTGAATGTATAAGGCTAGTCTAACTACCTTTAGTTATTAATTTTATTTCATAAATAATAAATTATAAATATGGAAACCAATGCCTAAATTTTTAAGGCCAATATACCACCTTCCTCTATCCAAGATCTGAAGTCACCATCTTCTCTCTCTTATTTGTATTAAGTAAGAACTTAACTAGTTATCCAAGGCTGCCAAAGAGCTCGATGGAAGAAATGGATTAGTTTTTGGATCTTGTTGTCTTAAAACACCTTTTTCTCACTTTATATCTATACAAACTTTCCTATGTATATCCATGACTCTCTCTGACCATATTTATACTATATGGATCCGTACTTGTCTAAAAACTCCTACAAAACACTACATTTCTCATTTTCTTAGTTTTTCAAACCATGAATCATTATTTGTGGGTAGGAGGAGGGAAAATAGGGTTAAAATTTTATTTAAAACCATTAATTACAAATGGTGAAGTTGAAGATACATTATCTCCCATGTGTGGGTCCTTTTAGTGGATAATAAAGCATTTTGACTTTTGAATAGATACCCTTTACATATAAAACCATTTAATCATGGTAATATGGTGATAATGGGGACCATTTAAGGCATGATTTATGGTCTTAGTGTCACTTTTAGAATAAACTAGCACCGTCTTATGGTTAAACACCCCCTTTTTTAAGTAATACACATGATCTCAAGTAAAAGTGCAAATAAGGGCTACTTTAATATCTATCAAGAAGCCTTAAAACATGTTAAAGACTTAAAAAAAGTTAACATATACTTATTATAATACCCTTAACCCCTCTTATCAAGACATACCTTGTATATCTTTAACATAATAGATCAATTCATTATGGGTAATAAGCTAAAACATTTAATCATCTTCATTATGAACAAATTTAGACCATTAAGACCACCCTAAGGCCTATTATGGATATTTAAACATATCTAGTCACAAAGGGAGCATTTTTTGACACAAGCCCAATAGGGTGCAAAAGATAATTACTATGGTATTCCTTGACTTGACCAAAATGCTTAAACATGTTGCCTTGATATGAGGACTAATGATCCCCTTTTGGATTGTCTTGACACTTCAAGAAGCATAAGAGGGTAACCAAGGTGAGTTTATGTTCTTGTGAATAGGTTGACTCCTTTTTATGCCTAAGGGTATAAATTAGTCAACAATTTTTAAATCTAGAATTTAATTTAAATCCCATAATCCTCTACCACTATTTAGATACAGCAATGGTGATGGGATGTTTTAAATTGTCCAATCAGGTTTACCTTACCATTCTATTAAATCCCAGCATGTGGTAGGCATGCAGTCATATATCTTAGAGGATTTTAAACTAAATTTTACTTTATGACACATTTTATCTACTCATTATTCTTCCCATTAATAGTCATCACATAGGCACATCTTCATTCCCCATATCATTCCCCTAGGTTGGGTAATGTGTCACCTAGGGATATGTGGCACATCTTGATTAGATCTATGGTTTTATATGTACTTTTTTGGATATTCTTGGGTCCTTATGTGGTTGATATCTCATTTTCATAGTGGAAAACATGGTTCCTTTCAATTTGGTAAGGTTCTCCTAGGATTTGACATCTCTAACAGTTCTGGGGGACTGACTACTCTACCTCATGGTGACATGGTGCCTTCCCATTTGGTTGAGCTCTCCTAGGATTTTATATATCTAACAGGTTTAGGGGATTTTCTAATCTAACACCTAGTGATGTGTCACCTTCCCATTTAGCTAGGCTCTCACATCTTTGAAAATTTTGGGGGTCTAGTTGCTCTCACTCATGGTGTTATGGCACCTTCCCATTTACATTGGTCTCTCTTGATCTCTAACATATTTGACAAGTTTGGGGGGATAGCCACTCTGACTCATGGTGATATGACACCTTAACATTGAGATAATCTCTCTCAATTTATAACATATTTGATAGGTCTAGTAGATTGGCCACTTTTACTCATGGTGATGTGGCACTTTCCCATTCAGATGGGCTCTCCCAAGATTTGACATCTCTAAAAATTCTAGGGGACTAATTGCTATAACTCATGGTGATATGGAACCTTCCCATTCATATTGGTCTCTCTTGGGATTTGACATCTTTGATAGGTTTGGTAGACTAGCCACTTTGACTCATGGTGATGTGGCACCTTCACATTTGACCAAGCTCTCCTAAGTATGACATTTTTGAGAAGTTTGGTAGACTGGTCACTCTCCTTCCCATTTGTACTAGTTTATTTTGGGATTTGACATCTCTGATAGGTTTGAGGGACTGGCCACTCTTACTCATGGTGACATGGCACCTTCACATTCGGTTGAGCTCTCTTGAGCTATTACATCTCTAAAAAGTTTCATGGACTAGTCTCTCTAACTCACGATGGCATGGTACTTTCCCATTTGGCTGAGCACTCTCAGGCTTTGATATCTATAACAAGTCTAGGGGACTACTCACTCTAACTCATGATGATGTGGTTCCTTCTCATTTGGTTAGGATCTCTTGGACTCTAACATATCTAAAAAATCTAGGGGAATAGCTTCTCTAACTCATGATGATGTGGCACTTTTTCATTTGGTCAAGCTCTCTTAGGCTCTAATATTTTTGATAGGTCTAAAGGATTGACTTATTTGACTCATGATGATGTGATACCTTCCTATTCAGTCAAGCTTTACAAAATGCACAAAATTACTAAGTAATAAAAATAAAAGGAATGTAGTATATTAAAACTTACTTTTTAGATAGAGAGATCTTGATTTTCCATGGAGGATAATGAGTCTACTACTTTAGAAAGGGAACTAAACTATGGGATATTTAAGTAATAAATTAACCTGTAATGTTATCACCATGATTTATAAAAAGAATAAACACTCTTTAGTTCTAAATAAAAATTAAAAGAGGCATTTTACTTGTTGGGTGAATTAAGGTGGTGCACATTATAAATATTTGAGTAGGCATCAGTGATGGGAACAAAGGAAAGGACCCTAAAGTTCTGGTTCATGATATTTTTATAAGGGTCCCCCATTTCCAAGGAAAGGGGGTATATTGGAAATAACAAGTTTATTTTTTAGTTATGTTGGGTTTGGGTCCTCTAGGGACCTCAAAGGTTCTTTTCACTCATGAAGACCTAGGCCTTCCTCTATTCCAAAGCTATTTCTAGACCCAGACAAATCATAGGTTATTATAATTTAGGGGCCCACTTCAAACCTTTACATTTAGCATGTTTCTCTCACTTTAACATTAACATCACTTTATTGGATTTAGGTCTTACTAGAGACCTAGAAGGATTTATCTCTCTTCATTTATTCTAGATACCTTAACCTCTATCTATGTCCAAGTTGGTTCCTAATCCATCCAAAATCAGTCTATTGGTCCCTTGGGAACCTTGATGGTTCTTTTGAGACATGGGCATCTTGCTCTATTAGTCCAAGTTGGTTTTTGGTCTAGCTAAAACTAGTTAGTTCATGTACCAGTCAAAAGTGATGATTGTTCTTTCTCTAAAGACATGGGCCTCCTTTTGTGCCCAAGCTAGTTCTATATCTAATCAAATTCTAGAATGCATGGTCCCCTGGGGGATCCCTATGGCTCTTTTAGAGACCTAAGCCTCTTTCTCCACTAGTCCAAGATGGTTTTTATTCCATCTAAAACTAGGTAGTTCTTGCACCAAGAAAAAATAATTATTATTCTCTCTACTATTGTTCCTCCTTTATTTGGTTCCTTTCTACTCTTTTCATTATTGTTTCCTTTTTTGGTATGGTCCCTTTTGTCTTTTTGGTGATTTTTATCTTGTGTATGCTAGGGGAGACCTAGACCTCCTAATGTGTCTAGGTTGGGTTCCACACAAGTCTAAAGTGGGTTTACCTTAATCTGAATAAATAAGGAGTATAGGCCATCTAAGATGATTAGAATAGATAAGTTTTAAATCCTAATCTACTCACAATAAAACATGTAAATAACTACATAAATTAATAGAAGATCCAAAAACACATAATGCCAATCTAAAAGTGAGAAATAATAAGAAAATAGAATGGGAAAAGACAAATACATGAACATTCAACAAAATTTCAAATTTATCTATGCATCTAGTTGAAATATTTCCTATCCATGCATTAAATCTCTAAGCTAGTAAATGAGATGGGAAAATAAGTTGAATCCCTCTAGATAAATAGACCAATCGACCCTTTTTAAAATTCTTTAAATAAAATTTATACATTAGAAGGGCCTTTTACACTCATTTTCATGATGGAAGAATTTATTACAACTACATGAAAGATCAAAATAAATATTTCACTTATTAGAACCACTTGAATATATGATGATTTGGTTGGGATTTGTTTTTAAGGTGTCATAAACTAGTTGGTCATTTTTTCATTTAACACCTTTACCACTTAGCATGTCTTATAGATGTGTGATATTTGGTGTCACAAAGTGTTGTGACTAAGCTTGAATAATGTTGAGAGCTATGAATTCTATGAACAATTGAGAATTCCATAAAGGGATTTGACTATTAAAAAAGTTCCATGAAGGATTGTAAAATGATATAAGGAATACAAACAATACCAAATATTATAATAAATATGTGAATAAGGATGAATCCCATAAATTTTGTATGTAAATGGAAATGCAACTGATCTATAAATCAATCTTATCTCAAAGAAGATAAATCCTACTTACACTTCCAATTGTTGATACATTAGACATTTTGGGTTATGACCAAGATGGATCTATTAGACCTATCCAAGGGATATTTTACCATAATAATATCACTAAGGAGGTTTTCAAAACCTCTGTTCAGTCAAAACTATGTAATAACCCTGACTAGGTCCTATGTTTTCATATTCACAAAAGTAAAAATGACAAAAGTAAAGTAAATTATAATCTAGTGCTCACCAAAACTTGTGGAAAAAAGTGGGGGTAATAAACATGAAAGTTAAACATTAATAGAAGACATATACTCATATCAATGTATACATGATCCTAATGTATGGGAAAGAAGTATTAGTGCTAATCTATATACTCTTACAAAAGAGGAACAAAGTTAGGAATACTTACCTTTCAATATGAACTCGTTGATCCTGAATCTCTTCCTTGACCAAGTTGCTTCACAATAGGTTATTGTGGTATGTAAATATGACAAGGATAAATCAAATCTAGGCTACATAACCTATCAATACATTCAAAATACTTCTCCATGAGACAAAATCTATTGGTGGATAAGCAGATGCATAATATATATCTCTTATTCTTCTCTTCTTTTCTCTTATCTTATTGAATGATGAAATGAGTGTGTATATATAGTTGAATATAACCCTAATCCTTTCCAAAATTTTATCTAACATGGTTAGCCCAATCAACTTTATATCATTATTAAAAAAATTAAATTAGGTCTTGGTCTAGGTCGATCAAGGGTCAACCTAGATTCTAAATGAGTTTTGTCAATTAGAGTACAAGTTCGATGGGTTTGACAGTGTATTGTTAACCATCAAAAAGGATTTTAGGCTAGGTAAGGGTTGATAAAGGTAAAAAATAACCAAAGGAGGGTGAAAAAAAGGAGTAAAATCTTAGGAGAATGCTTTTAGGATATGGTTGTGTAGATAACAAGTGGTAGTAAAGGGACAATATTCTTGTGAAGCACTAATGGTCTACCCACCCCTTTTATGATGTACCCCTTAAGGCATGCACTCAGAGAGATTGAGACTTAATGGGTTTTAGCAAGAGAGAAATCATTAGTAATTGATAAAACTTGAAAATATTATGTGTATACATATGCCCCACTAAAATCTCATCACATGTCACATAGGTGTAACACATGATGGTGCTTTAGGAATATAACATAGCAACACACAATGTTGATGCTGAATAAATTATAGTAAAGATCAAATAAGATAAATTAAAGGACATAATTGAAAGACACATACCTGTACTTACCTTAATATTATAGATAAATAAGGAGATGTAAGAAATTTTAAGGTGTAAAATGTAAGAAGCATTAGGCAAACCTATAAAAATTAGTGAAAAGAGTGAAAAATTGAAATTTTTGAAACATGTACATATAATAGGTGAAAATATTCTCTATGTTGTAAGGATTCCAGAACATTTTATGATTTAGAAAAAGAGCTAGTATGAATGAACATATGATCAAAAGATAGAATATAACAGTAGATATTTTAAAGGTAAATAATTTTTAATAGTAAATATAAATAGGGTAAAAATAATTCATTTATTATTTTTACTATTTAGAGAAAATAAAGCTCTAAGAGACCTAGTTAGAGACTAGAGAGCCATCCTGGTGAGAAGATAACAGTTGAGATGAGGAGGATTCATAGTGGCCATAATGAGTAAAACATAGGTAAGTAATTGGAAATTTAAAATTTTTGATTATTTTTATTTGAAATTAAGCTAAAAATAGAAAATTAATTGTATAGAAAAATCTAGATACTAGAATTAACAATAGGAAATTTCTATGTAAACTAGGGGTAAAATGAGGTATTGGGTAGGAAGAAGTTGGACCAATAAATTCCCAATGAATTTATGGTAAATGTTCTCAAAGTCATTTTTTTGGACAAAAAGATTTAACCTAATAAACTTAGTCCATAAGATGAAGTAGAATGGTAAGGCCGATTGCATAGCAGTGGGTCAATTTATTATGCTAAAATGGGGTTGATTGCATAGCAGTAGGCTAACTTGCTTGGTAAGGGGTAAATTATGACTACATATGATAGGGATGATTTAGTATCTTATAGCAAGAAAAATGTCGATGTAGTATCAATATGGCCAATCTACTAGGAAATTGAAAGGGCCAATCTAGTATCACAAATAAAATATAGGGCCAATTTAGTATTTGAAATGGGCCAACACTATAGAAATTTGAGAAAATAAATCAAAAAAGGCTAATTTTTGAATTTTTAAGATGTATTTTTATTATTTATTACATGGAGATCTGATACATCCTTTGTTATTTGATATTTTTCAAAGATGCTAGAGGTATTGGAAACTGATAGATGCATCATGGCTACTGGATATACTAGAGAAATTGACTAACATAGATAGAGAATAATTTATCACACTATTATTTTAAGGCATCATAGAGATTAGGTGCATCCCACTTAGTGTTGATCTCATTTTCATATTCCTTAAAGCATGATGTTAGGAATGGTAAAGGTATTCCAACCAAGAATCTAAAGTGTTAGCAACAAAACATCACACAAGTAATCTATAGATATGATATTCAAAAATAAGGTAAATCATATACCATTCAGAATGAAACATATTAGTATAATAGGAAAATCTCTTTCATAAATAAGCAAGGTAAAATACTAAACTATCCTAACTAGCCAATGTGGGATAAATCCTCAAATAGGATAAACTAACTAAAATATAAAATAGCTAGCTAATACACTATCCAACATTATAAATACATGAAATACATACTCTAACACCCCCTCTTAATTGAATCTAGGGGATAAAAAAACCAAAAAATAAATAGTGGCATATCCACAGTATGAGTCCCGGCAACTAGGCTTGATAAAGTACTCATGTACAATATGTATCCATGAAATGGAGATGGAAGATGTCCCATGATCACCCCCAAAGGATAAATTATGAAACCTCAAGCATGCTATGCAACTCAAATAAATTAGGTGATGAAAAAGGGTTCATGAAGATGTTTGTAACTTGTTACTGAGTTAGAATGTACTCCAAGCTAAGAATGCCATCCTAAATGTGCTAATGAATGATAAAGTGCATATGTATCTCAATATGCTTGGTCTATTGACTCAATTGGGTTATGAGATATATGAATTGTAATCTATTTGTCACACCAAATTATAGTAGGTGAATATTGTATGAATTCAACTCTATAAATAACTAATAAAGCCAAAGAACCTGTTGATTCACTATAACTACTGCCATGTACTAAACCTCTATAGATGGTAGTGAAATAGCCTATTACTTCTTTCATAACTAAGAAATGGGTGAATAACCAAGACCAAATATGTATATATAATTGGAATTTTTATTATCAATATATCCTTACCAATCTAAATCATTGTGCCCAATCAAATAAGTATAACCCCTAGTGTAATGTAATCCAAAATGATTAGTGCCTCACAAATATCACAAAATCCTCTTGGTAGCCTTCCAATGACTAATATGAGGTCCATGCACAAACCTAGATAAAATCCTAACTACAAATAAAATGTTATGGAGAGTATGGGTCAAATACATAAGACTCCCAACCATTTTCTTATATAATGTAGGATCACAAATTGGAGTAGTACAATTGTCAGTGAGAGCCACTCTAGACTGAAAAGGAAAAGGAATTGGATTGAAATTATCCATGCTAAAATTCTAAATAAGATCAAGTGTGTACCTATGTTGACTCAAATAAATCCCTATAAATAACAATGAAATATTTAAACAAGGAATAAATGAAAAATGCTAAGATATATCATGTCAAACTATTGTAAAAGTGCCTGTTGAATAGTCTAAATCTGTGATGAGAATATACCTATGAGAAGTAGATCATCAACATACAATACTAGTGTAATAATTTCCTCCCTAATATGTTGAATATACACTATGGGATCAGAGTTTTAACAAACAAATCTAATGGAGAGAATAAATGAATCCATCTTCTCATACCAAGATTGAGGGGCCTATTTGAGACCATAAAGAGACCTCCTAAGTCAACAAACAAGAGAAGAATCATGAAAAAACCTAGCAGGATGCTCCATATATATTTTATCATGCAAGTATCCATGTAAAAAAGCACTCTTGACATCCATCTAATATACTATCCAACCCTATGATGCATCAAGATAAAGTATAAGGTGAATAGAATCCATCTTGGCAATGGGCACAAAATTATTAGAGTAGTCAATACCTTTGACCTACAAGACCCCCTTTAAAACAAGATTTGACTTAAACTTATCAATGGACCCATTAGTTTCATATTTTGTGTAGTAAATCCACTTACACCTAACCAATTTTCTTCCCTTAGGAAGAGTGACCAAATCTGAAGTTTGAGTCCTCATCAATGAAGAATACTCATCTATCATCACATTATCCCACTTATGTATCCCATGACCCTATGAAAAATACTATGGATCCCCAAATAATGTCTAACATAAAATTCCATTACCCATATAATGTGAATGATGATGTAAATTAGGTGGAAGATCTTATATGAATGGTGATAACTCATAAACTATAGTATGTTCCAACCTAGGCATAGTGGAAACATCAATGTGAACATGATCCTCATCCTCTATAACCTCCTCAAGAATCTCTTGAACTAGCTCCTTAAATAATAAATCCTTGAGAGGATGTGAATCATCAAAATAAGAAGGCATGGAAGAAGATGAAGAGTCATGAGATGTGAAATGCTCATCAAACTATACATGTGTTTGAAAATTAGCATCATGAGTATCAAGATCTAAAATATGATAAGTTCTCATGTCTTCACAATATCATACAAAAATCAAAGGTTTTATCTTCTTATCTAATGCTTTCCTTTTCTAATTTGGTATAAATGCCTAAGTAAGGCTCCCAAAGACTCAAAAAAATGAGACATCAGGCTTGCTTCTATACCAAGCCTCCTCTAGAGTCATATGTTCAAGTGTTCGATGTGGTGTGTAGTTATGAATGTATTTCATATAATTAACTACCTCTACCCAATAAATAGGAGCTAAATCCTACATGTAATTATCCATCTCCTTTAGAGTTCAATTCTTCCTTTTTTCTAAGCCATTTTTTTAAGGAGTATGTGTACAAAATGCTGGTGAACAATACCATGAACTAACAAAAAATTAGAGAAATATCAACTAAAGTAATTCCCCCCATTATCTTTATGAAGCTTCTTGATGCAAATTAAATATTTTTTATTAAAAAAAGTCTTAAAGACTTTGAAGTGAACAAAGACGTCACTCTTTTACTTGAGGAAATAAAACTAAGTACTCCTTGAAAAATTATCAATGAAGATAAGTGCATACTTATCTCAATTGAAAGGAGTTGGAAAGACCATCAAATCACTATGCACAAGCTCAATTGGTGAAGAAGATATTGTGTATATTCCCTTAAGAAATGGATCCTATTGTTGTTTCCCCAATGCACAACCAAGGTAAACTCCATCAAGACATGAAAGTATAGGAAGACCCTCTACCATAATGTTAGTGCTCAACTCCTTTAAATATTTATATTTTAGGTGTCCAAATCTCTCATCCCAAATCTGACTCTTAGAATTTGCATGAGAAATTAAACATGTCCCTAAAGGAGGAGTATCACAAAAACCCTAAAAATATTAAATTTAAGAACTATGATACACAACACCCTGTGTAATAAGTGTGTGTGGCTCTAACAAAGTTTGAACTTCAACAACCTATGGTGTGAAAGTCATTGTCTTGCCCTAACTAGAATGGCAAATTTGATAAACTAAAAGTAGATTGGTGGTGATATTTGGAACATATAATATATCATTGATGTGTCCACCATATATTTATGTGTCATCCTTCCCCTTAACCAAAATGTAGGAAAAATCTCCAACCTAAATTTTGGAAGTAGAAGTTAGACCAAAAGATATAAAAGACTCCTTAGAAGAAGTCATATGGTGTGAAACACCAAAATCTAGAACCTGTAGACTAGGAATTTGAATCAAGAGAGGTGGTTAGTATCGTGTTAACTCTAAAATGAAAATAAAATTAAAGAAACACACTAACTATCATAATATCTCTAGGCCTATCACTAGGGGAAGCTTAGTGAGGAAAACCCATTTGAAAAAATAACTAAAGAAATGGAAAAAATGAGGGATATGAACATAAAACACAAATTTCTTACCAAATATTTGATTACTCCAAAAAGTCTCCTTCTTTGGCTTGTTCATCTTGTGCTTTAAGATATCTTCTTCAATAGAGTGGGGCTACCTTCATCTCCTCTTGGAACCCTTGAATTTGAATTGGCTTGGCTCAATAATTTGGCATTATAACACTAAAATACAATGATTTTAGAATGGTTTAAGCATTATAAATTTGCACTATCCAAGCTTAAAATTATGTTTATGAGGCCTTGTATTTATGTATTTTTCAAAAGGTATTGGATCAACCATGATCATCCATCTCAAGATGAAGATGTGTGCCCATGAATTAATTTAATTATAAAAATAAAATACATAAATACCCTCATCATGATTTGGGAAGAAAGGGAATTTATGAGGCATGAGAGGCATTGATGAGGAATGGGAGGTCTTAATCATAATATTTTATGAATTTATGGCTTATGGATGCCACCCCATATAAATGATGTAATTTGATGATGTAGTTATTCAATATCAATTTCAAAAATGTAATATTCAACAAGTTTCATGGAAAATTAACATAAGATCTTGATTCATATTGATTATCCTTAAACATGATTTATCAATTTTAGTGCAAATCTTGGAAATTAGTGCACAAATTAATCAAATTGATCAGAATGTCATATTATTGGCTTGAAATTTGACTAGATTGGAATTGAAAGGTGATGTTAGATGCATTGGATCCGTTATCCCATTTAGGATGTTACTGACACAAAATAACAAAGGCACATGTCTCATGCAATAAAACTAGTAGAAAAGATCAATCTAGAGCACCCAAGTGTGAAAATGTCATTTTAACTCAAAATGATCTGATCAAAGTTAGTTGATTCCTAAATTGCATTACCTCATTTAATGATACTCTGGCCAAAATTGACACTTGAATATGACAGTTTCAGATCATTTAACATGTTTTAGTTTTTTTAGGTGAAATAATGCATTTTTGATAGAAATTGGTCAAAATCCTGGTTGGAGGTCATTAGTAGCTAGTTTTAGGTGTCTATAATTTGCTCCTATTTAGGAAGGCATTGCAATCTATAAGAATAGTAACATCTTAAAGAATGAAAAGGTCTTGTATGACCAAAAAAAGATGATGATTTAAGAAAAAGATCCAAATGGTGTTTGGGAAGCCTATGATGATATCCCCTTGAGGGAGTGCCCATCACATATGTGGATGGATGGTCCTTCAAAAAGAAGCAATAAGAAAGGTGGAATTAACCCATGGTTGAGATTAATCCAAATGAGAAAATTCTTGATTGCATTGATTTAAAAAGTATTGATTTGACCAAAGGTAGTTATAATCATGAATAAAAGTCAAAATAATGATTTTCCCATAGTTGGTTATAATCATTAAGAGGACCTAGATTGGCTAAAGATGATGTTTGATATGGTTGTGCCCTAATTATGATTGATTATCAAACATAACTTAAGTATATAATATAGAATACATATTAAATATGAGCATATGTAAACATAGATGTGATGGTCTAATGACTAAAGAAGCCATAAATAACTAGGCATACAAAGATACATAAAGTAATGAAAGGAATGGATAGAAAAATAATATTTGATCATTAAAAAAGATTTAGTTGTACCTACCAATAAGGATATGATCATCATTATTATCATTGATACAACTAAAAGGGTCAATGGGTTAATTTTATTAAGATGGGTGGAAGGATTTACCAAAGTACTAAGGAGAAACTTATGTGACTCCATTGCTTGTAGACCTTCTTGAAGCTAATTTTTACTATAGCATGTGAAGGTATTCATCATGATATAACCCATGAATACTATACTAAAATATTCATAAGGACTAACTCCTAATCTAAAAAATAATTGAAAATAACACACTAATTATAAAAACCGTGATGACAATGTTGACATATGAATATGGATGGATGCAAGAATAATGTGTGTGAGTCACCAAATGCATACATATATATTGAGTCAAGGCAATAGTACTAAAAGTAAAAAAAATCACACAAACAAACAAACAACTTGAAAAAAAAAAAGCTTGAAAACAAAAGCAAAAAAAAGCATCCTAACAATGACCATGCCCTAGTAAGGTGGATCAAAGATAAATGAATAGGATTAAATATGAAAAATATTTTTGGATTTTGAAATATTATGAATATTTTTATAATGTGGAGGTATCTAAACTTGTTATAGAATTATAAGATGCCTACTTGTAAAATGGCGCGAGCATTTTGCTTAGATTCACAAAACAATGAGAGCGTATGGATAAGGGGGACTACAGTGAATTCAACATGAATTGAGCATGGCCTACTTTGTCCAAAAATGATATTAAGTCATAGTAATTTCTTCCACATAAAAGGTAGGGAGAAACTTGACTAGGTCACAACAAATTCTCAAATCTGGAAAATGGCTAGTTAAATGAAACTAATAATTGCAAGGTGATGCAATAATGCATGATAAACAAATTTTGCCCCTAGTTTGCCTATAGGTGGTTATAACTAGGATACAATAGATTATATCAATGATACTAATTTTCCCATAGGAATTTATAATTAGTAAAAATATTAGTGAACACTAATTTTCCCCATTAGGTGATATAATCAAGCTCACATAAACAAACTTGATATAGGATAGAAAATGAAAGATATATTGGCATATCAACGATCACACTACTTTCGTAGTTTTTCATTTAAACATGGATTTGATTGATTATTGAAACTCAATCAAAATTCTCTTGTAAAAGGTGTAGGAAGAACCAAAGAGATCAAGATCAAAATAGTATTAGGTAGGATGACTTAAAAAAGGCTTTGGTCTAGATAGGAATGGTATGATAGGATGGAATGGTCTAGGATAATAATAGGCTAGTAGATTAGATGAGATGGTAAGAGGGTTACCCCCAAGTGATGGGGTGATTAGGCGGAATATGTGACAATGGAAAAAGGATATGCAACAATGGCAAAAGGATATGCGATAATGGCATAGTACATGTTTTTGGTTGATGATTGTTGTTGGTTTCTAGATGTGTTTGGCTTGGGTATGGTAAATGGCATATGAGTATATTATCTTTTCTAATGTGAATATGCATGTCTTAATCATTAAATAATATAAATAAAATAATCAATCATGTTAATTTCTAGTCCACACCTCATCTGAATAGCTACTCTATCAAGAACTAGTTGCAAATATAGATGCAAATGTTGTTATTGTGATCTTCATTGGTTGTTGATTGTGTTTCCTCCAAAAATTGAGACAAGGTACCTATGTAGCCTCCATAAAGGAAATTACAAGAATGGATCATAAATATGGATAAATGTTGGATGATAGGTTTGATTGGTAAATGGAATGATGGATGATAATGAAATAGATGGTGGTTGGGAAACAAATGAAGATCAAGACTTTCAATCACACATAATGTTATTAATGTTGTATTCAACATAAATTTGTATGTGGTAGGGCTAAATATATCTAATATTCTCTTGATAGGAATACAATATTTTATAGTATTTGATCTTAAGAGTAGTTACCATCTAACTAGACTATATATTGGAAGCTATTTTGATTTGATCTTGAATAATGTAATGAAGAACTTTTGTGCTCAACTATCAGTGCCTTGATGAGGTTTTCATCAATGAAGTTATATTTATTTTCCCATAATGACTTTAAAAAGGTGTCACTAATGAATGTTGGCTTTTGAATTTACTTTTCTTCTAGTGCTTCAAAAAAAAATTCACTAAAAGATATTGAGTTTGAACTTTGTGTGTCCCCTAGCACTTCTAAAAAAGTTTCACTATGAGAGTGTTCTTCTGCTACATGAATGTGGTCCTGGCCTCCTTTTTCTTCTTCAACTACTATGTCACCATGTATGTAGTTCAACAAAGTGTGATTCTATTAGTCCCAATCGACATTTATGGGAGATGGAATGTCAATGAAATGGCTAGATTGGTTGGTGGTAATGGCCTGTAGAATAGTAATAGAATGGAGTTTAGTATCAAAATATTTGTAGAAGATACTAGGATAACTTGTTTCTATGATAAATTATTCATTCTCAAAAACCATATAAGGATCACAAATTTATTTAAATTTATCTATTAGGCATGTATAACCAATATTGTAATAGTCACAAATGTATTATATTTATAAATCTGATTCTGACTCAAGGGACTCTGAATCTAATGTTGAGACTAAAGTTGATTTTGATTTTGATGATAAATCTGATTTTTATTCAAGAATATAACCTAACTCTAACTCTAATTCTTCATCTAATGGGTACTATGTTACAATGATGTCTTGTTGAATGTTTGGTATTAGATAAGTAATGACTTGTGATGGCATAATGGGATCCAAAAAAAGGTTTTTTAGAGTGGGACTACTCTAAGATGGAAAAAAGGTCAAGATACAACTCCTCAAAGATTGGATTATCAAAGGGAGGCCCTTGAAAAATAGGTATATAGTTGAGGTAATGATTTGCCCAAAGGCAGTTATAATCATTAAGAAGTGACTCAACTGAGACTGGCTCATCAAAGTGAGACTTCTCAATAATAGGTATAGGATTTAAAGGTGATTCATCATAGGTATAATTTTCACAAATTTTTGGTTCAACAAAAACATCTTAGATTGGTTGGTTTTTTTGACCTTGGTTTCTAATGAGTTAGAAAATACCAATTTTAAACACAACTATGTCTTTGAATGATTGCTTTAGTTGAGGTTGTGATTAGATTGGCTATGGTTTTCTAAAGTCGGGAAATATTGTCAATTGATAAATAATGATAAATGGTTATATAATTATAGGGAATTATGGAGCTTGGTTATTCACATAAGCTAAAGATCTAGGTCTTGGTATAGAAATGGTATGGCCTTGTGAAGCTTGATTGCTTGCATAAGCTAAAGGATCAGGTCTTAAAAGGATAAGTTTAGGGTATTATGGAGCTTGGTAGCTTACACAAGCCAAATCATCTATGTCCTCCTCATAAAACATATCATCCTAATCTTGAGTTGGATCATAAGTAGTTCTTTTCTATGTTCCATGTAGTGATTATCATAAAGAGGGTATGGATATGTATCCCAAGAAAAATTATCTATATTTGGGTCTTCAAAAAATTCCTCCTTATAAACCCATTCATATCAATCAAGGTCTCAAGTTATATCGTAATTAGACATTTGGTTATAGTCAATTTATTTGTCTATTCTATCATAACTTAGATTGTATGTGACTCCACTAGAAGTGTAGCTAGACATATCTACATTAATGGTGAAATTTTTTAAAACAAAAAGTCTTAGAGTTCTAAGAACTTTTAAAAATAATGTCTAGAGGACAAAAGGTTCAAACTTGGTCTAACTTGGTTGAAGGTGGAGCTATATCTCTAATGTGGTCTGAAAATGGAGTTGTATCTCTAAAATGGTTTGTGCTAAGATTTGGCATAAAATAGTCTAACATCAAATGTCTAATGTCAAATTCCATACACACAAAAGGTCAAGCATCTAAGTAAAAAACAACATATCAAAGGTCTAGGCCAAAGTGTTCCAAACAAGGTCTAGACTAGGAAAGGGAAAAGAGTCACTAGGTATTTTATCCAAATGCAGAGTTAAAAACTAAGTTCAAATAGGTTGTGTTAGGACTTTTGGACAAATGGAAATAACAATTAGGCTTGAAACAAAGGATTAATGTGAATTTGATTTAATCTAACAAGTTTGGAAATGATTTTGACATAGACCAAGCACATGGAATCAAACATAAACATGGTCAGTTGGCATAAGCCATAAGGCAAAAGGATCTTGGAAAAATGTTGTGTTCTCCTAAATAAAGGCACACACAATGATGAAGATAGGCATTGAACAAACAAACAATAAATAGTTATCAAGTTTGGGTAATCAATTAACCAAATTTATGCAACCCAAAAGAGAAATATCTATGTATCAACTCCACAAATTGAGGCCTAAATAGAAATTAATAAATTTTTGAATTCAAACTTGAAAAGGTTAATTGAAAACTTAATGTTGAAAACTAGGATTTGACCAAACAAGCTTGATAAGATTGGGTAGAATGACGGTGCATAAACAAGATCCAAATGGCATATGTGATTGGTTTTAAACAATGGTTTTGATACAATGTTAAATAAGTTTTGAAACAAATTGATTCACTTAATGGTGTAAGCATTCTCAAATGATGTGATCAATGTTATGTTTCAAATACTAAAAGGCTCAAACTTGATGATGATGTGGGCAGCATAATGGTACCCATCTCAAAAAAGTAACACACACACAATGTTTAGAAAAAAAATTCAAGGCTCAAGTGTGGTGTGAAATATATAACATAACACCTCTTTAGAGAAAAGAGTGGCATATAAAAAAATTGGATTTTACATGGTTTATAAACAAACATATTAGTTTTAATCTCAAAACACCAAGCAAAAAAATGATAAAATATAAGTAAATTATCCAAATTCTTATCAAAGGTGTGGAAAAGCAGGGTTGACTAAAATTAATTACTTTTTAATCATTTCTAGATGGATCAGATGTCTACCAACTTTGACATTAGCAAACAAGAAAAACAATATGTCTATTGGGTTTATGGCACTTGGATTGTTGTAAAAAGGTCTATCCCTTTTTACAACCACTACATCCATCACTTTCTCAATGTAGTGAAAATGTCCAATGTACTAATACATCTTAGTCTTAGCCCCAATGCTAGGAGGTGATGTAACCACTCAAACATTTGATCCCAATAGGGTGATCTAAATTTATATACCCTTGATGGAGAGGGGTTTAAAATAATGTCGAGTGATGAATTATCAGGTCAAGGCTTCTTAAAAGAACTCATGGGAGGTAATGAAGTCCCCCTCACAAGTCAAAAAGCATGAAATATATGACACAATAAAAAGACTTTATGGTCACCTCTAGATCACCCAATACTATTATGAGTTTTGAGGGATTTAAATGATGTTCTTTCTATGCCTTAGACTAGGCTCAAAGTGTGATGAGATGGTACTTTTGATCCTAAAAGTTACCTAAAGGGGATGGATGGGAGAGCATACATGCAAATATCTTTTCACTAAAACACACAATCAATAAGCATGTTTGCAAATAATTGAAGTGAGGTTAATTTTGTTTCACCAAATTAAAAGTGTTTGATTAAATTCATTACTCGCCCCTTGGTTTTAAGATGCACAAATGAAAATAATTGAAAGCCACCCAAAAAGAAGTTGGTGATTTTAATCCCAAAAGTTTCCTAAAGGGGATGGATGGGAGAGCATACATTTAAAACTCCCTATTTACTCAAACAAGTTTAGACTAAACAAATATTTACTCAAACAAGTTTAGACTAAACAAATAATGAAATCAACTTGAAAAAACTTTGAAGTGTATTCAATTTTATAACACTAAACAAAATGTGTGGTGGGGTTATTTTATCCCCTTGGCTTTAAGTTGTAAACTTTGAAAGAACAATCAAAACATTCAACACATATATGGAATTTTTCCTCTTTAAACTCAAATTAAAAATGTCTAATTATGTTTAGAATATCCAAAAATAAGTGTGAAAGTACTAATTAATATTATTTTAGCACTTTTTCATATAAATCTTGAAATAAAATGGTCAGCACTTCTTTTATCTTTGAAGCATTTTTCCAAGTGAAATAAATAATTTTACAAATTAAGCTCTTAGGTTGGGTTGGGTTACATAGTCGAGTTATATTGGAATTTGATTCGGGTTGGTAGCCAAGTCAGATTGGCAACTAAGTTGAGTTGGCAGTCAAGTCATGTTGGTAGGCGAGTCAGGTTGGCAACTGAGTTGAGTTGGGAGCTGAGTTGGGTTAGGATCTAATTCATATTGGTAGCCAAGTTAGGTTGGGATCTAAGTCAAGTTGGGAGTTGAGTTGGGTTGGTAGCTAAGTTACACAATCGATTCAAGTTACATAGTCTTGAGAACAAAATTGTGACTTACAAAAAAATAGATTTTTTTCTCAAATCTTCACCTTCTTTACTTCCACACTCAAAGATCCTACATGAAAATAGTTAGAATGTTTCTTGTAGGTTATATTTGATCAAATTCATGGGGTATAGCCCCATCAAGCATGCCATTATGTAGATTAGGAATTTGACTCAAGAGAGGTGGTTAATATTATGTTAGCTCTAAAATGAAAACAAAATGAAAGAAACACACTAACATAACATCTCTAGGCCTAGTCATTAGGGGGCTTAGTGAGGAAAAACTATTTGAAAACACAACTAAAAAAATGGAAATAAATGAGAGATATGAACACAAAACACAAATTTATTACCAAATCTTTTATTTCTCTACAAATTATCCTTCTTTGGCTTGCTCGATTTGTGTTTCAAGAGATCTTCTTCAATTAAGTGTGGCTACCATCATTTCCTCTTGCCACCATTGGTTTTGGCTTGGATTGGCTCAACAATTTGAAATTATAACATTAAAATGAAATGATTTTGGAATGATTAACAATTATAACTTTGCACTATCCAAGCTTAAAACTATGGTTGTGAGGCCTTCTATTTATAGATTTTTCAAAAGGGGTTAGATCAACCATGACCATCCATCTCAAGATGAAGATGTGTGGCCATGAATTAATATAATTATACAAATAAAATACATAAATACCTCATCATGATTTGGGAATAAATGGAATTTATGAGGCATGGGAGGCATTGATGAGGCATGGGAAGGCTTAATCTTGATATTTTATGCATTTATGGCTTGTGGATGCCACCCCATAGAGATAATGTCATTTGATGTAGTTATTCAATATCAATTTCCAAAATTAAATATTCAATAAGTTTCAAGGAAAATTAACTTAAGTTATTAATTCATTTGATTATCCTTAAACATTATTTATCAATTTTGGTACAAATCTTGGTAATTAGTGAGCAATTAATCAAATTGATCAGAATGTCATATTATTGGCTTGAAATTTGACTAGATTGGAATTAGAAGGTGATGTTAGATGTGTTGGATCCATTATCTTATATAGGATGTTATCGATAAAAAATAACAAAGGAATGTGTCTCATGCAATAAAATTGGTACAAAAAAGCAATCCAGGGCATGTAGGTGTGAAAATGTCATTTTGACTAAAAAAGATCTAATCAAAGTTAGCTACTTCATAAATTATGTTGCCTCATTTAATGATACTCTAGCCAAAATTGACACTTGAATATGACAAGTTCACATCATTTAGCATGTTTTAGTGTTTTTAGGCCAAATTATGCATTTTTGATAGAAATTGGTCAAAATCCTAGTTGGAGGTCATTGGTGGCTAGTTTTAGGTGTCTATAAGACCAAACTACCTAAAACATGTAACTATGATCTATTGACAACATTAAGTGATTTCATGTGCTTATGATATGGAGAAGGAATGGAGATATATATCTTATGTTTTCTAATATCATCTTCTAAGGATTTCATTCTCTTAAATCACCTAGAATCTTCATGATCAGTCCCCCCACAATAGGAGCAGGATAGGTTAGACTTATTCTTGGTTTTAGAAGATGGTTTAGGTTTAGATGTAGTAGTGTTTGGCTTAGGTGCATTTTGAGGTGGATGAGTGTTATTATGCTTACACTTATATGTTTCCTTAGTCTTAGGATGTTATGCAACTAATGCTTTTTGAGAGGTAGAAGACTCAAGGTGAGATCATTTGGATTCCTACCTAGTAAGTCTCTCGTAAAATAGCTCTAAATTTGAAATTTTGAATATGACACCTAAGGCATCCATACACACTCTTCATCATTTTTATCTCATCCACTCCCCTTCAACTATTTCAACAAATGCTTAAAGTTAGTGAGGTAGACTAAAATTTAGGTAAAGTATTTTAGATTTAGTGAAGTAAGCTCTACTTCAAACTACATAGCTCATAAGTGATCTACTTTCCCAAACAAACCTTTTAACTTAGACCACATTTTATATGAAGATTCACATACATCAAAATGAAATAAAATACTATCACTCACATAACCATCCCATACATTCTTCAAACTTACATTGGTACTAAAAAGTTTCAAATTCATGTGTAAACTAAGGTTGTGTTTCATTCATTAGGGACCATAATCCTTTGCACTTGATGATTTCTTCCATTTTAGGTCTCCATGTATGGTAATTATGTGTATTTAAATGCTCATAATGTAAACAATAGAAGTGAAATCCATGCTAACAGTCACTAAAGAGTAGAAAGAATGCAAAAGGGTACCTAAAATTGGTACCAAGACAACCCCCTAAAATATTATATTAAGGACCCTCATAATTTGGAACTTCATAAAAGTAGTACATTTTTATGAATTAATGATCATAATGGATAGATAACCAAAAAACATGCACTTAAAAAAAAATAGAACTCAAATCTAAGTTATGGTTCAAAAGTTACAAGCATTATGATTTCTTATAAAATAGGTCAAAATATTAAATAAACACTACAAATAGGTTTTTGTGACCAAATCAGATAAGAACATAGTTGTCTAACCATTTTTTAGAATTTAAATTGAACAACAAACTCATAAATTCCAACCAATGTGAAAAATGATCCTCCTAGTTATTGCTATGCTTGCATAAGTGAACTATACTTCCACTTGAGGCAAAAAATCAGTCTTGTAAAAGTAAAATTGAATAGACAGCTAGATTTTTTAAATAGAAAAAGAAAATTATAGGTTTTCATTGGCTTCATATCCTTCTAGGAAGATGAAATCTTAGATCCTATTAAAAATACAAGAGCCAAAGCTAGAAAAAAATTCTCTCTCCATAATGCCACATTCAAGCCTTTCAATGCCTCAGTATTTCAAAATGATGTATCAGTGAATTAGTGATTTTTATCTTGGTATATTTCAAAATAAAGGGTGCCTCAATTTTTCAAAAGACTCAAACATAAAAACAAAACTTGGTCAAATTAGATCTAGTCAAAAAATCTTGATTAACTCTAACACCTCACCACTTTAGACAAGACCCAATATTATAAATGCAATATCAATATTATTGATCAATGCCTTCCTTAGATATCTGTAATAAAACAAATATCATACAATCAAAAAATGACACCCAACCAATAAATTTTGTTGCAATAATAGATAAAGGACAAAAAATTCCAATACCTAGCCACAAAAATCTCTTCTTTGTCTCTCAATCAGATCCCAATGTCTTTGATGAAGATGCCTTGGATAGATCTAAGATAAAAAAAAGAAACAAAAAACTCCAATGCATAAAAATAATGCTGAATAGATTAAAATCCCAAGCTAAAATCCAAGATCAAAAAAGGCAATGCCAAACTCTATGCCTCTGAGAAAATGATGCCAAACTGAGTAAAAGATAACTCCTAGATCTCAATGCCTTTCACTCAAATATAATTTTCAATGAAAAATTAAATGTGACATCCTTTTACCTTAATATATCTCCATAGCCTCTCATTTCATTAACTTCAATGACTTTTCCTACCAAACCTTGAAAATCCAATGCCTAGCCTTAAAGTACCAAGCTAAGATAAATATAACATCAAAAATGAATGTTACCTCTCTCAAGTCTTAATAAAGTAGATTTGAATGTTTCTTATTATAGTAGATCTAATTCAAAGGTAAGTTTGAAACTTAATATTTAAGACTCCTTAGATTCCTCTTCTTCAAAGGCAATAACAAAGGATCAAATTTGTAATAATAGGTAGATCTCCATGAGCAAAAAATAAAAGCTTTAAAAGAAAAATAAAATCTTCAAAAGAAAAAAATTCTTGGAAAAGTCTTCCTTTCTACCTTCCCTATTAAAGAGGGGTGCCAAGATCTCCTTGAACTCTTCTCTTCTACACTTCCTCTCCACAACAATGGAGGAAGTGGTGATAAGGGAAGTAGAATAAAATTATCTAAAAATTGTGACCTAATGGATGGTTTTAACTTTTTTAGGGATATGTTACCATGTTAGTAATGTAAATGCATTTCAACCCAATAATCCAAAGTGTTATCAACAAAATATCACACAATGAAGATGCAAATATGATATACAAAAACAAGGCAAATACTATATTATTCAAAATGAAGCATGTTAGTACAATAGAAAAATCTCTGTCATATATAGGCAAGGTGAAATACTAAACTAGCCTAACTAACCAATGTGAGATAAATACTCACATAGGACAAACTCAATAAAAGATAAAATAGATAGATAATACATTAGAAAATGTGAGAAATGCATGAAATCCATACTCTAACACATGAGAACATTTGACCAACACTTTTTGATGGGTAGTGGATGGGGATACCATTAATGTGGGTATCATGTTAGAGGATGTCCATGCCTTTCTAGGACTACAAATAGGAGGGACATTGATGATCATTGGGACACTAGATGATCTATAGGAGAGGCAAGCACTAGCCCAGTGGGTGGCATGCTTAGATAAGATATACCTAGGATTGAGGGTCAGATTATTTGATGTATATATTGTAGAGATTTTGCACATCTATAAGATTGTATCTATAAGATTGTGATCATATTTGTGATAGCATGACTATTGTGTCACAAGTCATATGGTAAGGTACCACTATGTGTGATAGCCTTGTGTCAAGGCATTATAGATTATGGAGCACTTTATGACTTTTTGGCTATCATCTAGGTCTAACTCATGCATGATATGTATGTGATGTTGTCCAAAGGGTAGAATACCATATGACCTATTATTTTTTTGTAGTTTTTGGATATATGAGAGGTTTCCTATGTATAGACAAATTGGGATATCCCATGTGGTAGATGGTAGGTTACCTCAAGTGATGAGATGGAAGCGGGACCATGTAGCTCAAGATATGCCCCATGTTCCAATGATGTAGAATATCACATAAGGGGAGATTATGTGGCATCCTTACATGAAAATTACTACTGTATGGCCTAGTTGGTTTATCTTTTTGATAGGGTTATCATGGGTTCATATAATAGGGCATTATATCTCATGGGTAGAGTTGCATCTAGTGGAATGCTTGCTAAGGTAGGTCCAAAGGTTTTAGATCCTAGACTACCTCATTATATCATACCATTCAGAGGGGATAGTCCCAAGAATCTATGGGAAATATGGATAGGCCAAAAGATAGGCATGATAGAGCCTAACTATAGAGCTAGAGATTTTTTATATTTTGTACTTTGTATTGTGTAAAACATATGATATATATAGATATTGATATTGATAGTGGGATTTGATCTCATGAGTTGTGTTTGGTTGTGGATGTTGATGCTTGGATATATTTATTTCTAGCACATGTATTTATTTTTTGTTGTATATTCTATGGGAAATATATATGGAGTGTTTTATTTTCTATCATTATGTGATACACATGCATGGTTAAAAATAAAAATTCAAAAATGACTTGGAAAAGTATAAGTAATAAAAAAATTATGACACACTATGTCATGAGGGGACATGTGTAATAACAAAATATGACTAAATATAATAAACCAAAAGAGGGTAAAAAGTATAACAAAATGTTTTTAAACCATGTAAAATACTTCCACCAAACTAAAACAAGCAAAATCACACTATATCATGTTGGAAGTATGAAAATAATGTAATAAAATGGAAGTACATGAAAAACAAATGGTATAAAAACAAAAAAAATAATTCAATCCATCATACTAAATCATGTTTGGAATTATAAAATAGAAATAAAATTGGTAAAATTAACTTAAATTGATCACACTAATTCACGTTGGGAAGTATGAAAAATTTAAATAAAATGGTTATAATCTTATATGCAATCAAAAATGAGAAGATAAAAGTGAAAAATTAATTGAGTAAGCATAAAACATACTATATCAAGTTGGGAAGCATGTTAATGATGTGTAACTCATAATCAATCACTACTTATCTCAAATTTTACACATGTAATTTTATTATGACTTGGGTATTAGAAAATTTTGTGAGGAAGGTCTGGTCCTATCCATGGTCTTACACTACAACTCACAAATGGAATCCCTAGGGGATAGTGATAATTAAACAAAACAATATTTCTCAAGTGGAAATATTATGATTATTGTAAATGAAAGAGGTAATGTGAAAATCATAAAATAGGCATATATGAGAAGACCTTAGGAAATATGAGGCACAATAAGGTAACAAAAAAGACACTAAATGGTTAGTGACCATCAATATACAAAGGATAATTGTTATCAATAAGCACAAAGTTATATATGAAAATATTTGAGATAATAAGATTGACATATGTTGGTAGTTTGAACAAGAAAATAAAAATGGACCTACCTTCCCACAACATGTTTCTTGTTCCTCAAGACCTCTTACAAAGCCACTAGGCTACTAAGAAGATTGGGTGCTTGTGTGAAGAAGTAGGTAGCACTAAAATATTTTTTATTCTCCTTTCCCAATCTAATGGCCTACTACACCCCAATGGACCTTGAATCTATCATGAGTCCAATTTTGGATTTTGAACTTTGATTAAAAAAATGAGATGTGATTTGAATCACATCTTTTAGTATTTTTAGAATTTAGAATTTTTGAATTTTACCTTTTGTATAATTTCATTTTGTTTAAATGATTTGGATTTTGAATTTTTATGGATTTTAAGATTCTTCCTCCATATGGACTTGGAATAACCAACATGAGGGATGAATTGATACACATAAATAATCCATAGACTTTGTTGAAATGAATTTAAGTATTGAAAGACATGATTGACTAAACACTTAGGCGTACCTATGAACTGATATCTTATCTAAAGTTTAAACCATATATATGCTTAGTTTTCAGAAGTAAATATAAGGGGAATAAAGGGAGATCTAAGGTGGACCAGTAAAATGGGATTATAATGAGATGACTTATTTGCTAACTAATAACATGGTAAATAAGGATTACTGAGGGAAGCAAGTTTTGTATAACCAAGTTACAATAATGATTATTTGTGTTATGGAGTAAGGTATCAAAAAATCATGAGAAAATAAAAAGACATCCATGAAAATAAATGAAATCATAAAGAGAATTATGTAATCATGAAAATAATCCATAAGAGATCATAAGGAAATAAAATGACACTATAGACAACATATAATGTAAAATATAAATAGCTATATAAGATAGATAAATGATTAAATAATTTGACATAGAGTCAAATGATATATAAATAATATAAATATAATATTAGATAAAATGTACAATCTAAAATGAAGAAGAAAGTGAAGTAACACCATGTTGTGTTCATAAATATTGGTAAATTTGTCCACAAACATTATCCATAACATATGATAGATCTCTATGAAGATGGACCCTAACTACAATGAGGGTCTCATCGGTCTTTAGAGAAAGATGATAAAATACCTCTCATCAAATATCCTCAATAGAAAATGTAAGCATGACTAAAATATCATGATCATGAGATCCATTGAGTATAGGATACTCAGGAGAATAAATAGGATTGGAATCAATGGGATATGAAGGAGCCACCAATGGATAAGGGACCACAAGTGAAGGAGGAACCATAGGTAGAGAAGGGACCATAGGTGGAGGAGCCATGGGGGAAGAAGGGACCATAGGTAGAGGAACCATAGGGGAAGAATGAAGATCCTTCTTATGTGGGTGACCTATGGGAGGAGGCATAATAGGTGAAATAATGGTCATTAGGTGTTCCTAAAGATATTGCTAGAGGATGTGGTAATGATTAGTGTGATGGGTACTACATTGGTGCCATAGACAATATACCTCTCCATATTTGGGAATATACTTAGGTAATAACTTGGGAGGAGGTATAGCCTTATCTATAAGTTGATGAAGAGTAAGATGCAAGGTGTCAATATATTATCAAATCTTTTCATAATGGGTGGAGTAATGATTATCTATGTCATGAAAGCAATAGATATGCTTGTTAATAGACTTTATGGGTATACTAAGAGGGAGTGAAATCAGAAGCCAAGGAAGGCCGGTATAACTACAATCTCTAGTATAGTGACTAAAAACTCTATGAATGTCACATTACATCTAATTGGCCCATTGGATAGGAAGAGGAGTAAGCATTAGTAAAATAATTAGGCCATTTCCAAGGGGAGATAGGGTTGGTGGAGAGATAGAATTAGAATCAAGAAGTGAATCAACTAAAGGTAGAGTGGGAATATGATCTAGATTAGGTTCAAATAAGGGATGAGAAAGATGTATAGAGGGCTTAAGGATAGTATAAAGCATCTTAGGGTGAATCAAGCTATAAGGAAGCTGGTATATATCAAATTGATATGGACCAATCATAACACAATCCATAAGCATGCTCCTAAGAGTTCTTCAGAAACTGGAGGTGTGCCATGTGAATACACCATCTCTACCCTAAAAATAAGAAGAATAATGCTAAAATTAATAACTATATAATATGGAATGTGATAAGATAAATAGAAAGACTAAAACAAAGAAGAATTATAATGAAGGATCTCAACATATCTATCCTAAATAAGACCTTCTAGAAATAGGTCATCTAAAGTATAACCATTATCATAGTCATGCATATGAAGATAAATTGTGTAGGTAGGTATTACATTCTTATAAAAGGTGGAGTGATGAATAGAGTATCAATTCTTAATTAAGACTATGGGTATATCATCACCAGATGGTTGATGAGAACATAGCTTTAAAGATGGTGGAAGCTAGGAAATGAGATAAGGAGAGAGATTAAAAAAAATTATCTTGAGGTTGATCTCATCTATCTCATCATCACCAAAATATAAGAGGTTAGGTTTTATTATTGAAATTTTTGCCTCATAGGCCAAATGTCAACCCCTGACATAAAAAAAACTTTAAGGTAAAAACTATCCTAACTTACTCATGGTGATATCCTACATGATCACGTCCATATTGGTCCTATTTTGAGCCTTGGTAGTATGGATGAGAAGTGTCACTAGTGTGTCATAGTTTCATGCTTGAATACCTTGTGTCATGAATGTCTTTATTCTTTTAGTGAGATGACAATGGTCCTTGTGAGCTTAGAGTGAATCAAGAGAGTTTTAAGGTGTCTTGGAAGTCTAGTAAACGTGTATTAACATTATTTGAGGCCATAATATGAGTATTAATAATGTATACAAGTTTATTGTTCATGATACACTCATCTAAGCTCATTTAACACCTTAACTCATCCTTAGAACCATAAAATACCCCTCAAATTACTTTATATAAGCCTATCTGCCTTGTAAAACCTTAGAAAAAGGAAGTGTTTGATCAAATTGCATTAAAAGGGGTTTTGAAAGGGTCTTATTCATGTCATATTGCCATGACTTATACATTTCATAGTCTTAAAAGCCCATTTTGAGACCCATTCACACCTTTCCACTAGATAAATGGGCCCCACATGCCAAATTGTGACTTTTCCACTTCCCCCTACCATATGTCTAGTTTTAAAAGGATCTATTAACTTGTACTCACTCTCATTTATCCTTAAAATGGTGGTTCCCAACCTGAAACATGGAGAAAATGGTGGAAAGATAGATATTTTTAGAGGTTTTCTACACTTGTACAAAAATATATGGACTCATCTATAAAAAGGGAGTCATAATATTGTAGGGTGTCTCATATCTAATGTCTCGAACAAGTTTCTTGGTGAAAGGATTTCAAATAGACTCAAAACTAGTCCTTCACTTCATCTACCTTATTTGTAAACTCTAATAGCTCCTTAGTTTTATGTTTAGACCATATGGAGGAAAGTGAATAGAGTTAAAATATATTATCCATGGGAAGTGCACTCATTCATCTTCCATCTATGTTAATTTTTTCTTAGATTGACCCCATGAGATTTATGAACATTCCTTAAGAACTTAAGCAATCTATATACCATCATTATCTGCAAAGGCCAAGTAGGATAGAAAATTTTATAGGGATCTTTAGATTTTCTCTCAAAACAATGATTTATCTTATTTTATTATGTCCTAAAGGATCCTCTCATTTCATTTTATTTTTTTGAATCACATGTTTGAGCTTTTGGAATTAGCAAACATCAAAACTAGCACAATCTACAATCTGTAGGAAGGTTTAAGTACTAAATAAAGTGTTTAAGGTTCTCATCAGAAGGCGTTGGAAATATTAAGGATTGGTCAAGTTCTTAAAGCTTCCTCATGACTCTTGGATCAATTTTGATGTCCATAATGGCCTCTTATCATCTCTAAGTGCATTCACGAAAGGAGCTCATATACATATCTAAGGTTCATTATCTATCAACACTATATGTTATTCAAAGTTGCCCTTAGAGATTTCAAATGTAGATAAGAACATGAAAGGAGATGTTATAATCATGATATATCATCATCATAATCCTTTTAACAAACATATCAACCCCATGGTAGCCAAGTCAGGCCTAGGAACCACCTACTTGCCTTCAGATCCCACTCTATCAGTTTAACAAAGATTAAGGTTCTTATCAAAGATTAAAGTTCTCCAAAGATTCCTAGGTTTCCTTTTATGATTGTATATATCCTTTATCTACCTCAAAAATGACATGTTTTTAAATGTATATGTTTTAGGGTCTTTAAGGTTCATATTGGTTATATTGGGATGGTTTTCATATTTCATTTCATTATGCTTTTATACCTTTTCCATTCCATGTTTTTTTCACTACATTATCATTGTATTCTAACCCTATTTTCCATGATTCAACCTCTATATCACCCCACAGTCACCCTCCTTCACCCATCCAAATGTCATCCCAAGTTTGAACCATGTGAATACACCTATACACCCCTAGTAACCATTGGAAGTCATAAGATCATGGAAGGTTAGACCTATATCAGTCATACACCCTACTCAAAAAGCTAATAAACATCTACAACTACTCATTTGGTCTACTACAATAGAGTTTTAAAGAGCATTATGTGTGAACCACTCATGGGAACAAGAGAGGGTGTGATCAGGAGAATGGATACCCAAAGAGATTGGATGAAAGTTTGAATATTTTTCAAGGACTCCAAACAACTACATACCACTCTCCTCTCACATAATCCTCATCTCTTAGACCCTTGTGATAGTTAATATAGGTAGATGAGACATCTCCATCTTGTCTAGGATAAGAGACATTGTTCATGTAAGAAAGGGCAATGTCCACACTAAGGAGGAGGGAAAAAATTAGTGATCATCACATTATAGAAAGCAAAATAACATCATATACAAGAGATCACTTACAATCATGGTCTAAGAGGGGAGATTTTGATCAAAACCATACTTTAAGGAGTAAAATGTAATAGGAAAGATCAACAACATCATGAGCTCACTCAAGGCCATGAAGAACCATGAAGATGTAGAATGAATATTGAGATGGAGAAAACAAGTTTAGGTAAAGGTAAACACCTCAAACTCAACCCTAAGGAACATGAGCTCAGTTAAGGCTCTTTTTGAGCATATACACTACTGTACTCATAAGATGTAGTTCTTGGAGAATGAAAAAGGTTTAAAGAGAACAAGAAGAATGTAACCAATATTACCATGTTGGACTAGAAGATAAGGAGTTTTCAAGTCACTTTAAAGTGTAATATTCTTACTTAGAGCTCTAAGAATAACCTATAGGTATATGACTGATACATGAGGTTGTTTTATATGTTTGAAGGGTAGCAAGAAGATAGAGGGGTTTTAAGAAAAATGTGTAAGTTGAGGTTTATATTCCTCATGATACACTACTTAGGTTAACCTCAAGTCACTACTCAATGGAGGAAAACCCACACACAGGCCCAAATAGACCTAAGTGCCAAACACATAGTCCTACAGACATAATCAAATGCATATAACTAATTTTGGGGAAAGTTAGCAATCTTGAAGCCTCCATAAGGGTGATAATAGTTGAAAAATTGGTATAGAAGATAACTATCAATAGGAAAATCCATTCATGCCATCCTCAAGATCATATAACTAGCAAGGAGAATTGTTATTTTTTCTTAGAGCTCCTATAGCTAGTTGATCAATATAGGGTAAGACCAAGTAGTCATTTGGAAGATTTGAAGCTAAGACCATGAATTTTGAATTCATGAGGGGCTTTGAGGAAATGAGAGATATAAATAAAGTGTATTCATATACTCTGAGATGACAACACTTAGATTTTGAGTCCAAATGCCCTTGAGGTCTAAGAATACAAATAAACCTATAAAGTCCTAATTTAGACTTGAATATGATTGCATTTGACTACAAACCTTTTGATTATATTAAGAATTTTATAAGAAGATAAGGGAATAATATAAAGGTTTTAAAGGTGTCAAAAACATTGGACAAGGTGGGGATTTTCTTGATCAATCCCTTAGGGTTCCTAAACCTAACTATGTACAAGCCCTAAACCTAGATGTGTGTCTTATAAAGAAGTATAGTTGGTAAAGAGGCTTGGCCTAAAGGTATCATTCACCCTAGGATCATGAATTATATATCCTAAGACTTCATCATCATTACACTAAAGATAAAAAGATCTTTCATACCTCTACCTTCATCTAAGCACACAGATTGGCAAAGGAACCTACAAGCAACCATGGGAAAAAGGAGAACATTATTAAAGTTTGAATGGCAAGAGATAGTTTTAGAAGTTAGGAATATATAATAAAGGGGTAATAATGATGTATTTTATATTATATAAGTTTCCCATAGGTATCTCATACCATTAATGCTTAGTTGAGGTCAAACAGGGCTAAAGGCTCATTCTAGGCCTAGAAGGCCTACACCACCATGGAGGTACATTCAGATCACTCCTAAGAAAATAGAAGCATGATAAGGTATATTAGGGTGAGTTAGAACATTTATAGGATTTTTCAAATATTATAATTCTATAAAATATCAATTTTGGTCTTGAAAACATCCTTGATTACATAGTGCATAAATCTAGTTCGAGTGCCCCATTTGGATGCCCACATATCTCACCTCAAAAATATTATGAAAAATGATCTTATGAAATTTTATGTTCCCATATGCACTTTAAATCTATGAAGGATTGAGGTTTTTTTAGGGGTCCACTTTTGTGAATAAAGATTAAGATTGTTAACCTATTTAAACTACATCCAAAAGAAGATAAGCCAACTTATCCATGTACCTATTTTGATTCTTATTTTACATGGGATCTTGATCTTTTCAGATAATTTTGAAGGTTCCATGTATCTAAAATACATGGTATGATTTTTTGGTTTAGGTGTCTATTCTCTATGAATCATTGCTAAGAGTATTAGACACCAAAAAACTCTATAAAACCCTAAGTAGACCCAATTTTGTAAATCTTGGTATTTTGGCATCCTATCACCTTGGAATGGTCTAAAAAACACTTTGAATGTCAATTAAAATTATAGAGGACTCCACCCATGGAATTGAGTTGTATGGACACTATATATAAGTGATATAAATCTATACTTTTACAAGATTTTGAGTATAAATAAGGGTATGAAACTATTTGAGAAACTTACAACTATTGGAGAGGGAGTTTTAACACTTTTTACACCTTCCCAAGTCATAATATTCCCAATGATATTCACAAAATCATCTCTATAACTCACTTCTAAAGAGCTAGTCTATAGAAATCAAGAACCAGGAGACAGTCAATTATTGTGACTAGATTGCAAATGTTATTTAATCAAAATGGCTTATGTGATGATGTAAGGAGTTATTTCAGACCTAAAACACATCTATATATAGGTTATAAATATCTCACACAAGTATTCCATCTCTTCCAAACACCAACACTTAGGCAATTAGGCCTAATTAGCCTATTTGGCCTACTTGGTCAACCAAAGGAGTTAAATTTGGCATAGGGAGACTTTTGAAGGAGTTAATATAGAGATGTTACACATGATAATTAATAATTCAAGGAAAAATAATGCATTCTTCATGGTAATTAGAGAGAATCAGGTAGTTACCAAGCCTCATTGGCCTATGAAGGGTGTTATCAAGCCTCATTGGCCTCATGGAGAACATTATTACTAAACCTCCTTCAACATAGGTAACTGATAAAAGGATACCAAGTGGGAAAAATTTGAAATTCATGGACTCTTGATGAGTCAAACCATACTAATAAAATGTCTTAGCAGTCCAAGGATCTCATTCAAGGCACATATTCAACTATAGGAGACCAACACATGGAAAGGATGTATGGCATGACTATGTAACTATTGTAATTATAGGATGAAGTTAATTATGGTCATTAATGACTCATTATCCTCTAATCCATTCCATTATCCCCTTATTATCTCCTTATTTATACTATATATTGAGGGATTTAGGTGTTATATTGTATCCCTTAGGCTAGTATGAGGAAACTACTGATGTTTGTACTTATACACCTACTTGGACTGATCAATAAAAATTTAAAGTAATTTATGGTGGTACCTAGAGTGGTTTTACTTGTTTTGATATTAAAATGTGATTGATTTCCTTCCCTTATAGGTTTTTGTCACTTAGATGTTAATAAGGTGTATTATGTAGGTTATGTGGAGTGTGTAAGTATTGGTGATGGGGTTTGATGTGTGACCTGACTAGTAAGAGTATCCTAACAAGCCTTCTAGTCATAACCTTTACACTCTATTTACCTAGTACAACCTCTACATGAAACATTTGTGTATAATAACTCATTAAGATGATTGTTTAGTTGTTGTTAGTCCATTAGTGTGTTAAGACCTCAAGTTGATTGAGTGGATGAAAGATCATTTACGTACATCACCACCCTTTAGTGTAGGTTTCCACTTATGTAACTTCTTTACTCTTTTCATCCCAATAGATTTAGGTTTTTTAGAGAGATAATTTAAGTGTCAAATCAAGGGAGATATCCCCATAAATATATAGGTTTGACCTAGACAAAAGGTAACCCACAACCTATAGGTCAATCCCATGTTAGTCTAGGTTTGGGGAGGGTTTGAACACTATTTCTCAATAAGGGTGAAACCTGGGTAGATAAAAATTCTAGAACACCTAGTGGGATGAGATATAAAGTGCCTTAAATCTTACATTGATAACCTTGGAGGACATTTGGAAGCTAAGGACACTCACTTGTAGCATCTACAATCATTTTAGAGAGCTTTAAACACCACATTGGTATATTTGTAGTTAGTTTTCAAGTTTAGAGACATCATAACATCATTGTTGTAGAGGTAAGGAAGTTCTTAGTTATATTAATATTGTAATAAATATGTCATAGGAGGATTTATGACAACCTATGGGGAAAGTTTCTATCCTTAACTTCCCTATCATCCCTACCATAGACCCTATAAGTCTTATGTTAACCCTTATCAACCTTATAATGAACCTTATAACTACCAAGACTATCCACCTTATAGTGAACCTCCTCCACCTCCTTGAAAACTTTCTTATCCTCATGACCAATCATGCTACCAATCTGTTGTCCCTTATAGTTAGCCCACACCAAAAATGATCATCTGCACTTTGGGATTGTGAAGTTAAGGGATGAGAGAGACAAGTTAAAATAATGCCTTAGGTAGTAGGAAATGTTTGAATTCCAATACCTTGTTCATCAACAAAACACCCCTACAAACTAAGAACAATCTACTAGGGCAAATAATCCACCTCCTTTTCTCACCTTTGTGGTCATTAGAGACTTCCTAGTTTATAAAAGGTTGGCATTTTAGTTATCACTAAGTTAGTGGTAGATAACCTAAATTTAGTTTATGAGCCTACCCCTAACCTTGAATTGAATTGGAATGTATATCTTATGAGGACATTTGGTATTGTAAAAAACCTTCAAATCACCCTTCATGCCTACCCAAAACTTTTAACTATGCAAGAATTTATTATGTTAGACCTATTACCTCATTTTTCCCTATGTTTGGCTAGTGATTTTATGTCTAATGTTGGGGGACTTGTCTAGTGACTTGTCTTATATAGTCTTCAGACTTGAGTATGGTGTAGGGGTCCAAATAAAATATATATCACTCTCTAAGTTTCATATATAACCATATACACCAACCATTTCAAGTGAAAATTGCCTTCATCAACCTACTCTAAATCCATATACTTATGTTTAATCCCCTCTTCAAGATCCTATGCCTTCTCAAAATCCTATAACAACCCCAGATTGGAGACCTTAATGGGCCAAAGACCCAAACTATGTCATGCCTACCCTTGAAAGGGAAAGTCAAGAAGAAAGGGAAGGTATAATTTTTTTTTCAATAGGTAACTTATGCTTTCCAAGTGTTCCATCATCCTTTCATGTTGTAGCCACTCATGAACACCAAACTATATATGAATCTAATAAGACAACTAAATATTTTAATAACAAAGGTGTGGTATCCAAGTGTGATGTTCCTAAAGTTCTGAGTTAGAATAGTACCTTGGTATCTATCAAGTGAACTAAGGAAGTACATTTCCCACCCATCCCCCTCCTACCTTTAAAAGGAACCAAATGTATTAACTATATATTTTGAGCATCTAAACATGATAGATAATTTGTCAATGTTAACTAATAAGTATCAGCCCTTCAATAACTTGACCATATTATAGTTTTAGTAGAGTCTTAAGAGAAGCTTGATGAAGACACCTCAAACACATATGAATAATAAATCATGATTAAGACCCCTATTCATACTTACAGATCAAAAGTTGAAAATGAAGAGAGGCTGGATGATATGTGGTAACCATAATTTCAAGATGTTAGAGCTGATGAAAATAAGATACAAGCCACTCCTTCCCTAACAGACAATCAAGAAGACAACCTTCATGATGTTATTATTGAGATTGAAAACATAAATCCATTAGAAGACCATTATCAGAACTTATACCATGAGTTTATGAATGAATAGAATAACCTAGTGTGGTAAACTTAGATAGTGGATTAGGATAGAAAATTAATGTTTCAATTGAAGAAAGTAATGCAAGTCTAGAGGTACCAAGACAAGAAGAAATTTTTTTTGAGTGAGTTGATGAGATTACATCCTCTATTGAATATGAAGATGATCAAGCTGTAGCAGATCAAGAAATTTTCTATGACCCTAACTAAGAGGTGTAAAAGAGTGATTAAGATGAGTTTTTACAAGTAGATAGTAGGAATGAAAGTGAACCCCATGTTTTCTCCATGATCATGATGAGATGTAATTTTGGGAAGATTTGGAAAAAAAAATCTTGAGTTTGGAAACTCCATCTCTACCCCATGAGGAAATTTAGGAAGATCTTGTAAAGATCACTATGATAGAAAAATACTTTGAGTGTAATGGGTAGAACCAAGTGCATCCCATGACTAAATAAGAGATGAGACTAATTATGTAAGATAGATCGATATGGGAATAATATTATTGGGTCCTTGAATCACATAGTCAACCCATGCACCTAGGGATGGATCTAAAAGGTCCAATCACCTTATTAAGGGACCATGATCATGTTCATACTCCTAGATGCAAGTGGAAATTATCACATTGTAAGAAATGCTTAGGTGAATTCAAATAAACACATGTAAATCATACATCATGGTACCATAGTGATCAAATAATATTTCCATTTGATCTTAGGGGAAGTCAAATTTAGGTTAGTTGTTTTAGTAGTTTATTTTCTAGTTCAATAAGTGTGGTCTATAAAAAAATTTAGTTTGTTCTCCTATTTTCATTTAGTTTATTGCTTGGTTTACTTCTTAGGTGTTATATGTTGTTTCTTAGGATTAAATGTTGTTATTTTGTTGTGTCTTTTCATTTCTACAGTCTAAGAGGTGTCCTTGGGTACTAGGTGAGTTAGATAGTCCATCAATGTGGTCTTTCAAGTCATGAGTCATACTTGAGCCATTAGGTTCTCTTGACCAATATGCTAGTCACCCCTCAGAGTCACCATAAATGTTGACATTTTGGCCTCATAGGCAAAATGTCAACCCCTAACATCAAAAAAAACTTCTAGGTGACAACTATCATAGCCTACTCATGGTGATATCATGCATAATCATGTCCTGATTAGTCCTATTTTGAGCCTTGGTAGTATGGATGATAATTATCACTAGTTGTCATAGTTTCATGCTTGAATCCCTTATGTCATGAATTTCTTGAGTCTTTTGGTAAGATGACAATGGTCCTTGTGAGCTTGGATTGAATCAAGAGAGTGTTAAGGTGTCTTGTAAGTCTATGAAAGTTGTTTTAACATTATTTTAGGCCATAATATGATGATAAATAGTGTATTAAAGTTCATTTTTCATGATACACTCATCTAATCCCAATTAACACCTCAACTCACCCTTATAAACATCAAATCCCCCTCAAACTACTTCATATAATCCTATTTTCCTTGTAAAACCTTAGAAAATGGAAGTGTTTGATCAAATTACATTAAAAGAGGTTTTTAAAGGGTCCTATTCATGTCATATTTCCATGACTTATACATTTCATGGTCTTAAAAGCCCATTTTGAGACCCATTCACACCTTCCCACTAGTCAAATGGGCCCCATGTGCCAAATTGTGACTTTTCCACTTTGCCTTGCCATATGTCTAGTTTGAAAAGGGTATATTAACTCGTGTTCACTCTATTTTGGCCCTAAAATGGTATTTCTCAGCTTGAAACATGGAGAAAATGGTGAAAATACAAAAAAAAATTAGAGATTTTTTGCAATTATCTAGAACTATATGGACTGAATCAAAAAGAGGGATTCAGACGATTTCAAGGTGTCTCATATCTAATGACTCAAATAATTTTCATGGTGAAAGGATGTTAAACAGACTCAAAACTAGTCCTTCACTTCATCTACCTTATTTTTAATCTTAGATAGCTCCTCAAGTTTTTACTTATACCATATGGAGGAGAGTGAAAAGAGGTCCAAGATCTTAGCCAAGGTAAGTACACTCAGTCAGATTCCATCCATGGGAATTTGTTCTTGGATTGACCCCTAAGCTTTATGAACATTCCCTAAGAACTTAAGGAATCTTTACACCATCATTATCTACATAGTCCAAGTAGAATAGAATGGTCTTAAGGGATCCCCAACATGTCTTCTCAATCCATTTATTGATCTTATTTTCTTAGGTTCCAAAGGACCCTCTCATGGAATTTTAGGTGTTTGAATCACACTTATGAGCTTATGGAACCAAAAAACATTGAATTTATTACAGTTTATAATATATAGTAAGGTTTAAGTTCTAAACAGAGTGTTGAAGGTTCTCATCAGAAAGAGATGGAAATGTTAAGGATTGGTCAAGTGATTCAAGCTTACTCATGACTCTTAGCTCAAGTTTGGTGTCCATAATATCCTCTTATCATATCCAAGTGCCTTCAAGGAAGGATATCATATACATATCTAAGGTTCATTATCTATCATCACTATATGTTACTCAAAGTTGCCCTTGAAGCTTTCAAATGCAGCTAATAACATGGAAAGATGTGTTAGAATCATGATAGATCACCATCATACTCATTTAAATTGACCTCTCAACCCCATGGTAGCCTCAAAAATCCTAAGAACCACCTTATTACCTCCAAATATCACTCCATCAATTTATAAAAGATTAAAGTTCCTTAGAGATTCATAAGTTTCCTTTTATGACTATATATGTCCTTTCTCTACCTCTAAAATGTTATGTTTTTAAAGGTATGTGTTTCAGGGTATTTAATTTTCATTTTGGTTTCATTGGGATGGTTTCCATGTTTCATTTAATGATTATTCCATACCTCTATCATTCCATGATATTTTCATTGCCTTGTCGCTATATTCCAACCATATTTTCCATGATTCAACCTCCATATCACCCCACAGTCACCCTCCTTCACCCATATATCCTTCATCCCAATTATGAACCATGTGAATACATATATACACCCTTGTTAACCATTATAATTCATAATATCATGGAATTTTGGACCTATATGGGTCATAGACCCTACTGAGAAAGATAATAAATAGGTACAACCAATCATTTGGCCTAATGCGACAAACTTTCAAATAGCATTATGCGTGAACCACTCATGGGCACAAGAGAGGGTGTGATCATGAGAATTGATACCCTAATATAGTGGATCAATTTTTTAATAGGTGGTAAGGACTCCAAACAACTACAAACCACTCTCCTTTCACATGATCTTCATCTCTCAGACCCCTATGATAGTCAATGTAGGTAAATGAGACATATCCATCTTGCTTAGGCTAAGAGATAGTGTTCATTCAAGAAAGGGAAAGGTACATAATAATTATGAGGAAAAACATCAATTATCATCACATATAAGGAATAAAAATAACATCATATACAAGAGAACACCTACAGTCCTTGTCTAAGGGGAGCTTTTGATCAAAACCATACTTTAAGAACTAAAAGGTGATAGGAAGGATCAAAAACATCATGAGCTCACTCAAGTCCATGAAGAACCATGAATACATTAAATTAATATTAATATGGATAAAATATGGTTAGGCAAAGGTAGACACCTCAAATTCAAACCTAAGGAGCATAAACATAGTTAAGGCTCTTTTTGAGCATATACAATATTTTACTCCCAAGGTGGAGTTCTTAGAGAATTCAAAAGTTTTAAAGAGAAAAATAATAATGTAAAAAATATTAACATGTTTAACTATAATATATGGAGGTATCAATTCAATTTCAAGTGGAATATGCTCAGTCAGATCTCTAAGCAGTAACCTACAGGTCTATGACTGATACATGAGGTTGTTTTACATGTTTAAAGGGTAGCAAGAAGATAGAGGGTTTTCAAGGAAAATGTGTAAGTTGAGGGTTATATTAATTTTTATAAACTGATAATTTTGACATAAATTCACTAATAAATGGATGAAACCCCACACATAGGCCCAGACAGACCTAAGTACCAAACACACAGTCATACAGACATAGTCAAATGCATATAACTAGTTTTGGGGAAAGTTAGCAGTCTTAAAGCCTCCACAAGGATCATAATAACTTAAAAATTGATATATAATATAATTATTAGTAATATAATATATTAATTCCATCATAAATATCATATAACTAGCAGGGATAGTCATTGTTTTACCTTAGAACTCATGCAGTCAGTTGAGTAGTCTATTGTGAGACCAAGTAGTCATTTGGAAGGTTTGAAGCTAAGACCAATAATTTGGAATTAATTAGGAGTTTTAAGGAAATAATAGATATAAATTAATTTTTTTATATACTCTGAGGTGACAAGACTCATATTTTGATTCCAAATGACCTTAAGGGCTAACAATACAAATAGACCTACAAAGGCCTAATGCAAACTTGAATAGGCCTGTGTCTAACTGTAGACCTTTTGATTTTTTTAAGGATTGTATAAGAATATAATGGAATCATATTAAGTTTTTAAAGGTTTCATAAACTTTTTACAAGGTAGGGATTTTCTTAATCAATCCTTTAGGGTTCCATAAACATGATTGTGCACAAGTCTTAAACATAAATGTGTGTCTTATAAAGAAGCAATGTTGGTAAAGAGGCTTAGTCTAAAGGTATAATTAAACCTAGGAGAATGAATTATAATTAATAAACCTCCATAATCATTACACTAAATATATAAATATCTCTCATACCTCTATTTTCATCCAAACACACAGATTGGCAAAGAAACCTATAAGCAACCATGGGAAAAGGGAGAACATTATTTAAGTTTGAGTGCCCACAAATAGTTGTATAATCTAGGAATACATAATGAATTTGTAATAATAATTTATTTGAGATTATATAAGTATTACATATGTATTTTATAATTTTAATCCTCATTTGAGGTTAAATAGGCCTAAATGCCTATTATATGCCTAGAAGGTCCACACCACCATGGATATACATTCATATCACTCCTAAGAAAATGGTAGCATGAGAAGGTATAAGAGGGTAAGTTAGAACCTGTATAGGAGTTTTAAAATAGGATAAGTATATAAAATATAAATTTTGGTCTTGGAAACCTCCTTGAGCTACATAGTGTGCAGAACCAGTTCAAGTGCCCTATTTAGATGCTCACATCTTTCACCTCAAAAATGTTTTAAGAAAAATATCCTAGGATATTTTAGGTACCCATATTCACTTTAAATCCATGAAGGATTTTTTTTTTAGGGTCCCACCTTTATGAACAAAGATTAATATTGTTAACTTGTTCAAACTTTCTACAGAATAAGACAAGCCATCTTCTCCATGTATATATCTTGATGCTTATTTTAAATGGGATATTGATATTTTTAAATAAATTGGAGGGGTGCATGTACCTAAAATCCATGGTATGAGTTTTTTTTAGGGTGACATACTCTATGAATCACTGATAAGAATATTGGATACCCAAAACCTCTATACAACCCTAGGCAAATCCAATTTTGGAAATATTGGTATTTTGGCATCATAACACCTTATAATGGTATTAAAAACACCTATAATGTCAATTAAACTCAGAGATGACTCCACCCATGGAATTTAGTTGTATGGGTAGTATATGAAAGTGTTATAAATCTATACTTTTATAGGATTTTGAACAAAAAGAAGGGTGAAAATTTATTTGAGAAACTTCCAACTATTGGATGGGGAGTTTTAACACTTGTTACACCTTCCCAAGTCATAATATGACCAATTATCTTCCCAGAAACATCTCTAAAACTCACTTCTAAAGAGATAGGCTACAAAAATCAAGAACAAGGAGACATAGTCAACTACTGTGATCATATTGCAGATGTTCCTTGATTAAAAAATCTCATGTGATTATGTAAGGAGTTATTTAACACCTAAAAATCATATAGATATAGGTTATTAAGATATCATATAGGTCTGTTATAGATTCACAACACCAACACTTAGGCAATTAGGCCTAATTAGCCTATTTGGCCTACTTGATCAACTAAGGGAGTTAAAGTTGGTGTAGGGAGACTAATGAAAGAGTTAATACAAAGATGTTACACCTAGTAATTGATCCTTCAAGTAAAAATAATGCACACTTAATGATAATTAGAGAGAGTGGGGTAGTTACCAAGCCTCATTGGCCTATAAAGGGGAGTTACACCACTAAATACTTCATGAAGAAAAGGTTATTACTAAACGTCGTTCAATGTTGGTAACTAATGAAAGGAGGATAAGTGGGAAAAAGGTAGCATGTATGGACTCTTCATGATTCAAACCTTACTAATAATATGCATCAATAATCCTATGAGAGTATTCAAGGTACATATTCAATTATAGGAGACCAATGTATGGAAAGGGTGTATGTCACAATTGTGTAACTATTATAACTACAGGATGAATTTGATTATGGTCACTAATGACTCTTTATCCTCTCCTCCATGCCATTATCCTATTCTTATATCCCCATTTATGTTATATATTAAGGGCTTTAGGCCTTGTATTATATCATGTAGGCTAGCATGAGGAAACTCTGCTAGTGTTTGTTCTTGTACACCTACTTGGATTGATGAATAAACTTTTTTAGCTCTTTCATGGTGGTACCTAGAGTGGTTATAATTATTTTGATATGAAAATTTTATGGTTTTCCTTCCCTTATAGTTCCTTATTCACTTATAAATCAATAAGGTGTCTTATGTAGGTGGGCATGTAGAAGTGTTGGTGATGAGGTTTGAAGTGTGACTTACTAGTAAGAGTCTCCTACTAGGCTCTCTTGTCATAACCTTTACACTCTATTCACCTAGTACAACCTCCACATGAAAAATTTGTTCATAGGAACTCATGAATATGACTTTTTAGTTATTTTTATTCCATTAGTGTATTAAGAGTTCAAGTTAAGTGAGTGGATGAAAGATCATTTAGGTGTATCACCACCCTTTAGTGTAGGTTTCCCTTTATGAAAATTCTTTACTCTTTTCATCCCAATAAAGTAAGTTTTTTTAGAGGTATGATTCAAGTGTCAAATTAAGGGATCTATCCTCATAAATATAGTGGTTTGACCTGGAAAAAAGGTAACACATAACCTATAGGTCAATCCCATATTAGTCCAGGTTTGGGGAGGGTTTGAACAGTCTTCCTCAAGAAGGGTGCAACCTAGGTAGATAAAAGGTATATTATTGATGGGTTTGGGGTGTTAATGACAACCTCACATAGATTTGATAGGTAAATTAAAACATTAAGATTTTTTAAATGGAATAATCGATAAGGGTTTAAGGGTTGAAATTTTAAATACACAATGGTCTTGAAATTATTTAAAATTCCAAGGGTTAGTGTCATCTTGAATCCTGTAGATTATACCATTATGAGGAAAATTAACACATTAACACATAGAAGAAGTGATAGCCTACATACGATGATTCCATGTTCTACCAAACATGATACTATAGGAGAGGGTAAAATTGAAGATCATAACCTTCACTCAAATAGTGATATATTGGATGGTAATAGGTAGCCACACACAACCTAAGGGAGGAATTTACTTTAGATCATAACCTTGACATGTGTTTGATCCAAAAATTTAAAATATTTGGTTTAAATATAATTTAGAAATAAGAACTACACAATTCAAATGATGTTATCTCTGAAAAGAGATGTTTTATTTATCAAAAATTGCAGACCCAAACATATGCTTATCTCTGAGAAGAGACGTCTAATTTCCATTTCAGGTTACATCTTCATTTATACATGTTTTTAAGGTGTGGGGAGGATTTGGAAGGTCAAAAATCTTGAGGGAGATGAATTGGTTTGACTTCCATGATTTACAACAATACAAAATTCGAGGAATTACTATTTTTAGAAACTTACTATTTTTAGACTGCACTACTAAAATTGAAATTTGGGACACTTCCATTGGGTTTTATGGGGTAAAACTTAATTTATCAGATCTCAATGCCATCTCAAAATTTTCCACTCATTATTAGCTTTCCAACGGTTCAAACAGTGAGTCAATTGGAGCTACGGTGCAAAAGTTATGGCTCCCGAAAGTTTGCCATCAATTGGGGTAGACTCATCACCCGAATTCTCATCTAGATTGTTGTCCGGATCAGTGTTTCATGTGGACTTAAGATTAAACTCAGAGTATCTAAGGGTTTTAATGAAGTCAAGAGAGGCATAAAAAGTACCTAAACCCTGATCAATCAAAACACACTTGACTTTTATGTCACCAACTTAAAGGCTTATAAAGATGTGAGGATCATCTACATGAATTAGAATCTCATCTAAAATCATAGAAGCAATAGGAAATTTAAGAGAGAGATAATTTTCCATTATTTTATTAATATGTATATACATCTCTTTGCATTTTTGTAAAATGATATCTTCTAATCTAAATAAGGTAACTTCACATCCTACTAGGGGAGGAAGAGAGATGTTCATTTTGAATAAGAGTTGTAGAATGTAGTTGTGATGATGAAAAGAAGTTTGCATGAGTTCAAGAAATGGAATTTGATAGGTGAGATTGGTAATCTTTAAGATAAGGTCCCATTAAACATAACCCATGGGTGTATTTCTTGATAGTGGTGTCTAATGTTGGAGGATTTCCATGAAAGGGGGATTAGAATTGAATGAAAACTTATGTTGATAAGATGTGGTCACTTCAGTTTAGAGAAAAATTAGTTGATAGTCATGAGAGTATTGGGTAGTTTATTTAGGTTTATCTTGTGATATATTTGAATAAGTAGTATTATAAGGTTTAATGATGTTGTTGATGGGTAAAAAGGTTGGGGAAATTATAGAAATGGTATCAGAGGTGTTATCTAATGGAGGTGTTGTAATTTATTCATTGAAATAGATAAGGTCCTCTTGTCCCAACTCTATTAGGTGAGTTTGGTAATAATCCTTGATAACATGGAATTTTGAGATGATTTGTGCATGTGGGTAGGATGAGAATTAATGAAATCAACTACCCTTTACATATTAGTCATATTTACCACATTCTCTTTGCAATTTTGGTTTATGAGACTGTCAATGTTATTGGTGGAAGGAGTAGGCTTGTCATAACTAACTTAATGGTTAGGAAGAGGATCTTTGTAAATGGCCAGAGGAGAATTAGCCTAGTTCAAATCTTGACTTTTACTTTGTGTCTCATGAACTTTGAAGGCAATGTCATAAAATTGTTGACATTTAATAATGATGGAATCATGATCAAAATTTGGACCAAGGAGTAAATCGATAGCTAATTTATGCAATTACCTACAAGTCTCATGAGAATGACCCCAACTAGCATGAAACCAACAAAATTTATTGGGATCATACCATGATTTCATGGGGAGAGTGGGATCAATCTCTCATGTAAGAGGTCTTGGTAGATTCTTTTGGAGTTTCACTAAATAAAATGGCTTATAAACATTTATGTTATTTATTTGATAAAATTGAGGATTAGGGGTGTGTTTAAAGGGGGACTCTTATTCTAGAGTATGGTCGGGAGTAATAGCTTAAATATTATGAATGGTATCATAGGAATCAATGACACCATCATTAGTATCATGACTATTTTTATTTTTTATAAGCATGTTGGTGCCTATAAGAGGTTAGGATGGGTCAAACTAATGCATGATAAAATCTTTCCACCTAGCTTGGTTGAGGGCCTCTTCCAAAGTTCATGGAGAGATATTCCTAACCCAATATTATAACTTAGGATAGAGATCATTGGTTAATATATGAAAGAGGTTATCATGCACCATGTTGTGTTCACACTTATTAGACAAGGTCTTCCACTATTTGATGAAAGTTTATGTGGTTTCAATCTCAAGTTACTTGCAATTAATAATATGAGTCAAGGTATTCTTAAGGAGGTCACTTGTTTGAAATTTTTGTATTAGATCATTAACTATATCTTCCAAAATAGTGATGGAATGAGACTTGATTTTATTATACAAATCTTAAGCATCTCTATAGAGGGGTTTTGATAAGATCTTGGTAGTGAAAAGAGTGTTAATTTGACCCAGTCTTTGTATATATTTACAAACATTTTTAAATGTAAGGTAGTATCAGTTATCTCATTGTAACTAATGGTAGGGGTGATTCCTCATATATCTATGTTAGTAATTTAAAGCATAAGAGGCTCATTTTGAATATGTTTAATCATTTCATTAACAATAGGTGGTTGGGTAATAAGGTTTCATGGAAATACCTAAGGGGTGTCAGGGAATTTTGATTATGCACTTCCCATGGAAACTTTTGAGGTTGATTTTGGAGGTGAATAAGGTGATTCTACATTTACATAGTTTATTTGGTATTATTATCTTTAAAAGTGCTCATTTGGTTTAGATTTTTTAACAAAATTTGATGGGTTTGATTGGTGTTTTAATTAATGTGCTTAGCATGCAAAGAATTAGCATTGGTATTAGTATCTTGGGTACTAATGTGAGTAGTGGAATGTGTAGCACTAGTGGCATAGGAGGCATTGGTATAAAATAAGGAACTAGTGGCATAATTAACATGTGTTTCAAAAGATGCACTAGTGGCATGGTTACCATAGATACAAAATAGTGCACTAATGGAGCGATTGAAAAGGGTGGGTCCTAAAAAAGGCCTGCTATATGTGGAACTTGCCATGTTAGTAGAAATAATTAGCATGAAAGTAGTATAAATCAAGGAAGAAGAGGTTATAGTATGAGAATGAGTCAAAAGAGAAGGAATATGTTGAGAGGCAAATAAGCTATTGCCCCCAAATCTATGTGAGAATGTGGGGGAAGGTGAATTAGGTTCTTCTTATTGACCACTTATAATAAATTTATAAATAGTGAAAGGGTGTTTTCCTCAATTTTGAGTAAATTAATTAATAAAGAAAATCATTTCTAGAGTATACTCTAATTCAATATGATCTTCTAAGGAGAACATAGGGTTATGAACTAAAGATGTAGGTAGGAAGGTGAAGCATAGTCTGTAAGAGACTTATTGACCAAGATGATAGTGTCTTGGTATATGAATTTTTTTTAAAAGATAATTGGAAGTAATAATTAAATAAAACACATAAAAAATTGGATCAATGTGATTGATTCAATTGGGTCACACAACACAAACCTTTCACCAATGTTGGCCGATGCAATTTTTTCAATATAGCACACAATGATCAAAGAGCAAGCAATTGACTGAAAAGTAAATTCTAACTAATTAGTCACTCTAAGTGATATTATATTATTAGAATTTTTTTATTTTAATGTGATAGTAAATTTTGCTAAAATAGGGAACTAAAAATTAGTCTAAAGTATAGACATTTGGGCTGAAAAAGATCTCTATTGACAATGGTACTAGCTTGGTATTGAGACCTACCCCCTCACTTCACAATCCCATAATGATAAGAGTGTCAAGTAATTTATAAATATATATCATAAACCACATAATTATACTTGGCCATAAAACCAAGTTGACTTCCCCCTTGGTGATGAAATCCAAGTAGGTAGGCCTTAGAAAGACAAATGTTTAAATGTTTTTTGAATGTTAAGTGATTTAGTAGTGTTTGAAAAAAATTAAAATAGTGTAACCAAAATGGTAATTTGAAAAAAAACCCATTTATACTATGTTATTTAATCTAATCATAAAAATAAATAAAAAAGGAAATTTGAATGAATTACTAGTAATTAGATGTTAATTCCTTGAATAAGAATAATATAGAGTCGATTCAGGGAACACTATCTGTAAACAATATAGAATAGAGTCAATTAGGTTGTTATTTTTATGCATAAGCAAGGTATTTAAGAATATATTCAAACAAACTAACTATGTCTCTTAGATAGAATATAGACTATAGAAATAAGTTAACTAGGTCAACCTAGTTAACTATAGGTTTGTAGTTTTGAAGATTGCTAACTTGTGAAAAATAGAACTGAAAGAAGAAATAAAATTATAAAGATGTGAGAAAGGATCCTTAGTGGGATTGAATATGATTTAGATTTAAAATATTTATGTTTTAGTTCTTAATTATTTCTTTTAAATTCTGTAAAAAAGATCAATTGGTTTGACTAAGTTGTGTAAAACCTTATATGTTAAAGAAGAATAACAAATAGACTCAACCTATTCGATAGTGTTTTTTGATATTTATGTTGAAAAAATAAAATAAAAGACAAATTTGACCTATTTGATAGTGTATACTAATATATAATTGAATAAGAATACTATGTCAAACAGCTTGATCCAGTAACTTGTAGTTGATAAAGACCTATATAAGCAAAATAAAGTCATTTTGAAGTGATTGTATGTTAAGCCTATGCATATAAAGTTAGAAATATACTGAATGGTTTTATATAGTATTTTAAATATATAATAATATAATAAAATGATAAAAATTATGGCATGAAATAAAAATTTCAAAGGTTAGATTCACATCAGGTTCACCAGAATGTATGTAAAGTTAAATGCAACTAAACTATAAATCAATCATATCTCAGAGAAGATAAATCTTACTTACACTTATGATTTTTGTTACATTATATATTCAATATCATGACCAAGATGGATCCACTATACCTAGTCAAGGGATATCTTACCATAATAGTATCATTAGGGAGAGTTCCAAAGTCTCCAATTAAGCAAAACTCTGAAATAACCCTAACTAGGTCCTATGTTTTCATATTCAAAAAATTAAAAATAAAAAAATCAAAGTAAATTCTAATCTAGTTCTCACCAAATCTTATGGCCCAAAGGGTGGGTAATAAACATGAAAAGTAAACATGTATAGAAAACATATACTCATGTCAATGTATACAAAATCCTAATGCAAGGGAAAGAAGTAAAAATGCTAATCTATCTACTCTTATAAAGGAGGAACAAAGTTAAGAAAATTTTACCTTTGAATATGAATCCAACAATCCTAAATCTTTCCCTTGGCCAAGGTGCTTTGTAAGAGGTTTTTGTGGTATGTAGGGATGATAAGTATAAATCAACCCTAGGCTACATAACCTATCAATGCATCTAAAAGACTTCTCTACAAGACAATATTCATATCTCCAAATAAAGTATGAAACCCTAATCTATGCTCCTAAAGTAGAATGGTGGATAGGTAGATGCACAATATATATCTCTTATTCTTATCTTCTCTTATTAAATGACTAAATGAGTGTGTATATATAGTTTAATATAACCCTAACCCTTTCCAAAAGTTTATCTGATAGGGTCGACCCACTTAACTCTATATCATTATTTAAAAAATCAAATTAGGTCATGTTCTAGGTAAACCAAGGTCTGACCTAGACCCTAAATGATTTTTTAATTAGAGTACAAGGTATATGAGTTCGACAATGTATCGTAAACCATCAAAAATGATTTTAGGCTAGGGAAGGGCTAATGAAGGTAGAAAATGACTAGAGGAGGGTGAAAAAGAGGAGGAAATGCTTAGGGGAATGTTTTTAGGAGATGGTTATGTAGATAGAAAGTGGTAGGAAAGGGAAAACAATCTTTAAAAACACCAATGGTCTATGCACCCCTTTCTTGTGCACCCCTTCAGGTGTGCACTCAAAGAGATTAAGACTCAATGGCTTTTTGCAATAGATGAATCATTAGTAACTGATAATTTTTAAAAATATTATGTGTATAAAAATTTGTAGTCATATAAAATATCTAAATTGGTAATTCAAGTGTGGCTTATGACACCCTATCTGTAGCTCCTTTTTTCATGCTTTTGTGACCCTTCTAGACACCTTTTTTCTCATTTATAATCATCATAAACCTTCAAAATGATAATTTCACCTTAACTATACTATATTTCTTAGGCCAATCCTATTCCCCTAGGTCCTGAGACTATAAGATAAGAGTACCATAGTTAGACTATAGTGTTGGACCCTAAGGTGTCTCATTTTTTATGCTCCTATCTATTTGCACTTTGAGCCCCAAAAATTATTTTCATCTAGTCCCTACCCTTAATCATGTCAGCCTAGCATAAATACATCTAAACCATAACCAATTAATCCCTATAAAATCCCACTAAAATTTCATTTATAAGGGAGGTGAAAAATATTATAAATCAAGTAAGGATACAAATAAATCACTAAGGCAAACTTCCCTATTATCTGCATATAATCACCCAACACAATTGAAAACAATTCAAACCCTCATACCAATCCCTAGCCACCTCAAGCACTCTTAATTTGGCATTTTTGCATCTAAATCACACTATTTCATAAAGCACGTTAGGTGGGAGAACTAAATATGGCTTGATCCCTCTTCATAGTATTATTATGTAAGAAGCATACCCACACAAGGGGTGTGGATTGTATGTTTAGTGCATCTTACACATTAACCCCCCCCCCCACTTTCTCAAGTGATTCAAACATTATCTTATCAGTCATGATGGAGGGTTAGGGTTTTGAAGATTAAGTCATCTCTATAATGAGTTATGTTGATAATCAACACTCAATATTTCATAGGTAGGCTCATACAGGCACAACATAAATACCCCAAAAGTCTTAGGTCTCTATGATTAATTTAGACAACATCAATAGGAATGGGCAATAGTTTTAGACACCAAAGTGTCCTATTTTTGGTGTTCTTATCATTTCACCAAATGAAAGATAGATTCAGGTTGATAACATTATCTTGGTCTTACACAACCATTTTCATCCTCTATATTAGCCGTCTCAGTCTGGTTTCAAGTTAAGTTATATTTCCCCTTGTTTATTGCTATTTTGAGAAAGGTAAAAAATAAAAATAAATTATACAAATCAAGACTATAATTATTTATATATTATACACTAATTTATTAATCTAGAACTTTAGCTAAATTAGGAATAAAACTCCATTATTCCTAAACAAGTTAAATCATTTGGTGAACCTGACTTACTTTGTTTGTGCAAAAAAATCCTAAAAACTCTAGGGAAAATTTCTTACTAATTTTAACAATATTTTTATAATTTTTTTCCTGTATATATAACTTAAAATTTCACATTTAATTTTTAAAATTCACCATAGCAATTTTAAAAATCATTTCTTTCAAACCCTAGTTGAATATACTAGGTCCCAACGCTCTTGAGGTATCACCTTACATGTTTATGAGCTTCATATATTTTTTATGCATATTCTAATTTGCTATTTTTAGGACTTTATATTTCTTTTATTCAGTACTTTCCTTCCATCCATTTTTTCTTATTACAACTTATTACAAAAAAAGTCAATCCATTTTTTATTTGTTTTTCTATTTTAATAATGGCCCAATATACCAGTTTTGATGAAATTGATAAGAGGGAACATCAAGACCTTTTAACTAAACATCTTGATATACAAGATGATATGCTTAAAATACAATAGGAAGAAAAACAAAAAGAAAACAATGGTCAATCCTCTAAAACCAAAAAACAACTAGTTACAAATGACACTATGGAAGCAACTATGTCTCAACAATCCCTATAACAACCCAACCTTCCTATGTGACACCACTAAGTTTGGCTAGTACATCTTCACCTCCTAATGTGGATGCCATTATGAAAGAGATAAAATATCTTTAATATAAGGTGATACATCTTGAGCAAGGTGCCTCCATACCAACATAGTATTTGGACTCTTTTGCCTTACTTTATACACCATTGGCATGTCATATTACTTTTACACCCTTGCAACTAGGTTTTATTCAACCCAAGCTCACTCTATATGATGGTGTTGATGCTTCCAATTTCTCCATAGGGTGTTCCTTAGTGTTGATGAACACTTCTCATTTTAGGATTATAAGAATTAAAGGCATGAGTTGCAGTTTGTGACAAGTAGTGTGTCTGTGGTAGAATAGTTGACAAATTATGAGAGCTACCCATAAAATTTGTTTGATGTGGTGGTTGGGAGCCACCAAGGTCTAAGTCTTTGCAGTCTTTTAGTCTTCTTGGTCAAGATTTATAACTCTAAGCTAATCTAATTGAATATTTATAGTGATCTTTAAACTAAAGTGAGCATTGATTAAAAAAAAGGAAGAAAATGGTAGGGTAAGGCAGATAAGAAACATGATTGTAAGTATTAGTCTCAGATATAATGACAAAGTTCTATTCAATTTGAGCATACATTTAACCAATCAGTGATGCAACATAGCATAAGCCCATGATTCACAAAAAATCAGGCAAGATTCAAAGGAAAATATAAAGATCATGAGTAAAATTCAATATTACTTAAATATTTTGCTATGTTAATCTAAATTTCATAAGAACATTCAAATGCAAAGCAAATAAAATGAACTAAACTTATAATCCTTCAACTAGTCTATCACATCAAAAAATTGAAACATCATGAACATATAATATATCTCATCTATTTAAGAACCATTCAAATCTAATACATCCACCTACAATTGAGAGAAACCATAAACAATATAACATAACACTAGAAAATATTTGTAGAATTCTAATTGTATTAATTGTTCTGGCATAAAATTGCTCAAAATCCCTCCTTTTACAAATGATAACACTTGTCTATTTATAGAAGACATAGGTAGTGTACCAATCATATTTATTTCAAAATTTTACAAGAGGTAAGGATAATTATCCTTTTATAAATGACTCTATAGTACATATGGTCGTTAGGTGCCTATTAGATTAAAAGACTAATATATGCTAACAAACTAGCGTATATAGTTTACAAAAGAATAATATTGACTTTTCTCTTGGTCTAGTGGGCCCCCTTGATCACTTAAGCTAAAGGAAGTCTTTCACCCTAGTGTATTATTCTTTGATTAACTCAAAATCTACTATGGGCTTCATTAGACTCTCTTCTTCTTGTTCAACCAATGTATCATATTCTTTGTCACGTCTGATGGTGACTTCTTGTAAGCACCTTGCCTCGGCAATCTACTCCCCTGTCATGAGGATGACATTAAGGAATTTTAAACTTTCCTTGTTTTATTGGCCTTGGTTTTCATCCTTGATGCCTTGGATGAAGGCTTAGACTCCCTACTAGAATTCCATGTCATGCATTAAGCTAGTGTCAGTAGGTTGAGAAGGGGTCACCAACAAGGTTCTTAGCAACTTCTCAATTATAATCACCAATTATTTATCCTCCTCTATGAATTAATTGGCCTTGTTATACCATGAACTTAATTCTTATATTTGATCCATTAAGATCCCTTGAATGGCATTCAACTACTTTTCTTTGATAATCTTGAAGTATAAAGGTTGTTTAGTGATGTGTACTTTGATCAACTCTATCACCTGGTTTTTGGTTTCTTGCCATTGTTATATCAATTTTTATGCCTTCTTCATTTGAATTTCCAAGGTATTAAGCCTAAGATTGATGGATTTTAATCATTCAAAGGCATCTAGGAGGTACTTATTTAACATCTTTAGTAGGTCCTCCAAAATTGATAGTGAGACTTGTGCCTCCAAGTCTTTCTTCTCTTTCTCCAAGTTTAATATTATTTGATTCATTCCCTAAATTCCCACCACAACCATTTTTGACTGGGCTTCTACTAGACTTGAAATATCTTCTTGGTGAATGGGGTGCTCCCCTGTTACCTAGCCTTAGACTGGAGTGAGTCCTATAAATGGTTCCACTCTTTGGAGAGTGACTTCTTTAGTTATAATAGTTACTTTCTTTGTAGTAACCTTCTCTAGTGTAGATGTATCAAGGTTAAATTATACCTTTGGATCTAATTCTAAAATATTTGAAGATTCTAGTGTTTTAAGACCATCCCTTCTTGATTACCCTGATTCTTCTATTTTCTTGCTACTCTCCTTAGAAGCCTCAATCATTCTCCTCTCTTCCTACTCCTTCATGAGCTCTAAGATCTAGGGTAAAAATTCATCATTGACTTAAACATTTTTAGTTCTATTTGAATCCCATGAGTTCATTTGAGAAGGTATCTTTTGGAACTTTCCATAGATAAACTAGTCAGGGATTATAGGCCCATGTATGGGAAATTAATCACTAAATAAGTTCACCTCACTTGTTGGATGAATCCACTTAGGTTTCTTGGATGCTCTAGGAACCAAATCCATATCTATCCCCCTCTTTATTTTGGTCACAAGGACCAAATCTAAGGCAACTCCTTTACCTTTGTCTATCTCTTCAGCTTCTTGGGGACTCTCAATTAATGCCACCTCAATTATGGCTCTTTCATCTTCATCTCCTTCCTTGTTTGACCCATATATATCTAAAATTTACTTGAAGAACTCTTCCACTATTTCATAAGGTTCCAAGGTAACCATATCAAGGTATTCCATAGGGGAAGGGGGTCTTTGAGGAAAAGCTAAGGTAGAGGGTCCCTCTCCTAGCTTATGTTCCATCTTTTTTTCACTAGGTCCTTCAATTTTGGGCACTTGCTACTGAGGTAGTTATTGTTGAGGTGGACCTTGAGGCACTTATGGTGGACCTAAATTTGAGGGTAAGAAGTGGTATTTTAAGGGATTCATTTTTCATCTTTCTCCAGATGGCTTCTCTTCCCTATGCAATATATTTTCTAATTTTAATCCATGCCCCTTAAACCTAGCCAATACTTCCTCAAAGTTGGTTGCCTTTGTGTATAAGTGGTCATATAGACCCAATTGATGTTCATAAAGTACCTTACACATTTTTTTAGATTATAGATGGGAGTACACATTACCCTTTGGATCCCATGTCTTGAGGTCATCTAATTAGAAGTAGAATGTCTCTCTATTCCTTGTTAATATCTCTAATTACTTCCATCTATGAATTATTATCTTCCCAATAAAATATGGGAAGATATGTAAGATTATTTTCCTCTTATCTATACATACATGGTATATACCATGAAGGATTTGATGATCTATCTCCTACTTGGCTAGCTTGATTGGGACATGCACTAGTAGCTTATAGGGCTAAGTCTGGCAACCTTTAATATTAATGACTATACAATCAAGATAGAGCCATATGTCACCAATGATCTCTAAAAATTGCCTAATGAGGGGGTGAACCCTAGGCATTGGACTTCTAGTAATTATCCCAACTAGAGTGGGATATATGTCATCACAAATAAATTGCATGTGGTCTCTATACTTGAATATGTGCAATTTAGAGTAATGGTGAGAAATGGTAATCTTGTTGTGAGGGGACAAATTCTTGATGGAAAGGAAGTAGTTTGAGGCCATGAAGGTGTCCAACAAGTAAAAAATCATTGTGAATAGTTGGCCTACTTCCTTTTAATTTCATTAAACTACCTTCCTAGGTAGATACTTATCATTCCTCTAATAGGTAGAGTTAGCTTCTCATTTATCATGAAATAGACATAGGAGACCCACCTGTGGTCAACATAGGATGTGATTACTACTCTAGAATCCATATTCAAAAAATTCATGATGATTCTAATCCCTTCCATAAATTTCACAATTGGGATTTTAGCATCATGGTTTCTCATTACATGAGTTCCTCTATCTAGCCATGGTCTTAAGATATTATCTAAGTCATTTTTAGTGGTCCATTCCTTGATTTTAGGGAGGTTTATATGAGTTTTGGGAAGCTTATATTATCCTTCAAAATATACTAGAGATATATAAGCAACCTTTTTTGATGTACCCTCCTTTATTATCAAGTCTTCATCTACTCTACAATCAATGAACATAGGAGCTAAGATATCAATACAATGAAGTACCTCTGGTTTGGAAGTTATGAGGTGAAGTGTGTATATATATATATATATATATCCATAAGATCTTCATGTCTCCATTTTTTGGGAAAATTTTTTTGCTCATTTGGAAGGGTTGTAAGAGGTTGATTGCAAAGAAGATTTTAGACCAATTTTTCATACCATTATTTAAGGCTCCCATATCCAATTTTGTATCCTTGTAAAATTTCCCTTTAGTATATATAGAAAAATAAACTTTGAATTCATCTCTCTATTATTGTCTAAAAATGTCCATGTTCCTCCAACTAGTTTGATTTTTATTTAACTGTAGGATTTTGCTAAGTCTTCTCGATTCTTCTCAAGGTGATTTTCAGCTCTTTTGAATGCAATCATGATTCAATTGGGAAAAAATTAGAGATGTATGTTGGTGAGCTAGGTTCTTTCATAACTTTAATGGTTGAGGTGGTGAATTCATAAATTTTTTTGTGTTACTCCCATGGAAGTCCTTTCAGAAGCTAGCCATTAGCTTTTAAACATGTCTTTCATTTTGCACCATTGGATTAGATCTATGAGTTGGTGTAGGCTATTTATCATGATCCATGAGGTATTTTTTGATTGGTCACCTTCACTTTACTTTATCTAATTGAAAATTCTTGATCCATTTTGTACCTTCAAATCAAATCTTATGATGAAGTGTAAGCCATTGGATCTATGAAGATGCACACAAAATAAGTCTTAAGCTTGATAAAAACTTAGGTTAAAAGCCATTATACTAATTTTTCATGTTAAAATATGTGAAGGGGTATTTTAAAGGGTTAATAAATACATCCCTTTTCTAGGATAAAATTTTATACTATCTTAAATTTGATGTCCTCATGAACATAAAAAATGTTCTCATGAATGTCAAATTATGAGTGCGAGGTTGTCAAATTTTAGCTCATCTAATGTACTTAGAAGGCTTAAGCTTAAGCCTTATAGTCATTGTGTGTTGAAAAAAACATTATTATTTAAGTCAAAAATATGCTCTTTGGGTTGTATGACCAATTCTTTTGGCTTTGAGATTATTTAAGTCCTTTTTGATTAGTTGCTTAAACTTTGACTAGGTTAAAAGATTTCAACCATTTCACACTGTCAGATTAAATCTTATGATGAAGCATGGATCATCAAATCTATGAATATGTACATGAATTAATGAGATCTGAGCTTTGATATGAATTAGGTTAAAATTATGTTTCTTAAGTTTATGTATGTTAAAAATGCACTTGTGTTTCTTCTAAGGGTTGATAAATACATCCCTTTGTTAGGCCTCAAGGTTATATTGCATTGAAAAGTCTTCGGCAATTTTGCACTATCATATTGGATTTGTGAGTAAGCATGGGACATTAATTGTGATCGATGTACTCATCAATAATTGGTCCCTACAAAGATAAAATATTAGGGTTAGGCATAAAATAAGGAATTTAGAAATACTTCATGTAGTTGTCCTTAAACATTTTCCAAAGGGTCACTTTCCTGAGAAAGTGTCTTAACCAATTCTTCTGAAGGGTAGGTTTCAAAAAATTTGAAGGGTTGATTTTTTTTAGACAAAATGTTTACAATAAATATTACCCAAAATAACTTCTTCAAAGGATACTTTCTACCAAAGTGAACCAAGATAACTTTTCTGAAGGGACACTTAAAAAAACTTTAAAGGATCACTTCAATAAAGTGCCTTAAAATCAATATTTCCAAGGGTAATTTGGTGTTTAGGTGGGACTTTTTTCTTGCATTTTATTCACACCATCCAATTACATCTTGGCATACAAAGCACACATAGACCCTTTCTAAAAGAATAAATTATTCATTAAACTTTCCTACCAACTTTTGAATTCAAATGTTAGGGTTTTATACAAGGTAAACCTAGACTTCTTTATGTAACCTACAATACAATCTTCAAATACAAACCATTAGCAAAGATAGTCCAAAAACATAATCATTATCATTAAACATATATAAAGCATATCCCTTTCAAGTGGATGATCTTCAGATTCTAAAAAAGATAACCTCTTCAAGCAAGATTTCAAGGTTCAAATTTTTTTAAATATTCATAAGGGTCCACCATTTGTAAAATCAAGTGAGGGGGGATGTTGATCCAACAAATGGTGACTCAAATGGGAAACATAGCAATATGTTACAACCTAAAACTCTAGTTTAGATAAATACATAAGTCTTTCATCCATTAGATCCATAACATTATCTAAGTCAAAACTTGGTTGAAATAAGCCTCACATGTGTAAAATTCAAACATAAAAATGGTAAAACATAATCATGCAGTGTGTGCTTTGATTCCACTTACTATATTTCATGGAACTTTGGAAGACAACATCCAGACTCATACCTTTGACCACAACACTGATTTTGAGTAGTTTAGATATTCTTTGAGAATAATTAATCTTAGTTCAAGGAAGGCTTGGTAATTTCTCTATTTCTATCTAGGCATCAATATACCTAACATAGATACCTTTGGTTCCACTCAAGGCCTTGCTCCACTACCAGCTAAGTATCCATAGTCCCAGTGGAGGTTACCAGAATCACCTTTGCTTCTATTTCCATAGATTTTGTAACAAGTTTCTTCCTTTTTTATATTTTTTAGGTCTTTTTGCAAATGTTGGGAACCAATATAGCCTATTTTTAAGGATTTTTTCAAGTTTTTGATTCTTGGGGAATCACTTTTAGTTGTAACCTCTATATTAGACAAGGATGTGTTTTAAGTGCTAGCATGAAATGTGCCTCAACAACCTAAGTTTTATTGTAACACATATGATTCTTATTTCAACTAAACCTTGATTTAAGATTATGCTTAAGAATTATCATGATAATTAACTTCTATATCAATCCACACCATTGTCCTGAGTTACATCATGATGCTTTGTGACAACCTATGTTCATCATTTCAAGATTCATATCCTTACTTCAAAGCACTAGAATTTTAAGTAATCTCATGAAAAATTAAGAAATTACTATCTATAGGACTTATTGGAAATAAAAGTCCATAACCAAGAAAAAGTAAACACACAACAAAAAGAACAAACAAGAAGCAAATAAATATATATAAGCAAAGCAAGAAAGGAAAGAAAAAAAAGAAACTAGTTAGCCTACCTACTCTAATCTAACAAGTCTTACATATTTTACTCCATGAAGACTCCTGGTGGAGCAGTAGAAAATTAATTCTTGAGATACTACCCATTGGTAGGCAAGGTGAACTCTGCTCCTTGGAGGTCTTTCAGCTTAAAGGTGTTGTTTCCCAATGTTTTTGCAATTTGATATGGCCCAATCCACAAAGGTGTGAATTTTCCATGCTTCCCTTTTGGCTCTAAAGCTTTATCCCTGAGGAGGACTAAGTCTCCTTATTTGAAAAATTTAATTTTTTATCCTTTATCAAACCACCTTTTCATTATTATGTGATGCCTGCTAAAGTCAATAAATGCTTTGTCTCTTACATCTTCCATCTGAATAATATCTAGTAACCTTGAGCAAACAAGTTCTTGACTTTCTTCCATGTACTCCTACATGAATATAAATGTGGGAAACTTGAGGGTTATGGGTAAGATAGGTTCTTGGACATACACCAATAATAATGGTGAAGCCTTGAGAGCTTGCTTAATCCTTATTCTATTTGCCCATAGTGTATACTTCAGGAGCTTGTGTCATGTTCTTGGTTTGTCTACCATAGTATTCTTAATAGTCTTCATCAAATTAAATTATTTAGATTCAAATACTCCATTCCCTTGGGGATAATTATTAGATGAAAACTTTAGAGTGATTCCATTATCATATGCCCATTCTATCATCTCAATAAAAGTGAAGGTAGATCCATTATCATAGACTAAAGAGACTGGGGTTCCAAATATTATGTAAATGTTTTATTCCATGAAGTTAATTACCTCTTCTATCCTACAATGTTTGGTGGAAATATCTTCACTCCACGTTATACAATAGTTATTAGTAGTAAGGACAAATTTTTGGTCATAAAAAGATTTGGGGTTAATCACCCCTACAAAGTCTAACCCCCATTATGCAAAGGGTTTATCAACTATCATAGGTTACAAAGGCATGGTTGGCTTTGGATATTTTGTGTCTAATATCTAGCATGCATGGTACTCCCTCACATTCTTGTGATAATATTTGAAGAGGGTAGGCCAATAATACCTAGATCTAAGGATCTTGTGAGCTATGGTTCTTCTTCAAGGGTGTCCACTTCCTAGCTTCTCATGGAAGTTAGTCATGATCTGAGCTACTTATTATTTGGATACACATCTTAAATAAATTCCCTCAAATTTACTTCTATACAATACTTCATTCTTGATGAGGTAATGAGCTAATTTGAGCCTCAAGGCTCTCCTTTAATCTCTTGTAAGTCATGGGGGACAAATATCATTGATAAGTAAGTGGATGATAGAGTCATACCACTCATTAGGCTAGAAGTTTTGTTGGTTGACTTGCATGACAAGGAGCTTTGGGTTTAAATTGAAAATCATTTGAACTAAGCCTTAGCATCTTACTAGCTTGGAAATCTTCATATTAATATCATACTCTTGCATAACTAATATCCATTTGTCTCTCATTTCTCCAAGCTCACTTTGGCTAATCATAAGATTTATAGCTAGGTTTGGAAAGATAACATGCACCTTATTATTGAGGATGTAATGCCTAAATTTCCTAACTAATTTCACCAATGCATAAGCTTGCTTGTCAATCATAGAATAGTTCACTTCAGCATTCTTGAAATTGGTGCTCATGAAAGCTATGGGATGATCATTTCCATCAACCTTTTGAGTTAGTACTATAGCCATAGTATGCTTAGAAGAAAATGAATATAGGTATAAATCCTTTGAGAAGTTAGGACTTATGATGACTAGGGATTTAGTGATTGCCTTTTTAATGTCAGCAAAGGCTTTCTTGGATTCATCATTCCAAGAAATCTTGGCATCTTTTTTCAACATGTCATTCAAAGGCTTGACAATTTCAGCAATGCCTAAGATGAACTTTCTTACAAAGTTAATTTTCCCAAAGAAGGAATTAAGCTCTTTTCTACTATTAGACAACTCAATTTTGGAGATGGCCTCCACTCTATTAGGATCAATGGAGATCCCTTGCTTGGTGATAACATGTACTATTAGTTTCCCCTCTATGATGTAAAATATACTCTTCTTTAGGTTGAGGTAAATACCATATCTTCTGTACCTTTCAAACACTTATTGAAAATACATGAAGTGATCCTCTCTATTCTTGGATAAAAATGTAAAATCATCCAAATAGATGATGATACATTTGCCTACCATACCTTGGAAAGCATGGTCCATGGCCCTTTGAAATGTTGCTTCTAAATTGAAGATCCCAAAGGGCATCCTCTTGTAGGCATAGGTTCCCCACTTGGTCATGAAAGTTGTTGTCATCCTATCCTCTTTGTCAACTAGCACTTGGTTATACAATAAGAATCTATCCAAAAAGGACATCATAAATGACCCTGAAACAACTTTTATGACTTGGTCTAAAGAAGGTAGAGGATAGTTATCATTTTCAGAAGCTTTGTTCAAGTTCCTAAAGTTAATTCATAATATAATCTCCCCATTCTCTTTCTTACTGGGACTAAGTTTTCAACCCAAGTGGAGTGTCTGATAGGAAAGACAATCCTTTCATCTAATATTTTATTGACCTATTTATAGATCATAGGCTCTAAGACAAGATTGATTGGCCTTTGTATTTTCTTGAAAGGCTTGCAATTTTCTTTGAGAAGTATTGTATGAGTTATGACCCTTGGGTCAAATATCTTCAAGTCTTCATAAGACCAATCAATGACATCTTTGTACTTTGTGAGAAATTCTATTGCTTTCTTATTCTCTATTTCAGTGCATTCTTTCATTATGTTGATGGGTTGAGGTTGGTCTTTTGGACCAAGATCTACTGGTTGGTAGTCTTTTCAACTCACTTTAGGTACCTTAGGTGCCACTATAAGCTTATCATGATCAAACAACCTCTCTAAAGAGATCATCCCTTTAGGTATCTTGTTATCAGTAACCTGGATGATCTTACCATTAAGCTCCTTTTTAGGAGAGCTTTCATCTACTTCATCAATGATATGGGCTTCAAAGGCCCTAAAGTTGTTCAAGAAATTGATGATCTATTAATCATCATTAAAAACCTATAAGTGATTGATGTTATCAAGGACTGATGGGCAAGGTACCAACTCAATGTTGAAGTTAAGGGAATCTTGATTTGGCATGAGGTTGGCTACAACAAAAATAAGCTCATTATTAGCCTTGTTTTCTTCCCTTGGAATAGCAAATATGTTGAAGGCATCAAAATATTCAATCAAATCCCATACCCTAAACTTATATCTCTTCAAGTAAGATAACTTGCACTGGTATTTATTCTTCACTTGGTTGACCACAAGTTTAGAGTCTTCATAAACCAAAAGATCTTTGACTTTGTGCTTGATGGCAAGCTGTAGTCCAAGAATAAGAGATTCATACTCATCTAAGTTATTAGTGCAAGGAAATTTCAACCTATAAGATGCATGGTAGTGTTTGTTTGTAGGGTCTACTAACATAATGCTAGCTCTTGATCTTGATTTGCATCTAGCTCCATCAACATGTAACTTCCATAATCCAAGCATTATAGGAGGCATTTTAGAATCTAGATTTTATGCAATTTATAAGGTGAAGATTCTAATATCATAATAAAAGAAGTTTACCCTTTCATTAATTGCATTATACTCAGTTATCATATGTTTCATCCTCAACTCTCTCTCAACCCTTATCTGATTAGGAATACCCTTCCATGGTAACCATAAATGAGAACAGTTAGTGAATATGTACCCATTCAAAGATTTGGTCCATTCCCTACTTAGAAGTAACCCATAAGCACTGGGGATGTCTACTACCTTAATTTCAATAAATTATTGAACTCTAGGTTCACTTTCTAATTGAATATGCACATTAAGTAGCTCTCTAATGACTTTGACTTTTGATTTATCTAGTTGTGTGACTACTCTATTTGACTTGATTAGGTTCAATCCTATTTGCTCAAAAATTATCGATGGCATAATATTAGTTAAAGCTCTTGAATCTAGTAGATAATTATGGACATTCTTACTAAATGCTCTGGTTATGAGCAAAATGGGTACATAATTTGCTTTTGACACTTTCATAGTTACATTAGTGGTATTATTCTTGGGTGGTTTTCCAAGTTTCTTGGACAAGGATTTCAATAAAAGGTCTCTTTGCTCAGTTATCTATGTTAGTTCATGTAGAGTGATATTTGCCTTGATTTTCTTCATGTCATCAACTATGTTGTATATAGTCATATTTCAAAGGTTCAGGTATAGGCTTAGAATAACTTCCTTTGGGTGGCTCAAGATCATTCCTTGAATATGTATTTGGAGGAGTTCCATAGTTATTGGGAGGATTAAAAGTATCCAAGGGATATCTTTTCTCCCTATTCCTTAGAGGGTAAGTTTTTAGGAAATGTTAAAATGCTTAGATTTCTTTAGGAATATTGTTAGGCTCATTATCTTCTTGGAAAGGAAATTGGAAGGTCTTCACCATGTGTACTTGATTGGATGATTTAGATATATAAGTACTAAAAGTATTATCTTTATCTAATATAACCTCAAAGGTGTCAAGCTCTTCCTATAAGGATTCAAAAGCTTTATACAATTCAATACAATCTATCTCATCATGCTTAGAAGTGGCATACACTCTAAAATAATCAAGTAATACAATATCTATGAGATTGATGTACATAGTCTTCTTTCTAGAAGAAGAAGGCTCATTGGCTTTTTTGCTATTAAAGAAGCTATCATTCTAGAATCAATTTATAGGTCTAATAAACTTTTGGAAGGTGAAGTTCCTTCTAGATCTATTATTTGTATTGCCAAATTGTTTTTACAATTGTAAGAAGTTTGTATTAAGCTTTTGGACCATCTTGACTATGGACTCATTTTCATTCTTTGCAACTTCATAAGCTTGAGCTTAACTTTTTTTAGTAGTGTTGACTAATATTAGAGCCTTTTGACCATTGGCTTGAGATATATTGGTAGTTTGTTGACCTAAGAAACATAAGTTTTGATTGGAATTACCATGACTAATACGCAAGACAATTAGAGTTGGTATTTGATATAGAGATAGAGAATTTTGATTATTAGATAGGAAAGGGTTCAAAGCTGGCATCTGTGGGTTGATATTTGGAATTGAGTAAGCCACTTTCCCTTGAGGTAAAGTTAATCACTAATACCACTTCTTATGAATAATCTTGAGCTAATGTGGTAATAGCTGAAGGGTTATATTTAGAAACATAGAAGTCATGGGATCCACAACATCTTTATAGATCTCTAAGGAAAAACTTTATTAGGCTTGTAAGGATCTATGGTTCTACTAAACATCTTTTGAAATATATAATTAAAAGAACTAATAGGCTCACTTGTATCTCTCTTTATGGTAGTAAATTAATGATATATGACACAAGGGTTAATGATCTTCCCAAATTGATCAATAAAGATGGTGTTAAAGCTATTCCAAGAAGTGATACAATCATCAAGTAGGTCTAAAAACCACTCATAGGTAGCATATTTAAAGGTAAAAGGGAATAAACTTCAAGATACATCCTCATGATGACATTTAAGAGAATTAAATTATCTTTGAAGGACTTGACATGTTCCTTAGTAGTGACCATACTAGTTGGATTAAAAATAGGCAAATATTTCTCAAGATTTCATGGTAAATCATGAACTCTACCTATAACATTGATAGGATAACTTCTAATCCAAGCCATATCTGATCGAAGGTTGAATGTAGGGACTCTTTATAAGGGGAAATATGTAAAATATTTTGAATGTCTACACCTTCCTTTATCCTTTCTATCCCATCTGTGTGTCTCAAGCTCAAGTAAAGGTTCCCTAGTTTTTGAATGAGATCTAGTCCTAATTCTAGGTAATTCCATCTTGATAACTAAGAATCCTTATTTGAAGTATGGTGTAACACATTAATTTTTTTTAAATGATAAATAATTTGCACACTAAGCTTAATTTTCAAAGATTTACATATGAAAATGTCAAGGACACTAATATTTAACTGAATTAGCTCAAAGATGTGTTGAATCATGAAAAGATGACCATCCTTTGCATCCTTATAATAAATTAGACTCAAATTTCATAAACTAACACCAATATTAACCAAACTAAATTCATCCTAACCTCAACCATTAAGAATTATATGACTTAAAGCCATACTTACTAGAGTTTGAATTGAACTTTACAAAGAACAAGGATCTTTACCTTACTAAGCACAAAGATGAACAAGAAAACACTCAAAGAGAAAAGATTTTTACAAAGGATGTAAATATCTTATAAGCTTAACTAAGAAAACAATAATACTTATAAATAACGACCTCCTTCTAGTGCCAATGGGAGCTACCTCTTGTTGATGCTTCTAATTACTTCATATAATGTTCCTTAGTGTTGATGAACACTTCTGATTTTAGGATTACAAGAATCCAAGGCATGAGTTACATTTTGTGACAAGCAATGTGTCTATGGTGGAATATTTAGTAAATTATGAGAGTTATCCACAAAATTTGTTTGATGTGGTGGTTGGGATCCACTAGGGTCTAAGTCTTTTAGTCTTCCTAGTCAAGATTTCTAACTCTAATCTAATCTAATTAAATATCTACAGTGATCTTTAAACTAAAGTGAGCATTTATAAAAAAATAAGTAAAAGGTATGGTAAGGTAGAAAATAAACATGATTACAAGTATTGGTCTCAAACATAACGACAAATTTCTATTCAATTTAAGCATACATTTAACCAATCAGTGATGAAACATAGCATAAGCCCAATCTTCACCAATAATTAGGCAAGATTCAAAGGAAAATATAAATATCATGAGTAAAATTAAAGATTACTTAAATATTTTGCTATGTTAATTTGAATTTCATAAGAAAATTCAAATGCAGAGCAAATAAAATGAAGTAGACTTATAATCCTTAGACTAGTGAAGTAAACTTATAATCCTTTAACTAGTCTAGCACATCACAAACTAGAAACCTCATGAACATGAAATATAGCTCATCTATCTAAGAACCATTCAAATCTATGACATACACCTAAAATTGAGAGAAAGTAGAAACAATATAACACAAAACTAGAAAATCTTTGTAGAATTTCAATTGTATTAATTGCTCTAGTATAAAATTGCTCAAAATCCCTCCCTTTACAAATGATAAAACTTGTATATTTATAGAATACATAGGTAGAGTACTGGTCATCTTTATTTCAAACTTTTACAAGAGGTAAGGATATTTGTCCTTTTATAAATAAATATATAGCACATAGGGCCGTTAGGTTCTTATTACATCAAAATATTAATAAATGCTAACAAACTAGCATATATAGTTTACAAAATAATAATCTTAACTTTACACTTGGGCTAGTGGGCCCCCTTGATCACTTAGGCTAAAGGAAGTATTTCACCCTAGTTTATTGTTCTTTGATTAACTCAAAATCCATTACAAGCTTCATTAGACTCTCTTCTTCTTATTCAACCAATGTATCATATTCTTTGTCATTTCTGATGGGGACCTCTTGTAAGCACCTTGCCTCTACAATTTGTTCCCCTGTCATGAGAATGACATTAAGGACTTTTGAATTGTCCTTATTTGATTGGCCTTGGTTTTCATCCTTGATTCCTTGGATGAAGGCTTCGACTCCCTATTTTAATTCCATGTCCTACATTAGGTTGATGGTAGTAGGTTGAGAAGGGGTCATCAACAAGGTTCTTAACAACTTCACAATTATATTCACCAAGTCCTTATCTTCCTCTATGAAGTCATTGTCCTTGTTCTACCTTGAACTTAATTCTTGTATTTGATCCACTAGGATCCATTGAATGGTATTCAATTAATTTTCTTTGATAATCATAAAGTTCAAAGGCTATTTAGTGATTTGTACTTTGATCAACTTTATCACTTGGTCTTTGGTTTCTTGTCATTATTGTATCAATGTTTGTGCCTTCTTAGCTTAAATTTCTAAGGTATTAAGCCTGAATTTGATGGATTTTAATAATTCAAAAGTCATCTAGGATGTACTTATTTAACATCTTTAGTAGGTCCTCTGGAATTGATCATGAGACTTGTGCCTCCAAGTCCTTCTTCTCTTTCTCCAAGTTCAAGATTCTTTACTTCATTCCCTAAATTCCCACCACAACCATTGTTGACTGGGCTTCCACCAAACTTGAAATATATTCTTGATGAATGGGGTGGTACCTTGCTACCTAGCCTTAGATTGGAGTGAATCCTATAAATGTTTCCACTCTTTAGAGAGTGACTTCTTCAGTTCCGATAGTTACTTTCTTTATAGTAACCTTCTTTAGTGTAACTATATCAAGGTTAAATTGTACCTTAGGCTCTACTTCTTAAAACTTTCAAGATTCTAGTATTTCAAGACCAGCCCTCTTGATTGCCCTAATTCTTCTATTTTCTTGATATTATTCTTATCACCCTTAATCATTCTCCTCTCTTCTTGCTCTTTCATGAGCTCTAAGATCCAGGGCTAGAATTCATCATTGAATTTAACATTAGTAGTGCTAGTTAAATCCCATGAATGCATTTGAGAGGGTATCTTTTAGAATTTCCCATAGATGAACTAGTCAGGGATGATAGGTACATATATGGGAAATTCATCACTAAACAAGTTCACCTCACTTGTTGGGTGAATCCACTTGGGTTTCTTGGAGTCTCTAGGCACCAAAGCCATATCTATCTCCCTCTTTATTTTGGTCACAAGGACCAAATCTAAGGAAACTCATTTTCCTTTATCTATCTCTTCAGCTACTTGGGGACTCTCAATTAGTGCCACCTCAATTGTGGTTCCTTCATCTTCATCTCCTTTATTGTCTGACCCATATGTATATGTAAGTTACTTGAATAAATATTCCACTACAAATATAAGGTTACAAACCAACCATATAAAGGTATTCCATAGGGGAAGGGGGTCTTTAAGGTAGATCTGAGGTAGAGGTTCACTCTCCTATCCTATATTCCATCTTGTGTTCACTAGGTCCTTCAATTTTGGGCACTTTTTACTGAGGTATTTATTGCTACTAAGGTGGACCTTGAGGCACTTATGGTGGACCCATACTGGAGGGTAAGAAGTGGTATTTCAAGGGATTAATATTCCTTCTTTCTCTTGATGGATTCTCTTCCCTGTGCAATATGTGTTTAATTTAAATCCATGCCCCTTAAACCTAGCTAGCACTTCGTCAAAGTTGGTTGCCTTTATGTATAAGTGGTCATATGGACCCAATTTATTTTCATAGGGTACCTTATCTAGTTGTTTGGGTTATATATTGGAGAGCACATTGCCCTTTGGATCCCATTTCTTGAGGTCATCTAATTGGAAGTATAATGTCTCTCTATTCCTTGCTTAGATCTCTAATTACCTCCATCAATGAATCATTATCTTTAGAATCAGATATGGGAAGAGATGTAAGATACCTTTATTCTTCTCTCTTTATACATGGTCTATACCATTAAGGAGTTAATGAGCTATCTCCTACTTGGCTAGCTTGATTGGGACATGCAATGGTAGCCTAGAGGGCTGAGTCTAGCAACCTTCAATTCTGATGACTATATAATTAGGATAGAGACATATGTCACTAATGGGCTCTACAAATTACCTAATGAGGGGGTTAACCCTAGGCATTTGACTTCTAGAAATTATCCAAACTAGAGTGGGATATATGCCATCATAAATTAATTATATGTGGTCTCTATACTTGAATATGTGTAATTTGGAATAATGGTGAGAAATGGTAATCTTGTTATGAGGGTACCAATTCTTGATGGTAGGGAAGTATGTTGAGGACATGAAGGCATCCAACAAGTAAGACATCATTGTGAACAACTTGCCTATCTTCCTTTTAATTCCATTAAACTGCCTTCTTAGGTGGATACTTATCATTTCTCCAATAGGTGGGGTCAGATTCTCTTCTATCATGAAATAGATATAGGAGACCCACCTGGGGTCCAAATAGGATTTTATTTCTACTCTAAAATTCCTATTCAACAAATTCATGATGATTCTAATCACTTCCTTATTGCATAATTAAGATTTTACCATCATGATTTCTCATTACATGAGTTCCTCTATCCAGCCATGGTCTTAAGATATTATCTAAGTCATTATTAGTGGTCTATTCCTTGATTTTAGGAAGGTCTGTATGAGTCATTATAATCTTATAGTATCCTTAAAAATCTAATAGATATATATAATCAACCCTCTTTGATGTACCTTCCTTTATTATCTAGTCTCTATCTACTCTACAATCAATGAATATAGGAGCTAAGATATCGATACAATAAAGTAACTCTAGTTTGGTAGCTATGAGGTGAAGTCTAGATATCTAGATTGCCACAATATCTTCATGTCTCTATTTGGTGGCTATAATTAATTTCTCATTTGGGGCTAATATTTGTAAGAGGTCAATGGTAAGGAATATTTCTAACCAATTTTTCATACCATTATTTAAGGCTTCCACACCCAATTTTGTATCCTCGTAACATCTCCCTTTAGTATTTGTAGAAAAATAAACTTCAGCTTAATCTCTCTATTGTTGTCTAGCAATAGCCATATTCCTCCAACTAGTTTTATTGCTCTTTAACTATAGGATTTCGTTAAGTCTTCATAGTTCTTATGAGGCTGATTTTTGGCTCTTTTGAATGTAATCATTATTCAATTGGGAAAAAATTAGGGATGTATGTTGGAGAGCTAGGGTTTTTCATAGCTTTAATGGTAGTGGTGGTGAATTCATAAATTTTCTCGTGTTACTCCCATGAAATTCCTTTTATAATCTAGTTGTTCGATTTTAAACATGTCTTTCATTTTATACCATTGGATTAGATTGACAAGTAGGTGTAGGCCATTAATCATGATCTACAAGGTCTTTTTTGATTGGTCACCTTTACTTTGTTTTATCTAATTGAAAATTCTTTGACCATTTCACACTATCAGATTAAATCCTGTGATGAAGCAAGGGCCATTGGATCTATGAAGATGCACATGAAATAAGTCTCAGGCTTTGATAAAAACTTAGGTTAAAATCCATTATAATAAATTTTCATGTTGAAATATGTGAAGGGGTCTTTTAAAGGGTCAAAAAATACATCCCTTTTCTAGGCTACAAGTTTAGACTATCTTAAATTTGAGGTCCTCATGAACATCAAAAAATTTCTCATAAACATCAAATGTCAAGTCTGAGGCTATCAAATCCAATCTCATCTAATATACTTAGAGGGCTTAAGATTAATCCTTGCAGTCATGTTGTGTTTAAAACATGTTGTTCTTTAAGCCAAAAATATGCTCTTTAGGCCATGTAACGAATTATTTGGGCTCAGAGATTATTTCAGTCCTTTTTGATTAATTATTTAAAATTCAACTAGGTTGAAAGTTTTCAACCATTTCACACCATCAAATCAAATATTACAATGAAGTGCAAACCGTTAGATATACAAAGATGTACATGACTTAATGAGATTCAATATTTTATATGAAATAATTTAAAACTATGTTTCCTAAGTTTTTTTATGTTAAAAAAACATATGAGGTTCTTCTAAGGGTTGAGAAATATGTCCCTTTGTTAGGCCTCAAGGTTATACTATGTTGAAAAGTCTTCGATGATTTCACACTATCAGATTGGATCTATGAGTAAGCATGGGCCATTGATGGTGATCTGTGTACTCATCAATTATTGGTCCTACAAATAAAAAATAGTAGGGTTAGGCATAAAATAAGGAACCTATAAATACTTCACGTAGTTGCCCTTAAACATTTTCAAAGGGTCACTTTCTTGAAAAAGTGTCTTCACCAATTATTTTGAAGGGTAGGTTTTTAAAAATATGAAGGGTTGATTTGTTTCAGATAAAATGTTTGCAAGAAATAGTACCCAAAACAACTTCTCTAAAATATACTTACTGCCAAAGTGGACTGAGACAACTTTTGCAAAGGGATACTTCAAAAAACTCCAAAGGGTCACTTCAAGAAAGTGCCTTAAAATCAAGATTTTAAAGGGTAATTTGGTGTTTAGGTGGGCCCATTTTCTTGCATTTGATTCACACCATCAGATTATATCTTGGCATACAAAGCACACTTAGACCCTTTTTTAAAAAATCAATTATTCGTTAAGCTTTCCTGCCAACTTTTAAATTCAAATGTTAGGGTTTTTTGAAAGGGAAACCTAGCCTTCTTTATGTAACCTGCAATTCACTCTTCAAAGATAAACCATTAGCAAAGTTAGTCCAAAAACATAATCATTATCATTAAGCATGTATAAACCATATCCCTTTCAAGTGGATGATCTTTATATTCTAAAAAAGATAACCTCATCAAGCAAGATTTCAAGGTTTAGATGTTTTTAAACATTCATAAGGGTCCCCCATTTTCAAATTCAAGAAAGTGGTGGGAGATGTTGATCCAATAGATGGCAAGGGTGATCAAGAGACACACTTGAGATATTTTCACACATCATTCTTGGAGTATGTGCCAAATGACTAGTTATTAACCAATCTATTTCCATGGAGTTTAAAGGATTATGCTCTACAATGTTTCTATAGTCTATCAAATTAGTCAGTCAATGCATTCAATCCTTTAGCTGACATGTTCCTAGATCATTTCAACATTAACTTAGGTGACAAGGTTTTCTATACCTAAGTTTCACAATAGAAACAAAGGTCAAATGAACATCTCACATATTATTTTCTTTGATATAAGACTATCTTAGCTAAAATGACTAGCCCCATAGCTGATCAAGCATGATAGGATATCTTCAAATAGAGTCTTCTTCCAGCTTTGCATGAATCAATAATGTTTAAAAAGTTCTCTTCCTTCACTGAGTTATTTCATACACTAAAGGAAAGGGAATTCAAATTAATTTCAATGGGAAAAATCAAATACACAAGCATATTAGAAACAACAAACAAGAGTAATAGTAAAGTCCCATACAAAATAAAGGTTAATGATAACAAAAGTCAAAATCAACCTATAGTTAATGTAGCTTCAAATCCCCCTCAATGATTTATTTTATCAACAACTCTTTGGTGAGCCTTTACCAATCTACTAATATCTCCATCCAGAGTCTTATAGTAGCTATTAGAATGCAATGTCCTATCTCTCCATCTTGTTTGGTAAGTTGATACAACAAATCCTCTTCCACATGGATATGATTAGAATGCATTTTGCAATTTTCATAGGGCACCAAGCCACATAATGAATAGATGCATAAGTTTGTGACATAAGATATAGGACTTGATAGATGGAAACCTTATTGATCTTAGCAGTCCAATTGAGCCTCCTCAAGCAAAGCAAACATAGGACAAGGCTCTAAAAAATGTCTCAGATCCTTTCCCACAACATTATAAATAAGAGATAGGGGACACATCAGATATTCACCATGAATATCATGTACACCTTCCATCATCTATATACCAGTCACCTTCAATTGAGTCACATCCTTTAATCAACCTAATTGGTGTGTATAATTATAGCATTTTAGGTAGACCTTTGATATCCTTCTCAGAGAAGGAGATAGTTGAGGATGATTCAAATTACCATGCCCTTTTTATCAAAGCCTACATTAATAATCATCCCATTCATAGTGTTCTCATAGACAATGGATCTAGTGTGAACATGTGCACTATGACATTACTTTAGCATTTGGGATATTTAAAGTAGGATATTATCCTGATGGACATAGTTATCAGTATATTTAGTGGACATATATAGAGTTCATTGGGTGAGATTGTAATTTATCTATAGGTTGGACCTATATATGTGGCCACACCATTTATTATTTTTCCCAGTGTAGGATTCTTTGACATGTTACTTGGTTGACCATGGATCTAAAAACTTTGATCAGTACCTTCTACAATTCATAGATGTGTGAAATTCATTCATGTTAATCAGGTTGTTATAGTTGGTGGAGTTCCATATGAATTACCACTCCCCAATTTAGAGCCATATCTTACTCTGTAGTCACCAATTATAGTTCTTCTTCCTTTAATTGAGATTCATTCACCAGCATAGAGAGTTTATACACTTACATGGAGGCCTCCTTTAGAGAAACCACTACATCAATGATAGTTTCATGACTCTAGATAGTTTTTAGCTATAGTATTCACACCTAGATAAGTATCATTGAGATATCATGCCTCTACACACAACACACTTTTAGAGAGATTATTCTACTACTAGATGGGTCATTAAGAACCCCATAGTTGCATCCACTTCTCAAAATTATAGGGGGACTCCATAGTTAGTTTACACTACAAACATTTTAGAGTAATTATAGCATATATAGCTTTCAAAGTCACAGTCTCAACCCTTCCATCATGCTTCATGATCATGCATGATCCCTCTCTTTGATATGGGACACCATGATAGGGATTCTCTCATGAGACTCATTGGTTAGTATCATGTATTCTTAGTATTTCTTATACATAGATTATTTCAAAAATACCAAAAACAATGCAACATTTCAAAATACAAAAACATTCAAATAAATCAAAAACATTAAAAACATTTTAACTATATGCATTATCCATGATCTACATTTATACTACCATGTTATACTTACATTTTGCTATTGTATGCTATTGTTTGTCAATTTATATACATTACCATGCTTCACTTGATCTTTTTTAAGTGTGTGTAGTGACACCTAGATCCTTGATTGCTTCACTCTACCCATTAAGGGGTATCCTACTATTACAGTCAAGACACACATCAACATATCTACCCATTAGGGGCATCTTATACATGCCTACACCATCTAGGTTATGTAATTCCTATACCACACACTCTAGTTATCATGTTGATGTACATTACTTACTAGCTTACACAAATTATTCTATCAACACTCACTAGTATATATCACTTGTGTATTTCTTAGCATCTACCTAGTCTTGTACTACATGTTTTGTGCATTCTTTCACTTCTTGATTTGATTAGTTAGATGTGATAGTAATTCTAGCATTTACATGCTTTCCTTTCTTACTTTGAGTAGCTAGATGTGATTGTATTTCTTAGTTCCTATTTTGTACTCTTATGTGTGCCTTAAGACATTTGCCAATGTCCTTTGCTTGTTTACAATTATATGTGTATGTGGGAATTTTAACATACATTATATTTTTACTTTATCAATTTGAGTGATATGTGTCCATGTCCCTTGTTTTCTTGGCCCCTTGGACACTTTTATATGCTTCTTGATTCTTGCCTTACATGCTTGTTGCTTGTTTACTTCTCAATTATTTGCAATGCTATAATCCACATCATGCATTATCTTGCCTTCTTGGATGCCATTATGGACATCATGCTCCATCCCTCCTTGATAACTAATAACTAATAATATTTCCACTTTTAGTTTAGTATACTACACATGATATTAAATTTTTACATCTATCTAGGTATACTCATATTGATCTAACCATCTCGAATACATACTATGCTATATTTTGAGACATTTTGGATTATCATTATTATATCATGTATTTCATAGCATAACACACTTGTAGGGATCTTTATTTTGAGATTAGTCATTATATGGTCTGCATTCCTACCTTCAAAAGAGGGGTAAATAAATAAGGGTTTTGTCATAGAGATCAAAGCCCTATACTGGTCAAAAATCAAATTTTTAAAACACTCAGAACAACATTCAAAACCCAAAACATGTAGAGTAGAACAAAAAGATAGTGACACATATAAAAAAATCATTAGAAATAATAAAGGAAAAGAGCATGATATTTAGACTATAGTTTTGGATAGCAAAGTGTCCTATTTTTGGTGATCCTATCCAAATATCCAAAAACCCAAAATTTCCAAAAATAGATGGAAAGGTAAGGTCAGTTATAGTTTTTTAACTATAGTATAGTTTAGATTCAGTAGTTTTAGTATAGTTTTACTCAAAGTGTCTAGATATAGGGGCTATCATGCATGACATGATGGATCTTAATTTTATTTTTAGATTGGGTAGTTGGTAAAACTTTTAGATCAAAATCCATGTTATAGACACCAGTGATTGGGGGAAATGTGCATGACACATTTGCCTTCTTTTCTTTCCAAGTTTAGTATAATACCTAGGTATTCTCAGTAATTGCATGCTTTATTCAATTTTTAGGTGGTTGGCATCATTTCAAGGTGGATTTCATATAAGCCTAGTTCTTAGTTTTGGAGTGTCTTTCATACAAGCCTAATCTCCACCTTTTAGAGTGGCCAAGATTAGCCTAGTTGTTAGTATACATTTAGCTATCGACACCACATTATCATATATAAATCATTCATGATCTTTATGAGTCATCTCATACAACACACATTCAAATCGGTATTAGTTCATAGTTCACTACATAGTGGGCAATGATGGATCCAATGGACTAGCTAGCTTTTGTATTCTTGAGCCACATACTCAAAGGGATTGGACACACAATCCAAACATTGATTAACACATGCATGATCACATAGCTTCACTTAGTGGAAAATCATGGATCCAAAGGGCTAACCTTTGTAATCTTGAGCCACCTTTAGAGAATTAAATGCTCAGCTCCATTTGTAATATTAATCATGGTACAACACCTACCCAACACTACTCAACATCACTCAAAATCATAATATATTTACACTTTATGTTTTGCTCTCTCTATGTACACTCAACATCACACATATTCATGGGATTTACCCTTGCAAGTAAGTTCAAGTATGCTTTATACTTTTCCTTTATCCTAGTATTTTGCTTTGTTGCATCACTAGAATAAAGGGGGGGGATGTAGTCATATAAAATGTCCAAATTGGTAGTTTGAGTGTGGCTTGTGATACCCTATCTATATCTCTTTTTTTCATGCTCTTGTAACCCTTTTAGACACATTCTTGCTTATTGACAGTCATCCTAAACCTTTAGAATGATCATTCTACCTTATCTAGACTATATTTCCTAGGCTAACCCTATTCCTTTAGGTCCTAATCCTATAGGATAGGAGTGCCATAGTTTGAATATAGCACCTAATTGAACCCTAAGGTGTCCCATTTTTTATGCTCCTATCTATTTTCACTTTGAGCCGTAATGGTCGTTTTCATCTAGTCCCTACCCTTAATCATGTCAGCCTAGAATAGATACATCTGACCTATAACCAATTTTTCCCTATAAAATCCCACTCAAATTTCATTTATAATGGAGGTGAAAAATCTTAAAAACCAATCAAGGATACAAATAAATCACTAAGGCAAACTTCCTTATACTATGTATATAGTCACCTTGTTACAATTACAAACATACTCAAACCCTCATACCAGTCCCTAGCCACCTCAAGCACTCTCAATTTGGCATTTTTGCATCCAAATCACACTATTACACAAAGAAAATTAGGTGGAAGAAATACATGTGGCTTGATCCCTCTTCGAAGTATTGGTATGTAGGTAACATGCCCACACAAATGGTATGAATTGCATGTTTAATACAACTTAAGCACTAACCCCCCTTTTCAAGTGATTCAAACATAATTTTATCAAGCATGATGAAGGATTAAGGTTTTTAATATTAAATCAGCTCTATAGTGAGTTTTATTGACAATCAGCACTCAATATTTTGTAGGCAAGATCACATAGGCATAGCATAAATACCCAAAAAGTTTTAGGTCTCCATGATCAGTTTGGACAATAGTGGTAGGAGTGAACAACAACACTAGACACCAAAGTATCCTATTTTTAGTGCTCATTTCCTTTCACTAAAGGAAAGCCAATTTTAGGTTGATGACACTATCTTAATCCTGCACATCCATTTTCAGCCTCTATATCAGTCATCTCAATCTAGTTTTAAGTTAAGTTATATTTTCCCTTATTTAATACTATTTTTATAAATGTAAAAAAGACAAATAAATTATAAAAATTAGGAATATAATTATTTATATATTCTACACTAATTTATTAATCCAAACCTTTAGCTAAACTAGGAATAAAACTCCATTATTCCCAAACAAGTTAAATCAAGATCCATACCAAGTGATCCAAATGTCATGAAATAGCCTAGGGAGATAAAAATAGTTGCAATGTCACAAGATGTTGAAAAACACATCCAAATGTTGTAAAATGTTGTGTAGGAATGTGAAGTGTTGAAAAGACTATAAATATGCTCAAATGTTGCCAAGATGCCATGAAATACTACCAAAAGACACAAAGTATTCTAAATACAATATGAAAGGTGTAGATTACTTTGGAATGCCATAATTTTTTACAAAGGCAAGAAAGAGTCTTTAAGTCCAATTTTTCCCTTTATTTTCAAATAAATCTAAGTTAAAATTTGATACATATCCTTTACAAATCAACACTAATTCAAATGACTTTAGGTTGTCAAATAATAGAGTTATAAATGACCAAGTCCATATTTTTATATTTAAAGGAGGGTCCCTATTTTAAAAATAATGGAGGCGTGTTAGGCATAACAACACTAATGTAGCAAGAAAAAGTAAAGGTTATATTATTAAAGGCTTGCATAGAATTTGATGTTATGATAAATAGATGGCATATATTTAAAATGATAAATACTAACTAATAAATGTTTCAAGTAATGAAAAATCCCTTCAATCCCACCAAACAACATTCCATTGTCATAAACACATGAACAAAACTATCAAATACCATTAAATAAATTCTAAAAAATCTTCCTAACAATCAAGGCAAATCAATTTGAATTTATTTGTAAACATATACACATTATAAACTATAATAGTTATCCCAAAGATCAATTTTTCATTAGCAAAGATAGTTTCTACTATAATCTAAACTCATAAGCCTAAATTGAATAAGAATTCAAAGAACATAATATATAATGAGATGGGAGCCCTAAACCAATTACTCTTCACACACAACACTTCTCAAATTTTCATGGAAACTATTTTGGACATCAAATGACTAACTCATACATTCCACCAGTATAAAAAAATATAAAAGTGAATTCATAGATAAAATTTCATCAAAGAATGGGAAATCCCTATTTTTGAGGATGGTCAATATTTATATGACCTACTTATAATGCAAAAGTTTGGAATACACATTGCAATAGCAAAACCTAATGTTTTCATGTGCCTAGACTTATTTTTTAATGTATTTTGTATTCTCAAAGATAAAAATGTGTTTTCATGTTCATGAGACATGGGAACCACATAACTTTCATATTCAGAATGGCATTCTAATATTACTATAATTTATTTAATCTTAATGTCAAAGTTTACCAAGTTATAGCCCTAAAATGGATAAAAACTCATGATATTAGAAAAGTATTAAAATACTAGGAAAAAATCCCCACCATTAGACCAATAAAGAGGATATCAATAAAATATCCATTAGATCATTTAGACCATGTGTAAAACAAGGTATGGATTTGATGAATTAATTGTTTATCAAGCCAACAATTACTCTCATAAATAAGACGTAGGTTCCCTTACTTTCTATGATTATTAATGATAAGCATGTCCCAACATTAGGGGATGTTATGCCTTTCAACTTGATTCAAAGGGTCATTCAGAATAGAACAAAGATAAAAAATATGATGTCCTACCTATTCAATGCTACCTATACTACTATAGAGTTCCCTCAATATCCTAAATGGACTCATGATACACCAAATTTAGTACATATATAGTTATATAAGTTTTAGATTCATAAATTTTGACAACATATGGATGAGATTTGAAATTACTTCTACCCTCCATTATATCTCATTATCGATGAGAACCTATGCCTCACTTCTTAGAAGAATCATTAAGTAAATTTTGATCATTAGAGCTTACTGATTGGATCTCACTTACATAGTGATCAATATAGAGGGATTATGGTATTTTTATTTATAGCTCCCCTATTATGTTTTGGTTAAATTAGCTAAGAAATAAACTACTTACTAGATAGTTCATAGTGTTAGAGGGAAGTGCAAGGAGAATAAAAAATCACCTTACTCTCATCTCATTTTTATAATTGGCAAGATAGAATATATAAAATGGCTTAATTTATTCCAAGTATCATCACATAGAAACTCCCATAATCTACATGATCATGATGTGAGGAGATGGGATAAAAAGGAAGAGTAGGTGCTTATTTGGAAATTTTGAAAGGGAAAGTGCTAATTTTTTATTAGCATCACCCCCATCCATATTATTGGTATATATCAATGTCATAGATGATAAGGAAATGGAAGAAAAAATGAGAAGATAGTGTTTCTCTCAATTTTTGTCTATTTTATTAATTAACAAAGTAAGAAACTAGTAATAAGGGTGTGGTAAAAGAACCTATTTATTTGTGCACACATAATCCAAATGAATTTGAAGATATCCTCTTTGTCTTGGGAAGAATGACCTTTAAATAATATATCACTCATGTAAAGGGGTTGTTAGATGGGTGGTAAGGTGGATTGCCTAGCATGAGTGTTGACACAAAAGATTGCACCCTTGGTAGGAGGCCGAGCTCTTGCCTTCCTCACACAACAATGGAAACTCCTCTCTCACCTGTGGGACTGGCGAAGCTAGAGGGGAGAGTCTCTAGATAAGGGCTAGCTCCCTCTGATGTATCTTTTAGGCCCTAGTTTCTCCTACTGCTAACAAACAAAATGAAAAAGGGGGGGGATGAAAAGGGAGAGAGAGATGCTGAAAATAGAACCTAAGCCTAAAAATGAAAAGGTGATACACTAGAAAAGGTTGATCTACTCTACTCGATCATACACTTTCCACCAAGGACCAACTCCCATACACTTCATCTAACATGAGAAAACCTTATGCATCAGTGGGTCAGGGGTCCGTGGAGATACAGGGAGGAAATAACTACTAGAGACATTCTAAGACACACTGTAGCAGCCTATTTACTTCACCTATACTCCTCTAGGGACACTTATAATAGACCTATAAAAGGAAACTCAAAAATGCACTAGACATGCTGAAATCATTCTGCAAAAGCATTAAGAAAATGACTTAACATAGAATCAAGGCATAGACACATACTAACGATGCAAAGCTTAGAATGGAGGTAAAAATGTTGTGTTTCAATTCAAGGTAAAATTTTTGCAGCTCTGCCTTACAAGCCCGAGAGATTTTTGGGCAGAGTTTTGCCTTAAGGCTGAGAGTCAATCCTTCTTAAATAAGAATTTTTACAATATATATATATATATAAAGAGAAGAATAGAACTTTGGCACCTCTTTGACAAGCTAGCCCATGTGCATTCTAAACCTTGGGAAGAGGAAACCACTATTACTGATGTCATTCCTCTAGAACAGGCCTACTAGAACCATGCTATATAATCACCAAAATTGACTTTGGCATTCAAGCATTAATGTAAGAACATGGCTACACCTCTTTTTGAAAATAGACTACAATTTGTCCCCTCATCAATGCCCACTAGAGAAAATAGGTTGTGTCACTTGTTTGGCAATAACTTGCCTTCCCTTTGCCACTTAGACGCTTTGTCTTTTCTACTCCTTGTCTTCTTCCTACTCTTTCAGCCCTCAAGGGTGATCTTCTAGCGAGTTGCTACATTCCTTGGGCTCTTTCCATGGTTGGCACTCGGGCAGTTCAAAATAAATGGCTACTTCACTATGTCAAATTTGATGTTCATGCAGTTGTCACCCAACAGCTAGTTCATCTCTTTAAATTTGATAGCTTTCAGGATGTCACCATCCTTGGCAAAACCATCAGGTCTTTTTTGCAGGATTTTTCCTTAGCATCTTCTTGAAGGGAAGGTGACCCTTCGGCCTTTGGAAAATGCCCCTTCATTTTGGTCGAGATTCCCCTGTAAGGGCACCTACCCTTTGGGGAACTCTGGCTCTTTGGCGGGTTCCTCTGAGTTTTCCACAGACTTTTTGTTTGCAGACATTTTCCCATAGAATTTTTGTCTATGGATAGTTTGCTTCAGGGCTTTTTCCCATGGATAAAAATTCTATGGGAATTGGCCACTTTGAATTGGCCCAGGCTTGTGTTTTGAATCGGTGACCTCTCCCCAAATTCCTTCGAGCTTTTTATCTGAAGGAATTCCTTTGGACAAAAATTCTAAAAGAATTTGGCCTTAAGTCTTTTCCACATCCTTTAAAACCTTCAGCTACTTTGAAATGTTCCTTGCCCTCCGTAAGGGCATTTGGACTTAAAAACTGCCCTTTGCAAGGGCTTTTGGGCCTTTGACTATCAGAAGCCTCATTGAACCAACCCATTGAACCAAAATTGGTTCAACAAATCAATAGTTCAATGCTAGGCATCGAGCCGATTAAACCATTTGCGTTGAACTTCTCCCAAATTCCTTTCATTGAACCAACACCTTGAACCACTCATTGAATCGATTCAATGGTTCAACACTGTGCACCGAGCCCCTTGAACCATTCGATGAGTTGAATGCCATTTGAACAAAAAGCCACTAAACCAAATGAATTGAACTGAGGCTGATGAACCTTGCATTAAACTTTGTTGATTAAACTGAGTGTTGAACTAAGGCATTTGAACCAAAGTGGTTGAACCAAGCCATTAAACCAATTGGTTGAACTGGTTCAATGGTTCAAAGTTGTGCACTAATGAACCACTCGATTGCACTTAAACTGATTGAACCAATGAATTGAACCAAGTGCATTGAACCAACACTAAAGCATTGAACTAAGGTTAAACCAAGTGCTGATGAACTTGTGTAATCAGAAATGAATTGGCCTAAGATAGTAGGGGAAGAAGGGGACCAATTTTTGCCTGTTGGGCAAAAAATGGTCAACAAATTGGCAACTCCTAAGGGAAGCATGCCTGCTATGCTTAGAGACCAATTGTCTTGTAGTCTAGTCCATTAGGCACAGAGTCAGATGCAACTTGAACAAAGATTAGCAACAGCCCCAAAAGATCCAAGAATCAAACATGAAGCTTTTACCCCACACATAAGGGAAAACACACACAAGGCTAAAAACACTACTTGTGCAACTACACTTAGGGAAAGCAAGAAAGAAACTAAAAAACAAACTACTATATACAGCTAACTAGGAATGTTTTCCTCCCTCCTAGATCAAAGGGAAAATTTCTTAAGTCCCATTCTTGGCAAGAAGACTTATGGTGCTAAGCAAGTGGCTGAATGAAAAAGAGAGTTGGTGACATGCTCCTTTTGCCTATCAACTAGATTGTTGGTATCTGAGTGGATCAGATTCAAATATACTTCTAATATATATGTACTCTAATTGTCCTTAAAAGATTTTTAAATGTTGGTCCCTCATACTAGTGCATATCACCAAGAAATCTATGGCTACTGGCTCATCACCATAAGCCCATTGATGTGTATAGATCCCTTGCAGTGCATCACGATCTGACCCATTTCCTTTTACTTCATTACAGACTCTTTCAGACTCATCTTTTGCTTCCTCTTGGCTTTCTTAAAGATGGGTGACTTTGGTGATGTCTAAAATGGAATCACAAACTGATTGCTCATCCCATAGAACAACACCTCTCTATTTAAAACTTCCTTCTTCAAGGCTTTCCTCAAGGGAGACCAGCTTCTCCTTTTCCTCCCCAAAGATCAGGATCTCTGGATGTTCAAAGATATCCTCCTAATCCTCCTCCAACTCAGGCTCCCTAGCGTAGTCATCCTCCTCATCGAAGCAACAAGGAAGTTCATCAAACAAAGGGGGAGAGAGCTCACCATGCTTATGTTCCTCTTCATATTTCTGGAACATCTGCATATATGCGTGACCCGAGTCTTCTCCATTACTGATGAGGTCTTCATAAGGAACATCGATGATGATTTTTTCTTCATTGTTGCTCATGATAGCCTCTTGGAAAAATATAGATTGGATCTTCTGCTCCTCACTCACCTCCTATAGAATAGGTTCCTCCTTGAGAGGGGGTGAAGTGGGAAAACCATGTGGAAGAGGAGGTAGTATTTGAGCTAGAATTGAATGATTCTCCTCTTTTTATTTGGTTAACACTTCATCAATATTAGGTGTGGCCTAATATCTCTCTTGGAAATGTGTAGGTGGGGTGTGTTTAGACATGGGATGTGTCATTGGGTCTGAACCGTCCATCACACATTGACTAAGGAATATCTTTAGATTCCAACTCTGTAATTCTCTTGGCCATATCCTCTTGGAAGTGCCTTTTTTAGATGTCACTAGCATCATCATGAGCAGGGGCAACCTCATCTTCTTCAAGGTTTTGAGAAAAACCTTACTTCTCCTCCTTCTTACCCCATGATTCTACTATTTTCCCCCAGTTCAGCATCTCAGAATTAGGCTTTTGCTCCTATGAACAAGTAGCAACTTTGTTTTCTCCAAGGTCCTAGGGTTCCTCCACAAGGTCTAGAAGTTCTATCTCTCTTTCATGAAGTAGCCTCATCCTAGCCTCTAAATCTTCAATTTTCTTGGATAGATTATCCTGAAAGAGTCTTTCTTAGAGGTCACTAGCATCATCCACTTCAAAGCTCTAGGCTGGTTCCTAGCATTCCTTCCTCCAACTCAAAATCTACACATCATGTTGAAGGACTTGGAGAAGTTGAGGAATGCTAGGAAGAGACTATTGATGAACCAAAAGAGTCTCTAGAAGAGGGATGTGCTGGGTCATGGTATTCCCCCTAATGGAAGATTCACAATATAAGGAATTGAGAAGATTGATCTCCATGGGGGTTTGCTCTGATGCCCTTTGATATTGTAAATCTAGGGGCATGGGATTGAGAGTAGATGCATTAGATGAGTTGGAGTGAGCAATTGATATTTGATAGAAAGGATTTGGTGTACAAGAGGGGGATTTCTTTAGGATGGGAGGGGGTGCGCAAGGCTGACTGCCTTAAATAAATGGATTTCTCTATTTTGCTACCTCTTCCTCCATGGATTGCAAGGCTTGAGCTTATCTAAAAAAACACTCCTCTCTATACATCAGCTCTTGCTAATATCCGTACCACTCTTCTAGTCTATCAATCTCCAGGACCACTTCCCTTATCATTGTAGGGTAACTAGGAGAGTTACTTGAGGTGATTCTCTAAATTTTTTGAGTCTGATTGAAGTCATATGAAGGAATACAAGACCCATGATTTTGTTCAAAGGATTTATACATATGAAAATGATTTTTGATGGTACCAGGCTGCTTAACCAGCTGATTCAACTCAGATTCACCATTAGTGTTTGATGCAAAAGCCTCCAAAGGTTGGTTGGTTGAAGAACACACCAAAAATTCTTCAACTCTATGGACACAACTTATCCTAGTTGGTCCCACCAGGCATGCCAAAAACTGTTAACACAAAATATTGCACCCTTGGTAGGAGGCTAAGCTCCTGCCTTCCTCATACAGCAATGGAGACTCCCCTCTTACCTTTGGGACTAGCGAAGCTAGAGGGGAGAGTCTCTAGATAAGGGCTATCTCCCTCTGATGTATCTTTTAGGCCCTATTTTCTCCTATTGCTAACAAACAAAATGAAAAAAGGGGGGATGAAAAGGGAGAGAGACATGCTAAAAATAGAACCTAAGCCTAAAAATGAAAAGGTGATACACTAGAAAAGGTTGATCTACTCCACCCAAACATACACTTTCCACTGAGTACCAGCTCCCATACACTTCATCTAACATGAGAAAACCTTCTGCATTAGTGGGTTAGGGGTCAGTGGAGATACAGGGAGGAAATAACTACTAGAGGCATTCTGAGACACACTGCAACAGCCTATCTACTTCACCTATACTCCTCTAGGGACACTTCTGACAGACCTATAAAAGGAAACTCAAAAATGCACTAGACATGCTAAAATCATTCTGCAAAAGCATTAACGAAATGACTTAACATAGAATCAAGGCATAGCCAAATACTAAAGATGCAAAACTTAGAATGGAGGTTAAAATGTTGTGTTTCAATTCAAGGTAAAATTCTAGCAGCTCTGCCTTACAAGCCTGAGAGATTTTTTGGCAGAGTTTTGTCTTAAGGTTGAGAGTTGATCCTTCTCAAATGAGATTTTTTACAATATATATAAAGATGAGAAGATAACTTTAGAACCTCTTTGATAAGCTGGCCCATGTGCATTCTAAACCTTGGGAAGAGGAAACCACTATTACTGATGTCATTCCTCTAGAAGAGGTCTACTAGAACCATGTTGTACAATCACTGAAATTGACTTTGGCATTCAAGAATTAATGTAAGAACATGGCTGCACCTCTTTTTGTAAATAGACTATAGTTTGTCCCCTCATCAATGCCAATTGGAGAAAATAGGCTGCACCACTCATCTAGCAATAACTCGCCTTCCCTTTGCCGCTTGGATGCTTTGTCTTTTCTACTCCTTATCTTCTTCCTACTCATTCAGCCCTCAAGGGCGATCTTCTAGTAGGTCGCTACATTCCTTAGGCTCTTTCCATGGTTGGTGCTTAGGTAGTTCAAAATAAATGGCTATTTCACTGCATCAAATTTGATGTTCGCATGGTTGTCACCCAACAACTAGTTCATCTCTTTAAATTTGATGGCTTTCAGGACGTCACCATCCTTGGCAAAATTGTTAGGTCTTTTCTATGGGCTTTTTCCTTAACATCTTCCTGAAGGGAAGGTGACCCTTTGGCCTTTGGAAAATGACCCTTCATTTTGGCTAAGATTCCCCTGTAAGGGCACCTACCCTTCGAGGAACTCTGGCTCTTTGGCAGGTTCCTCCAGGTTTTTTGTGGACTTTTTGTCCACAAACATTTTCCCATGGACTTTTTATCTATAGACAATTTGCTTTGGGCCTTTTTCCCATGGACAAAAATTCCACAGGAATTGGCCACTTTGAATTGGCCCAGACTTGTGTTTTGAACCGGTGACCTCTCCCTAAATTCTTTTGGGCTTTTTGTCTGAAGGAATTCCTTCAGACAAAAAGTCTAAAAGAATTTGGCCTTAAGTCTTTTCCACATCCTTTAAAACCTTTGGCTACTTTGAAATGTTCCTTGCCATCTACAAGGGAATTTAGACTTAGAAATTGCCCTCCGCAAGGGCTTCTAGGCTTTCAGCTATCAGATGCCTCATTGAACCAACCCATTGAACCAAAATTGGTTCAACGGATCAATAGTTCAATGCTGCACACTGAGCCAATTGAAATGTTTGCTTTAAAATTCTCCTAAATTCCTTCCATTAAACCTAACATTAAACCAACACCTTGAACCACTCATTGAATTGGTTCAATGGTTCAACATTGCGCGCTGAGCCCTTTGAACCGTTCGATGAGCCGAATGTTGTTTGAATAAAAAGCTGTTGAACCAACTAAATTGAATCGAGGCTGTTGAACCTTGCATCAAAATTTGCTGATTGAACTGAGAATTAAACTAAGGCATTTGAACCAAAGTGGTTGAACCAAGCCATTGAACCAATTGGTTGAACTAGTTCAACAGTTCAAAGCTGCATGCTGATGAACCACTCAATTGCACTTAAACTGATTAAACCAATGAATTGAACCAAGTGTGTTGAACCAATGCTAAAGTGTTCAACCAAGGTTGAACCAAATGCTAATGAAATTGTGTAATCAGAAATGAATTGGCCTAAGATAGTAGGGGAAGAAGGGGACCAATTTTTGCATATTGGGCAAAAAATGGTCAACAACGAGCTAGATCCAAGAAGCATGAACTTGTTAAGAGGCTATCAATTCACTCTTTGATAATAGTTAAGTTGAAAGAGATAAGAAGTAAGTATTTACATAAAATAATAGAAAGAATTAAAATGAAATACAATAATAAATATAAGCTTGATAAAGAAAATAAAACTAAATATAGCAATAGCAGGTCAACACTAGTGCTAAAGTAGGTCAAGTTAGGTTCAAAAAATCTAGCAGGGGTCTATAAATAGGTAGGGACATAGAAATTCATATTTGGTTTGGGGTAAGGGGTTGGAAATAGCTTTTTATTTATACCCACATTGATCATCAGTAATTGGGGTGACTATCAATGGTTAAGTTGAATGTCAATGGTTGGGTGACCATTAGTAGTTGAGGGTGACCATTGGTGGTCAAGGTGACTATTAATAGTTGTGGGTTTTGGATGTGTTCATAAAGAGTCTAGTTTAGGTTGAAAAAAGGGGCCAATAAGTATTTTGGTATTTAGTTAAGGTCTGAGGGTTAGGAGATGAGATGTAGAAAGGTCTAATTTAGGTAGGGAAGTTAGAAACCAAATAAAGAAAACCCAAAATATAAAACCTAGTTTGTTATTTGATGGTTGATGGATGATTTTGGAGTAATTTTGATAGATTAATAGTATTTTACCTTGATAAAAAAATTGGTAGAGGTTCAGGGCTCCATTGAAATTACTTAATTGATAGAAGTAAGACCTGTTAGTTAATAGCCCGATCACCTATATGATAGAATGCTTGATTATGGAACTTTGTTTACCTCCTACTCCCCTCCTTTTATAGCCAAAATGAGATGGAGATAGAAGGTTCCATAAGAGGTTAAGCTACTAATTTTGATGTGTCATGATGTGTTAGTAGTGGTTAAAATAAACATATTAAATTATGTCATGTTAATGTGTACATAGTTGGTGTTGTGTTTGAATGGTGAGGACTTGACCATCGACGGTCAACCTAACCATCAGTGGTCATGTTGATCATCAATGGTTGAGTGTCTAAAGATGAAGGGGTCAAGTTAGGTTAAAAGGGTTGGGTTAAGAGTTAGTTAATGGGTTAGTGATTTAGTTAGTTATTTAGCTAACTTGACTCAGGGTTTGATGGGTGAGTTAAAAGGTCAAAAAGGTTTAAGTAGTCTTTGAGGCATTTCAACATCCAAAATTATTGTGTGTGGTTTTTTAGTGTCTAAATTTTTCCCCTTTTTATTATGTAGTTTTTAATTAACAAGCTAAAAAACAAAAAATGGATTATGGGTTAAAGGTTTATTGCTTTGAGTATAGGAGGAGGTGTTTCCCCTTAAACCAAAATTCAATGAGGTGTAAACAAAATTGAGTCAAGGTTTGATAAGTGGTTTATGGTTTGTCGTGAGGTTGGAAAAAATTATGATTGGGAATTTGAAGCACAAACATGCACATAAAATGTGTCTAAGTGTGATAGCCAAGATCATGCAAAGACTAAGTTTCCATACTTGGTAAAAATAAGGTCGGTTCTAAAAATACTGGTGATAAGTGTACCGCATGACCACATTTAGGTGTGGCAGCTAGGAACACTCATAAATACAAGTATCTTAGATAGGTTCAATGTTTTTATGGGTATTCAAGGTAGGAATTTCTCCCATGAAAAATACAAATGGTCTAGTGTGCACAAGGTGGTAAAAATTCAAATGTTTAACATGGAAAGGTTGGTCAGTGCAGTCAAAAGGACCAAAATAAGGTCATCATAAAATATAAAATAGTTTGGGAAAAAATGGTCAACATCAAGGTAGACATGGTTAGTTAGTTAGAGAGGGTGTTATTCAAATGTTGGTTTTGTGTGGTAGAGAATGGTAATCTATAAAAGGTGGCATGAATGTGTTGGTGCTAAAAGAATTAAAAGGTGGGGTCTCCTGACCATTAATGATCAAGGGTCCCAAACTCAACCATCAATGGTCACCCTATCCATCGATGGTTAGGGTAAAACCCTAAAAGGTTAGAGGATAAAAACTAAAAAAGAGTTGTCATTTTCACTTTTTACCTTTTACAACTTTCAACCTCCTGTGCATTCAAAATTTTGGAATTTTACATGAGTGTTGATGAGGTAGTTGATTGCTAAATGGTTGGTTATTGATTATCTAATTGGTGTGAAATTTGTGTTGAGCTAGCATGGGACCAAGGATGTAGGGTAGAAAAATATGCAATTGAGTGGTGGGGGATAGGATTCCTCCTTGATGATGATTGAGGAATGAGGTAGGTGTTACCTTAAATTGTTGGTTTAGATTTATTTGGTTAGTTGATAGTTGAATTATGTTTATTTATTGTTTATTTGATAGGGTTGTGGGTTTGCCCTAGGTATTAGGTTAGGTCTATTGTTTTGTTTGATTTAGTGGGGGAAAATTGAAATTAGGATTGTATTTTAGGTTGAGAGAGGGTAAGGTTGGTATTAGATAGGTGTATGGAGTGTTAAAATGAGTTTAAGATGGTTTTTTGGGTAAGAAGGGTTAGGTATTTTCTATCGATACTCACACATAGTGACCATCAATGGTTGAAGATCAGAGGCCAAAGGGCTAACTAACCTTTGGTGATCATAGTGACCATCAGTGGTTAACTAAGGGGTTAAGTTAGTTTGATAAAAGACTTAGGCAAAAGTGGATTTTAAAATGTGTTTTTTCTTAGAAATGTAGTTAAGGCAAAATAGATTAAGGGTAAAATATACTAAGGTTGAGTTAGAATGTTTGAGAATACTAAGGGTAGGTAGGTTTAGAAAAAAGAGGGTGATGTAGCTTAAATGGGGAAAAATAGTTATCCTTAGGTAGGTGAAATGGGGTGAAAGGAGTTTGTTCATGGGTAAGGTAGTTAAATAGAATGTTAAGTGTGGGATTGCCAATGAACTATGCAAGCACAAGATCAGATCCAGATATGAGATCGAGTCCCTCAGATCTTTGTGAAGATCCATCAAGGGATGATTAATGATGATTGGACACACATGGAGGAGGTAAGCCTTGATGCAATGATGCATTTTTAACGTGTGCCACAAGATATGATAATGATTGTGGCCCTCATTGAGAGATGGGATCCATCCATGAACACATTTCTCCTATAAATAGGTGAGATGACCATCCTACTAGAGGATGTACATAAGATTACATAGTTTCCCATTTGGGGGACCAATATATTATATTGAGAGAAAGGAGAGATATGATCATATGGAGCCCCTATATGGTGAGAATTAGGCCTTGGCTAGGTGGAATATCATCAGCTTTAGTTATAGGCCATTATATCAGAGAGCTAGGGATGATAGGAGGTTGATGATTATGATGGTAGTCTAGTATTTTGCATTGATAGATTTAAGAAGTAGATGGTTTCCTTATCTGTTACTAGGTGTTTTGGTGGAGATGTTGCTTGGTCAAACACTTTTTAGGTGGGCACCTATTTTATTGGTCTAGATATATAAGGAGTTATGAGGGTTTTAATCTCATATGTGATATGGGATTAGTGTGGGGTTTATGCTTTACTATTGGGCCTATGAGCATATTTGAGTTCTGAGATTGATGGGGCTACCATGGGAGGGATACACCCAAATGGACTTTAGTATGGGCTTCATGTGATGGAGGGGTGATTATGCACCAATAGGAACTAGAGAAGGTGTGAGGGATATTTATTGGTTTAGGGAGGTGTTAGATACCCTGGTTATTAGACATGTAGTTTAGGGGTTGTATGTTGGCTTCTGTAAGTGGGCCCATTACACTTAGCATATTTTATCGATGTAGAGTTGGAGGTGGATTTTTGGGAGGAGAGAGGGTGAGACCTAGCTCATCCCTACTCATCCATTTTAATAGGTTCTATAGGTAGTTTGGGTTAGTACAAAATATTTTAGGTCCATTATCAAGGTACAGGTGGGAGGATGCCAAGTATTTTCTTCTAGTACCACAACCAGTGGAGGTGGTTATTGATCATGAGAAATTTCCCATTAGAGAAAAGATAGATGATGTTAGTTTTGTTGATGGGTATGTGGCATGGTACTGGTCCATATATTCAACTATAGATTTTAGATGGGATGATGGGAGTCAGCAAGTTATGGATGTGGATCCAACTAGTGGGGGTCCATAGGTATAAGTATAGGGAGATGACCTTGATGGATAGGCAAGATTGGTAATGGCCATCATAAAGGCATAGGAGTAGGTGGCAATGTTATAGGGCCAAGTTGTGACATTATAAGTTTAGGTTATCACTATGATGGGGGAGAGGGACTAGTCCAGGACTTCACTAGGCTTGGTAACCTAGGAGAAGGACATCCTGAGATAGAGAGGAGGAGTTGTAGTGATAGTAAGACCACCAAGTAGTATTCCCATAGCATATTATTTGGCCACCATTGAGGAGATACATTATTATGAGGCCATAGTTTTGACATGGTGTCCATAGGATCCCTGATGGGGTGAGTATAGAGATAACTTAGTAGGTGGTGTAGGTGTAGTGACTCTAGTTTAGTGGGTTGCTTCAATGAGTGGATAGGTAGGCACCTCATAGGGGTAGGCACTAGATGGAATTAGTGCCATAGGAGGGGTTAGTGGTAGTGGTGCCCTAGGGGCATAGTATATGATATGATATGTATAGATATAGATGATTTTGATACGAGCCTATGAGCTAATGTAGTGAGATGTATATGTTTTTGAGAGGGAGAGAGATGCACATGATTATATGTACTATTTTATGTTGATGATACATGATGTATATGACATGATAATGATATATAGATTTTGATTTTATGGTTCATGGTTCATGGTTTATGGCTCATGGTTTATGGTTTTGACATTTATGGTTATGAGATGTAGACTCACTAGCTTAGGCATGTGATGATTACGGATGATGTTTATGGTTGATGTTATACATGATTCTGATGATGTGATGTTTTGATTATGGTTATGATCATTGATATGTGATACAATCATAGTTTACGATTATAGATATAATATGGTTTATGATGTTTATGGCATTTGTTGTAATTATTATGATTATAATGATGTGATGCTTTTTTTTGCAAATGGATTGATGTTTATGATTATAGATATAATGTGGTTTATGTTTATGGTTGTGATAATGATGTTTTGATTATGGTTATGGTGTTTATGGTTTATAGTTATGATTATTGATGCATAGTTATTTCATTAGATGATGTCACATAAATTAGTTTTTAGATAATTAAATGTGGGATAAGAGATGAAAAATCATGAGACATAGGTCTAAGTGAGTAGATGAACCACTTAGGACAAGATAAGGAAGAGGCATGATGATCCTTTATTGGAAAAGATAAAACAACCTAAATTTAGATTGGCTAAAGGAACATAAGCCTTTTGAATGTTTTGCATTAGCATACGTTGGTTTATAAAATAGTATCTTGACCACATTATGTCAAGTAAGCTCTGAATCCCTTGATTTGTAGATGATACAAAGGGGAGATGGATGGTGGGTGGTTTGAAGGGTAGTCTAACCATTTGAGGTTCAGTTTTCTCCTTCCATATGTGACTTGAGAACCATAATAAACAAGTCCATATTTGAATTCAAGGTGTAGATTGATTAATGTGAGAAGTATACTAATGCTATATATGAAAGTTGATTATAGAAGTTTTGGGATAGCTTGTTCTTGATTTTGATATAAGGTTTTTTATTGCTTTGTAATAATAGGTTTGTGAAAATGATTGATGTGGGAAGATTTAAATGATTGATTTGAAAAAATTTGACTTATCTATCCTTCAAGGAGTGGTCCAAGTTTGTGTTTGTTTATGTGGTAGCTATCCTTCAAGGGAGTAGTTTATCTTTTTAAGAAATTTTTAAATATTGGGTAGTTGTCCTTAAAGGGAGCAGTCTAAATGCTAGAGTTATTTGACCCAAGTGATTTTTAGGTATCCCAAATTTTTTTGATGCTAGGTTAGACATGGATAAGTCTATTTAGGCTTAGAGGTTTACCTTTTGATGGTAAAAGCTTAGAGCACAAGAGGTTAATGATAGGTGAAAGGGGTGGTTTTGAGAGACAATAATCATAGAATTCCATCTAATTAGGGATGAAAAGTATCCATGAGAACCGTGCCATGGGTAGAGTCATGATACCCATATTTAGGATTAGGCTATGACTATGATGGTTGATCACATGGTTCTATGTTGTAATCAATTATCCTCAAAGGGAATAGGATGGAGGTGAAAATATTTTAAATCAAGGGACAAGCTTAAGTTAGATGATAGGTGAGTTTGATCCTTATTTTAATAAAATAAAGGATGTAGATATGAAGCATTAAGAGGCTTAGGTTGTGGTTTACCTTCAAGAGAAGACAAATGATAAGCTCTTGATCCATATTTATGGGTTATGATGTAGGGTCAAAGCCAATTGAAATCAAACTTGCCTTGCTTGCTTCTCTCTATATTGGTCACATGTTGATTTCTTTCAAGACAAGATCCCTGATATTGAATTCTTATTCTTTTAAGTGTTTGTTATAAGTGTGTTTGATTCACTCTTGGTATACATGAAGGTGGTTAAGTGCTTTTAGGTGGAATTAATCAAGTAGTTCAAGTCATGTTAGATGTTCTTGATGATATTTTCTCTTAGAAATGATGTCTTGTAAGGATATGCAAATGGAGGTGATCTAGACTTCAAGAGGCAAGACCACCTTTGCTCTGAAGACTAGAGAGAAAGGTGTAGCACCTGTAAAGATTTGAATGGTAGTGCAATAGGACCATAAAGTGAAAGGGATGTGCAAGTACCAATCTTGACCAGAAGTAATGACCACTTTGGTTAACATCTTATTAAGAGTTTTGTTAGAGTCTTCCACCTATCCATTTTCTTAGGGATGATAAGGCAAGGAAAATTTTAACTTGATGCCAAATGCATCACAAAGACCCTTAACTTATTTATTTTTGAAAATTTTGCCATTATTGGTGATGATATTATGGGGAACACAAAAATCATAGATGATATAGTGATTGATGAAGTCAACAATCTTATTGACCTTGGTTGAGATGAGAGGAATATCCTCCACCTACTTGATAAAATACTTAGTGGTGGTGGTGATAGAGTGGTGGTGTTGTGAACAATGAGGATTGATTTCCCCACTGAGATCTATTCCCCATTGTGAGAAGGGCCAAAATTCCTTGGATACTTTAAGGCCATGGGCTAATTCATGATGTAAATTGGCATGTTGTTGACATTTAACACACTTCTTTACATAATCATAATAGTCTTTGTTGAGGGTGGGCCAATAATATCCGAGGTGAAGGATATGTTTAGTGATGGCTAAACTACTAAAGTGTCCCCCATATATTTTGTTATGCATTTCCTTGATGACATGGGAAGCTTCATGATTACGTAAGTAATGGAGAAATATGCCATCAAAACCATGTTTGTGAAAGATTCCCCCTAGTATAGTATAATGAGAGGTACTCTGAACAAAGGCTCTTTGAGCATTCCTAAAGAGGTTGGGAGGAATGATTTTGAGGTTGAGGTATTTAAAGGTTTTCTCATACCAAATGTCTGATGGAGATTCCTCCACATTACATATGATAGGGAGGTTAGATTGGATATAATAGGGTGTGATAAAATGATGGATGGTGATAAAGAGCTTAGAATTGGAAGGTTGATATGGGATATGGGAAGCAAGGGAATCCATTATATCTAAGAACTTATTAGTACATCATGTAATAGATTGGATAAGGTAATAATCAAATGATGCTAAGATTATATCTACTAGTTGTTTTTACTTTTATAATACATCATTATTACATTGGTATGATATATTGACCTAGTTGACCATAAGTTGGGAATCACCAAAAACATTGATCATCTTAAATCCTAAGGCTAGAGTAGTTTAGAGACCTATTACTAGGAATTCATACTCATCCATATTGTTGGTACACTCAAAATCAATTTTTAAAGAGAGCAGAAGAGGTTCACCATCAAGGGGAATGATAAAAACTCTAGCACCCCCACCACACTAGTATTTTGAGCCATCAAAAAACATGGTTATTTGATAGGTGATGTCCTCTTGAGAAAGAGAAACAATGGACTCATCTAGAAACACAAGAGGAAGTGGTTGTTTTTTTGGTGAAAGATATTCAGCTAATTAATCATCAATAAATTTCCATTTAATAAACTTCTATTAGAGGAACTTAAGGTTAAACTTAGGTAGGAGTATGAGTCACTTAGCCATACACTAGTTTTGGTATGGTTTAGAGTACATATACTTGAATGGGTCAATGTTAGTGATGACAAAGGTTTTATTATTGAGGAGGTAATGATGAATTTTTGTATCCATAAATACTAAGGTGAGGTAAAGTTTCTTGGTATGGGTGTACCGAGTCTCATACACTATAAGTGTGTGGCTAATGTAGTAGATTGTTTGCTCTTTGTTTTGTTCATCATAGTGAGTGAACATTGCTTTTAAGGAATGGTCAGTGAAAGAGATATAAAAGTATAAGGTTTGGTCCTCTTTAGGTGGGATAAGAATAAATGGAGAAAGAAGGTACTCTTTGATTGAATCAAAGGCTTTTTTTCAGTCCTTAGGCCACTTAAAAGATGTATCTTTCTTGAGAAGATGATCAAAGGGTTGACATCTATCAAATAACTAAGAGATGAAGTAACAGATGGATTGGATCTTCCTCTATAGGATATGGAGTTGTTTAAGATGGGTTAGATGTGGCATGTCAATTATTTCTCTAAATTTATCAAGGTCTAATTTGATTCCTTGAAGAGAAATGATAAAGCCAAGAAGCTTTCCAGATAGGACCACAAAAACACATTTTTTGGGGTTGAGTCAGACATGGAAATGTATGAGACAATCAAAGATAATTTTGAAGACATCAAGATTATCCTTATGATATTTGGATTTCCCAAGGAGGTCATTGATATAGTCCTCTATGATTTTTTGGATGAGATCATGGAAGATATAGGTCACCACATGCTGGTAAGTTACCGAAGCATTCTTAAAACCAAATGGCATAACACTGTAGCAAAATTTTCCCCAAGGGGTGATGAAATAAGTATTATGCTAATATTTGAGGGTAATCAAGATCTAATTATATCCCAAGAAACCATCCATGAGGGATAAAATCTTGTGTCTAGTTTTAAGATCAACAAGTTGGTCAATGTTAGGCAAAGGGAAGTCATCCTTTGGACAAGCAAGGTTAAGGTCATGGAAATAAATATAGAGGTGAAGTCTCCCTATGGGTTTGGTGATGGGAACAATGTTGTAAACCCATTGGAGATAGTAAATGTGTTGAATTAAATTGATAGAGAAGAGGTGTTGAAGCTCTTCTTTGATTATAAAGGCAATGTGAGGGTGTATCATGTGAAGCTTTTGTCTAACATGCTTAACATCAGGATGGATGATGATGTTGAGAGCAATGGAAGGGTCAATTATAGGTATATCTTGATAGGACCAAGAAAATTATATGTTATGGTCATGAAGGAAGGATGGGTAATCCTATTACTCCATAGACTCTAAGGATTTTCTAATCTTTACGATGTGAGGGTCATCCTGAGTACCTAAGTTAACATCAACAGTAGATTTGTTTAACATGGTTTGGTTCTTAAGAGGAAGGGATTTGTGGATAAATGAATCCCCCATATCAAGATAAGTGAGAATGGAATCATAATCCTAATGTTGGATAGTGTAGATGGTAGGAGAATCATTTTCTACCATTTTAAGATGAATTAGAGAAAAGTTTTTGGCTTGGCCATCCTTTTGATAGGTCAAAGGGGAAAAAATAATAGTATTAACTAAAAAAAAGATAGGATGAGTGATTTATAAATGATCTAACCTAAAAATAGGTGGGGTTGGTGAGGATGGGATGTATTCCTCAATGGTGGTCATGGGTTTGGGTGAATCAATGGGCTCTTTTGGTGGTACAAACCCAACGCCAAATGGCTCACAAGGTTTATAGTGTTTCATCAAAAGTAATTCATGGGGTCCATGTTCATAATGGATAAGGCCAAATCCTTTCTAGGTACACCTATGAAGGTATAATTTGGCAAATTATAAAGGTGAATGGTTAGTTAGAAGAGGTGGTGGAGGAATTAAGAAGCAAATGATCAAGGCTACCATAGATAAAGTTTGTTTGGTGGTTGGGGAGCCTAAAAGGGATGATGGTTCTGATATTGGGATCATAATTAAGATCATAATCAAGGTTCCCATAATTTTGAGTAGGCAAGGTATCTAAGGCAAAAATATGATACTCTCCCAGTGAGAGATGTTAGAATGTGGGTTCCAAGGGGTCCTCTATGGGGATCTAAGAATAAGGGATAGATGAGCTAGTTAAAGCTTCATCCATAGTAAGGGAGGATTTGTTGTTAGTTGGTGGTGAGGTAATGTTGCTATTGGCTGGTGGTGAGGTGGATGAGCAAGGAACTAGAATGTCATTGGGTTGATATGTCATGTTTCAAGATGTAAAAGGACTAGGGTTAGCTTATATTGTGATGATTTGACCCTCATGTTCAAACTTGACACATCAATGCAAGGTGGATGAGACATAACTCATGGCTTAGATCTAAAGGCATCCAAATAAGACATTATATTATAACTCACCTTCCATGACATAGAAGAGCTTTGGAAGTGTGTGAGGTCCCATGTAGATATGGAAGACAACTATTCCCAAGGTTATGGTCATAATATCATTATAAGAATGGAGGATCAATAAGGTTTTTGACATGATATTATTTGGCAACTAGAGTTGGTCATAAGCATGAGAGGAGATAATATTAATACTAGCTCCTCTATCAATCATCACCCTTTTGATGTGGGTTTTATTGATGTATTTAGTGGTGAAAAGGGGAGGATTGGGATCTTTAGGATGAATAGAATGTATTTTTGAATCCTTAAACGTGATAATGGTGGAAAGATGAAGAGCTCCGATAAAGGCTATAAGAATTTGAGGGTCTTTGGGTTAAACCTCTATGGTTTTTAGGACATATATCAATGCCTAGTGATGATGGGACAAGGTTTTGATTATTTCATATAGGCTCATCTTCTCCAATGTCTGGTGAAGTTTATTTAGAACTACTCATTGGATAGATTCATAAGGGTTGGAGAGAGAGGCACCTAAAATAGATATTTTGGGCTTTGGTGAAGGTAAAGGTGAAGGTGACTATGTTTGAATTTGGTTTAAAGATTGAGGGGATATGTCCATGGAGTGGAAACTTTGGCCTTTCCCTTATCCTTTTATTGGGCCTGAGATCAGGTAACCATATAAATAGTGTAGATGAGGGGAGATGTTGGGCTAGAAGGCTTCTTAAATTCCTCCTCACTCTTGGATGAGAGTATGGGAGTGGGTAAATGTTAGGTAGGTTTTTTTGGTGGCTAGATTAGTAATGGGATTAAGAGAGGTTCATATGATAATAAACCATCCTCATTTCATAAGTTATAGATAAGTGTTTGGAGATCTTTTTAGTTTTTTGTCTTGTGTTTAGTTGTTTTATGGTATGAGTAGATTAAACTATCATCAAACTAAGAGGGTTTAGGTTATGAAGGATCAAAGGGTATGATAGGTGGTAGGCTTAAGGAAGAAGTTTGAAACAACCTTGGTAAAATGGTTAAATAAGATTTGAGCAAAGGTGTTGAAGGTGATGGGATTTTGGTTTTTGGTGGGGGAGCCTTCATAGAAGTAGGCTTCAACATGGAAGGTGTATGTGGTAGAATGGTTTTAGTAGGTGGGTTTAGTTGGGGTTGTTTGCTGTTGGATGTTTTTGAGGTGGAGGATTTAAAGGTGAAATATTTGGAGGTGAATGATTGAGATGATGAAGGTTTGGAGATAGATGGGAAGGTGGAGGTAGATAGTTTGGTTTAAAATGATGGGTAGGTTGATTATTTGGAAGGAGTAGGTAAAGGTAGAATTAAAGGAGGAAGTTTAGTTTAGGTAATTTTGGGAGGTTTCACCTCCTTGGTAGAAGGATGAGCTCCTCAAATGGTAGAAGGATGAGAGCCCAATATAGAAGGTAAGAGGGAAGGAGGTGGTATGGTTATAGTTCTAGGTGGGAGTTTGGGTGGTTCCACCTTCTTGGGTTATTTGGTTAAAGTTTTATTTGGTGGATTATATTGGGTTAAATCCAACTTAAAATATGGGTAGATAAGGCTAGGAGTAAGAATCACCCCTAGGTTCTTGATGGGTTTGATGAGAAAGGTGTAAGGTGATTTGATAATTTTAAATGGAGATGGTTTGGATGGTTCTTCCACGGTTTTGGAGGGAGAGGTGTTTGATGAAGGGATTGAGGTGATGATAGGTTTAATGGTGGATTCAAGTGAGGTTGAAGGTTAATTCTTATTTTGATAAGGGATCCTAGGATTATGCCAAAAGGTGGCTCGATCCAAATTGGGTTGAGAAGAGAATTCTAGGATTTAGAATAGTCTAGAGAATTGTAAATTGGTTTGGTCGTTTGGGTATCAGATTCAAAGACTAGGCCCATAGGTTGATGTGAGGGAATGGTTTCTTCACCCTTTTCCTTAGTGAAAGGTTATAATATTTGAGAAGACGTTTCCTCCATGGGGGGAATAGGTAAAGTGATCTCTCCTTATGGAATGGTTTCCAAAGAGAGAGTAGGTAATTCTATGGTGGGAGAGTAAAGTGTGATGGTAACAGTTTCCTCATTTGTTATTTTTATCAAAAGAGAAGTGGGTAAGTCCATTATCTCCTTAAGTGAAAGAGAGGAGGTAGTTGCTTCCTTTGTTTGGGTGCCCAAAGTAATATAAAGTGATTCCATCACTTCGATAGGTGGAGTGGAAAAAGAGGTGGTTTAAGTAATGGTTTCCTTAATGATAGGTTCACTAATAATAACATTAACCATATGGACCTCATGGGCATGAGATGATTCTAGTTTATTGTCACATGGTTGGTAAAAGGGGCATGGTTGGGAAAAGGTCATCAAAAGATGTCAAGTGACTGATTCGAGGGTGCATTAGGATTGTCCAATGCAAGTTCACCTTTATCAATCAAGTTTTGGAAAATGGTTTTGAAAGTGTTACACCTACTAGCATCATCTCCAATGACATGGTGTAAAGCACATAGATAACTTTCTTTATACCAACTAGGTACAAGGTGAGAAGCATTAAATTGTAGAGAAGGTTTGATAAGGGGAAGTTATATGATGTTGGTTTTGAGTAACTTGTCCAAAAATAAAGAATATGACTCCCCTAGTGAAGTGTGTTATTTTGGGGTAGCCCAGTTTTGATTTTGGGTTTGTTGATTAGAGGGGTTAGAGGAATTGGTTTGGTTGGGTTTGTTGACAACTAGAGGTGAGGTTGTTTTAAGGACAACCATGTTTATGGCTACCTTTGGTTTAGTGTTAGGGTAGTTGGATTGGTTGGTTATTTTGTATGAAGAAGGGTTATTGGATTTAAATCCAGAGTTTTTATTTATTACCTTCAACTTCCCCTCATTAATGGATCTAGTTTCTAGTTTGTGTGCCATGGTGAAAACCTCATCAAAGGTTTTAAAGGTCTAAACCTATAGAGTAGGGGAAATGTGTTTGGCACAATCCCAAGATAAAATCTCAATCAACTCAAGTTGGGGGAAAGAGAAAGAGATTTGGTTGATAAAACCTCTCCATCGAGCTATGAAATTGGCAATTAATTCATCATTAAACTACCTAATGGAGTAGAGGTTGAGAATGGAGACTTTATTAGATATATTGATAGAGAAGTGGTCTAAAAATGTTTGGACAAGATGGGAAAAGTAAAATATGGAGTGTTTGGTGATAGAACTATACCAATCCAATGTTGGTCCAAATAAAAACATAGGAAAGGTGTGAAGGAGAAGAGAATCATCATAGGTAATCAAGTACCAAGAATGTCAAAACACTCTTAAGTGTTTTTGAGGTTCCTCCTTGCTTTGGAACTTAGAAAATTTTAGTAGTTCCCATTGATGAGGGTAAGGTTGGATAGGGACAGATGGGTTAATAGGTTTTTTATAGATTTGGTAATAAGATAGGAGGTTGTGAGCCCCAAATATAGATGACTCTAGGTTGGTCATTCTATCCATCAACATTTTGACCAAATCTATTTAGGGTTGAGGAACTCCATGATTGTATGGTAAGTTTTGTTTCAGTTGGGTGGATGTAATGTATGGATATCTAGTATAAGGTTGATAAGATGAAACATGTTGATATGTGGTCATTGAGGTTTAAGATGATGCCATATAAGGGTTAATGGGCACAAAATTTTGGATAGAAGATGGAGCTATGTATCCTTTTGGATTAGGAACATAGTGTGGGTAGGGTGTCATAGGTATTGGCTGAATTGATGTGGGTTTATTTAGAGGTATGGTATGGTTAGTTGGTTGGGGGTGAGTGGTAATTCTAGTACTAATAGGTGGGAGGGTAGAAGGTATAGAAAGAAACACATTTTGAAGTGGGGTAGATATTGGTGGGTTGGTAGTGATAAGAGCAAGTGTGTAAATATGGGCTAAAGGTATCCCCATGGTAGATGTGGTTTGGGTAACCAAAGGTAAGGTTTCCCCTATGTTAAAGGAGTCTTTGGCTGGTGTAGGGGGTGTTTGTTTATTGGTTGGTTGGTTTGATTGAGTTTGAGTGGAGGTAATAGGTGGATTATTGGTGGAGGAAGATGCTTGGGTGATAATAGGTTGGGTGGGGGTAATGCCAATCATAAGATGGGGTTGCATCCCTTGAGGTGGATCCATGGGAGGAACCAAAGAAGTAAGGGTGTAGTAAGATAAGGTATTGAGGTGATGTTGGAGGGCCATGAGGTTCTTATCAAGTAATGTGGAAAAATATGCATCACCTTTGATAACTATCTAAGGCATGGTAAGAGGGGGAGAATGATGTGGAGAACCCTTCACATCCGAATTGTAACCCATAGAGGAAGAAGAAAAGGAAGGTGATTATTGGTTGGTTTGATTCCTCAACTATTATCTAGTAAAGACCATGTGAAGAATAGAAAGGAAATGACAAAAATCTTAAAACTCAAACACAAAGTAATAAAAAATAAAAATATCTCAAATAAATCAAAACATACACTAGAGTGTGTTTAAAAACTTATGATTCTTTTTATATCACTTTTGACTTGTACCTTAGAAAGTGTGAAGAACTTTAGTTTGTATATTAGGGACTAGAAAAGAAGTCTAAGGTTAGTTTTAGGTTTTAAAGGCTCTAAAAACTTTGTATTTAAATTCAATACATGGATTGATATTAGGGCCTACACCCTCAGTTCACACACCATAGTGATAAGGGTGTTGGGTGCTTAGACAAGATATACTAAATTTCAGAGTTTAAAATCAACAAGAGAGATGAGTTTTGGTTTTTCTTCTTAGTAATGACCTCCAAGAAAGATAGCCAAAGGGTGAAGGTGATCTTCTAGGAGATGAAACCCTAGTCAGGCCTTATGTCAATTATTTTTATGTTTAATTGATTCAATTTGTTTGGTATAATGTGTCATAAAGAAAGTGAAGCTATGATTGATTACTTTGGTTTTAATTAACTAAATGAGCTAAACATGCAAGTAATCAATGTATGCAAGGTTTATTTTATACCCAAAATAAATTTTTATTTATTTATATGAGCATAGAATGAGGAATAAAATGGCACCTAGATGTTATTGGGTCCCATTGGGAATGCCAGAATGTTTCTCTCAATTTTTGTCTATTTTCTTAATTAAAGAAGTAAAAAATTGGTAATAAGGGTATGGTAGAAGAACCTATTTGTTTATGCATGCATGATCCAGACAACCATGAAGATATCCTCTTTGTATTAGTAAAAAAGACCTATAGATAATAAATCACTCATGCAAAGGGGTTGTTATATGGGTGTTAAGGTGGACTACCTATCATGAGCTAGATATAAGAAGCATGAGCTTGTTAGGAGGATGTCAATCCACTCTTTGATAATAGTTAAGTTGAAAGAGATAAAAAGGAAGTATTTGCATCAAATTAAAAAAAAATTAAATACAAGAAGAAATAGATGTTTGATAAAGAAAAATAAACTAAATATAGAAATAGAGGGTCAATACTAGTACTAAAGTAGGTCAGGTCAAGTTTTGAAAATCTAGCAGGGGTCTATGAACAAGTAGGGACATAGAAAGTCATATTTGGTTGGGAGTAAGTGGTTGGAAATAACTTGTTATTTTTTTCCATAGTGACCATTTATGGTTAAGGTGATAGTCATTAGTTAAGCTGACCATCAGTGTTGGGTGCCCGTCAGTGGTTAAGGATGACCATCGGTGGTCAAGGTGACCATCAATGATTATTCTAGTTTTTGGATGTGTTAAAAAAGAGTCTAATTTAGGTTGCATAAAGGGGTTAGTAAGTAGTTTGGGATTTGGTTGAGTTATGATGGTCAGGAGATGAGATTTAGAAGGGTTTGATTTAGGTAAGGATGTCAAAAACCAAACAAATAAAACTTAAAATACATAATGTACCTAGTTGGTTACTTGATGGTTGATGGTTGATTCTGGAGAAATTTTGGAAAAGTAATGGTACTTTACCTTAAGAGAAATTTTGAAAAAGTTTCAAGTATCTATTTTAATTTATGAATTATTAGAAGGAAGACCTATTAGTTAATATCCTAATCACCTATATGTTAGAATGCTTGATTATGGATCTTTGTTCACCTCTTACTCCCCTCCTTTTATAGGCAAAGAGAGATGGAGGTAAAAGGTTCCATAGAAGGTTAGGCTACTAAATTTGATACATCGTGATGTGTTAGAAATAAATAAGGTAAAAATATTAAATTGTGTCATGTTAATATATACATAGTTGGTGTTGTGTTTGAATGGTGAGGACCTAACCATTAATGGTCAGCCTAACCATAGATGATCATGATGACCATCGATTGAGTGTCTGAAGGTGAAGGGGTTAAGGTAAGTTAACAGAGTTGAGTTAAGATTAAATTAGTGGGTTAGTGAGTTAGCTTAGTTAGCTAACTTGAATTAGGGTCTGATGGGTGAGTTAGTAGTTCAATAAGGTTTAGGTGGTCTCCAAGGCATTTTGACATCTAGAACCATTATGTGTAGTTTTCTAGTGTCTACAGATCGAATATTAGATCACCACCTAAAATGACATAAAGTATATTGTAGTAAGTAATACATTAGAGGTTAAATGCCTTTGCCTAAGGATGAGATGTATAATTCACCAACCACATCTTTATGAGATAAATATATAATAATTTCCAAAGGCGTAAGGAATAGAGAAATCATCTCATCCTTATAAGGTATCTCCTCCTCCTGTTTGAGTATGTTCAATATTCTAGTCCTTTTCCCCTTGGTTTTTTTGAAGCTAGTCTATATCAGTATGTCCAAATTCCTATTACCATTCTTATTATTGATCTAGACATTATTGATGATCATCCAAAATAATTTGATTTGATAATTCTTTGGACTAATAGAGATGGCATTGATGTTTCAGTTGTAGTACCATTTTGCCCTACCATGTCTTAAATGAAGACTATGTCAATTGATGTTCACATTGATTCTAATGTTTCTATTTTTCTTACTTCCCCTATGATCATTGATTTGATAACCCTATTTTTATGTAAATAAATTCCTTGTAGTCACTAAGGTATACACTAGGCACATTACCTATAAGACTAGTATTCTCATAGATAGATAGAGTTATTTACCAATAGAATATTTTCCTATTTCTATAGTTAGAGATTACACTATGGGTGTGTCTATGCCATCATCAATCTCATTATCTAGTATACATCCTTTGTTTGTTTATTTTTTATCATCCATAGTTAGCTCATCTATAGTTCCTACTAGTGTTGTAATGACTTATGTGCCAAGCTCATCCAAGGGTAAATAAAAACTTGTGGAATCTAAGAATATAAAAGGAAAGGGAAATAAAGTTTATTTTGAAACTTACAACCTTGAATCCATTACTATCACTCCATCCTCACCTCATCCATCCTTTATCTCAACAAATGTTGTTTGTACCATTCCCCTTCCCTTACCATTTCTACCACTCTACCTACCATTTTCACTTCACTCATTTCATTCATAGTTTTTATACCTTCATAAGGAGGAGAATGGATCAAAAAATTATAATTTACTCAAGTAAAAGGGTAGTATTGGGTAATTTTTTAGGAACCCTAGATGAAAATATAGTTTGACATGAAATTGAGGAAATTTTTTTTATTTAACTAATAAAATAAAAGCTGAATGAGCCCAACTCTTAGAGTATAAATAAGACCATTCTTCTAGTGAAGTAGTAGTTTCAATGGCCAAGGGAATGGATTAATAACTTAAAAGGCTTGAAACTTAAATTAAGGCTTTAGTACCATGGGGATTTTTCAAGTAGGTAGATGAATCATTAAGATCACTATATAGTTTATTAATTTGAAGCCTAGAAATTAAGAAACAAGTAGAGACATTGATATAAAAAATGACATATCTTAATACTATTGCTCGAAAAAGGGATAGACTAAGGGATATGAACAAGGTAATTAAAGAGTATTCATGTCCAAATCTAAACATCATGATAATTGAAGATGTGGGCTTGGCCCAAAATTTTGTAATTATAATGAATGTCTCTTTATTAGATTGGGACATAAAAATGACCACTATATGATCAAGTATTAAAGTGGTAGAGAACATGATTTTAAAATTATTCAATGAATCTAAAATTGATACCTTGTTTTCCCAAGATAGGCATATTGTTTCACAAGAGAATTTTGAAGTACAATTGGTTGGTTTCTTCTAGTACCAAAAAAGGAATGATGAACTTAGGTTAAATTAGCTCATTATATGATTAAAAGGGGGAAATTCTATTTTAAAAATTATGAATCCATTTATCTTAGATGCATTCCAAGGAATAATATGATGACTTTATGAGGGATTTCCATGAAAATATCAAAAGTGGTCATCCCACAGGGAGCACAATAGAGCATAAAGTTATAAGAGTAAACTATTAGTGGCCTATGATCTTCAAATATGCACACAATCATATCATAACCTATCATCAATGTTAGTTATTTTCCAAAATGGAAGTACATGGATCCATGTCACTTCAATGAATAATTGAAATTCATCCCTTTACCTAATGGTTCTTGGATTTTATTGGGTCATTAACCCTAATTTTTTAGAGGGTCATAATTTAATCCTAAGAGCAATCAATTGCTATATAAAATGGATATAATTTGTTGCTACTATAAATAGCACTAGTAGGGAAGTCATAAAATTATTAAAAGAGAACATAGGTACTAGATTTTTTATGCCCTTCTCAATGGTTTGTGATAATATACCTACTTTCTAAATAACAAAAACAAATAAGTAGACTTACAATAAAAAAATCACACCTAAGTTTTTATCTAATTATTATCCACATGGTAATGGTGTTGTTGAGTTAATGAATAATAAATTTATTGATTAGATCAAGAATTCTACATAAAATAAGCCTATGGAGTGGCATGTTCTCCTACAATATACACTATGGGAAGATAAGACCAGGCATAAATAGGCTCAAATGCTCACCATTCTTACTATAGTGTATGGTCAGGAACTAGTATTTCCAATCATGCTCAGCATTCCCACTTACTATTTTATGTGGGAATATATGGAGGATGGTCACCATGCATAATCTAGGCTATTAACCATCTTGAAAATGGAATATGATCATTAGAACACCTTACATTTTTCCATCAAACATCAAGTAGTAGTAAAAATATGGTTTGATAAAAGGACTAAATTCAAAGTTTTTATAATCTTATATTTGGTCTTAATTTAGGATAAATCACGTGGGAAGATAGGGAAACATGCTAAGTTGGATCCATTATAGATTAACCCTTATCATATTTCTAAAATTTTGGGTAATAATGCTTTCAGATTGAAAGACTTGATGGGTAATACTTTACCTTTTCCAATAAATGAGAAGTTCCTAAAACATTATTTCTTGGTTGTAACATCCTTAATTTATATATAATAATTGTGAGTCTTATATTAGGATTAAAATAGTTATTTTTGTATGGTTTTATTTTCCTAGATTAGGTTATTTTTGTTTCATTGAACTAGTTTGTTGTGCTTTGATATATAATTTCCTTTTTTTAGATTAGTCATTATTTTGTTAAGTATTTTTATTTATATTAATAAGATAATAAGTCGTATCCAAGTATTGTAGTTTAATATACTATCAGAGTTTTTATTTTCTTGACATAATAGTTGAGCCAAGATAGAGACACTAATAAATTAAAAGGATCTTAGATAACTAATCACAATTTAGATAGGTCTAAATCCTATTATAGTTAAATTCATGTTCCTATTAAAAATTGAGAGAATTGTTATTAAATTATTAATGTGAATTAAGAATAATTTTTTCATATAAGAGAGTCATGTCAACACTCAAATAAATAATAAATTATCATGGATTTAGAAGATTACCAAGGAGACATTGCCAAATGAATTTTATAACCAATCCCTTAACTTGACTACATTGGTTCCCATATTTATGTTTAAAAAATAAAAATGGATAGATATTTAAAGAAAATAATGATAAATATTCCCTTATAAGGTGATTCAAGTAACCTCCATCTAGATTATGGATGTTTGCTTGTAGTAGAATAAGGCCTTGAGTGGAGCCAAAGGTATATTTTTTGGGGATATGGATTCCTAATTATAAGTATAGTAATGCCCAAGAATTATTTTCCTATTTCCACATTAAAAATAAATACTTAGAATAATTCATGGAGGTTTCTAATCTAAAGTAATCCCCAAAGTCCATTGGCGATGGTAATCTATTCATCACACACACACACACACACACACACACACATAGGCTAACTCTTGTGGTGTTAAAACTTAGTATGTCACTTGGTATAAAATTAGATTTGACATCAAACTTTAATATAATATTTTGATTCTTTTACCATTTAATTTCAAATATTTTTGATTTTCACCAAAAATCTTGGGTTCTAAAACACAAGGCAATGTTTTCCCATGAAAGACACCATTTTTTATCACCATCACACCCCCATTTATCAATAAATGGAGACTAATTAAATTATAAAGTGATTTGATAATTTTACAATGGTTTTAAAAATTTTGGTTTAGATATGCCAATACATGTTAGTGTATTTTAATGTTTTATCTAAGTGTAGGTATAGATAATTTGATAGGATTGATATTGCACCTCACAATACTTGCATTCTAAATTTATTTTGTCTTTACAGAATTCACAACTTTTTAAGTTACCAAGTATTTTTAGTGCTTGTAGTTTCCATATTTCTAAACTTCTCAAGATTTTCACCTTGGTTTATTGGTATTCATAGTTCAATATCATGTTTTGTAGTGTCATAATATGCCAGAGTTTCACACTTTTCGCATTCATTATGGACTTTGTACTCTTCACACTAATTAGATAGTTTGATCTATGCATGCCTTCATAATATGAAATTTTTTAACCTACATAGCTTTAATTTTCTCAATATTCATGATTTACAACTCTTATGGTTCAATCAAGTCTCCACAGTCCTCACACTCTTTGCACCTCTTGTGGTCAACACTTTTTTCATAGTCAACCTTCTTTTACACTTCAAAAATTATACAGTGAAATCTCTAGGTTGAAGTGATTGTATACATATGACTATAAGAGAAATAGATCATGATGTGTGGATTCATTGAGATCTTTCACATTTATCAAATATTTGACTTGGCCATAAAATAATAATTATGTTAATGAGTAACCCAATAATATAATGTAACATGGAAAACTTTTAAAGCTTCCTAATTTGAGTAGCTCATCTCCTTTGGTAATAGAATAATGTTTCACGATAGTGGAACAAAGCGAATATAACATGTGGCACCAATTTTGGTAGGAAATATTAAAGGTTATATTCTTTAAAATCTTGTATAAACTCTAATTCTAAGATAAATGGATGGCCTACATTTAAAATGATAAAGACTAATCGATCAATGGTTTAAATAATGCAAACATCCCTTCAAAGCCACCAAATGGAATTCCACTGTCATCACTATACATGAATAAAGTTATTAGAAGCCATTAAATTAATTCTAAAAAATATTTCAAATAATCAAGGCAATTAACTTTGAACTAATTTGTAAACACATAAGCATATGAAATAATAGAGATATACTAAAGGCTTATTTTTTACAAACAAAGAGATTTTATACTATAATCTGAGCTTATAAGCTTATGTCAATTAATAATATTAATAACATAATAGATAATGAGATGTAAACCTCAAACTAATTCCTCTTCACCCAAGGCACTTCTCAAATTTTCACAGACACTATTCTGGACCTTGAATCACTAGCTCATGCATTCCCCTATTTTACATCAATGTACAAAAGAATTCATAAATAAAAGTTTGTAAAAGAATAATAAATCCCCTATTCTAAGTATGTTAGTATTAAAATTATGTACTATTAATGTATAAGTTTTTCTTATACCTTACAACATCAAAACCTAAGGTATTCACATGTCTTGACCTATTTTTTAATGTATATGTGCATTATTGAATATAAAAATGTGTCATCATGTCTATGAGACATGAGAACCATATATATTTCATAGGAGTGGCATTCCAATATTAATATAAGTTTTCATAGCCTAATGTCAAATTTAATCATCTCATAGCCCTAGCATAGCTAAAAACTCATGATGTCAAAGAAGTATTGAATGAATTTGTATAAAATCTTGACCACTGAACTAACAAAGAGGATATCAAAATAACACCCATCAATTCATTTATAATGGGTTTAATACTAGGTATGTCTTTGATAATCAATTGTTTGGCAGCCAATTTTGACTCACATGGATAACACTTGGGTTTCTTTTCTAGGATTATTGATGAGAGGCATGTCCACATACTATGGGAGAGAATATCTTTCAATTTTAGTCAGAGGGTCATTCCTATATAGAACAAATATATTTTTTATGATGTCTTACCTATTCAACACTACCTATGTCACTATAGAGTTCCTTCAATATCCAAAATGGACTCTTGATGCACCAGAGTTAGTACATATGTAGTTCTCCAAGTTATACATTCATAAATTTTGATAACACATGAAGGATATTTGTAACTACTTATACCCTCTATTATGTCAAGATATCAATGAAAATCCATACCTCACCTCTCATAATAAATAATTAAGCTAATTTTGAGAATTGGAGCTTATTGTTTATATCTTAATTACATAATGATCAAGATAGAGGGATTATTTCATGCTCCTTTACAATTCCACTATCATGTTTTAGAAAAACTATTTTTTCATGGAATTACAAGGAGAAGAAATAAACACCTTACCCTCATATCTCTTTCACAATGGGCATTAGAGAATATAGACAATGGCCTAATTTATGCCAAGCATCATCACATGGAAAACCCTATTATTTACATGATCATGATGTGAGGAGATTTAATCCAAAGGGAATATTGGGTGCTTATTTGAAAAGTTTAAAATGTAAGGTGCCAATTTTTTACCATCATCACCTATATCCATATTTTTGGGTATTTATAAATTTTATATATGATAAGGCAATTAAAATAACATGAGAAAATCAGGTGTCAAGTCACCACCTAAAGTGACATGAAATAAATGACAACGAGTAGTAGATGTGAAGTCAAATGTCTCTACCTAAGAAGGAGATGCATAATGAACTATTCACATCCATATGAGGTAGGTTATATAGCATTTTTCCAAGCCATAAGGGGTAGATTAATCACATTATCCTCATAAGGTAGCTCCTCCTCATATCTTTGAGTATGTTCAAGATCCTAGTCCTTTTCCCTTTGGCTTTTTTGAAGTTAGTATATCTAAGGAGATTAAAATTATTACTAATATTATTATTATTATTAATATAAACACTATTGATGATCCTCTCAAATAATTTGAATTGATTTATTTTAGGACTATTAGTGATGTTTTTGATGTCTATGTTGTAGTACCAATTTTACCTACCATGTCTTTAATAAATATTATTTTAATTGATGTTCACATTACTTCCTTTATTTATATTGTGCCTACTTCTGATATGACCACTGATTTGAAAACCCCTATTGTTTTTGAAATGAAAGTCCCTATAGTCACTAAGGTATACACTAGGCACATTACCTATAATAATATTATTCTCACATCCAAAAAAAATTCTATACTGGTAGAATCTTTTTTCATTTCTATAGTTGAATCTTCTATTGTGGGTATGACCATGCCAAATCTAGTATCATTGGATAGTATACATCCTTTATATCTTGATTCTTTATCATCCATATTTGGCTAATCTATAGTTCTTACTAGTGTTTTAATGACTTATGTGTCAAGATCATCCAATGGAAAAGAGAAACATTTTGAATCCCAAGATCTAAAATTAAAGGGAAATAATTTTGATTTTGACACTTCCAACCTTGCATCCATTGTTATCACTCCATACTCACCTCCTCCATCATTCATATCAATAGACCCTGATTGCATGATTTCCCTTCCATTTACCATCTCTACCATTTTTCATACCATTTTCACTTCACCCACTTTATATATAGATGTTATGCCTTCATAAGGAGGTGAATGGATTGGACAATTAAAATTTGCTTAGGTATAAAGGTAGGACTAGGTAATTGTTGATAAACCCTAGATGAAAATATATTCTAGCATGAAACTAGGGAAATTTTTTTTATTTAATTAAAAAATATAAGATGGAGGAGACCAACTCCCAAAGTATATAAAAGACCCTTCTTTTGTTACCCTTGATTCTAGTGAATTAGAAATTGGAATGGTCAAGGGAATGGAGTAGGAACTTAGAAGTATTGAAACTCAAACAAAGGCTTTAGTACCATAAGAGTTTACCAAATAGGTATAAGAACTATTAATATCACTATGTGGTTTACTAATCTTAAATTTGTAAGCTAAGAATTAAGGAGAGATATTTATACAAAACATTAAGACATATTTTAAGATAATCATTTTAAAAAGGGCTATATTAAGGGATCTAAATAAGGTAATTGAATAAGATTCATATATAGATATAAAAATCATGAAAATTAAATATGTGGGTTTGGACTAAAGTTTTTTAAAGTTTATTTGTTACATTAGGGCAAATAAATGGCCACTTTAGGATCATCTATTAAAGTTGTAGAGATTAGGATTTTAGAATTGTTCAATTAAGCTAACATGGAGACCTTATTTTCACAAGATGGGAATATTTATACATAGGATATTTATATAGTATAGTTAGATGGTTTCATTAAGGATATTGGATAAAAAAATTGAAGCTAATGATGGTGGTTGTCATAAGGTGGTGGAAATAGTGTCCAATGTGAATGAAAATATTGAAAAGTTATCTTCACTAAAAAAGACCCTAGAAGATAAATTAAAAGTGCATGAAATTTTTATATTTAGGATAGGACCACCATTAATAATTAGTGTGGGTACCAGACCCAAACACATCAAGAGGTTTGAGTCTGCCCTAATCAGAAACAATTGATCAGGATTGTAAAAAGGACCCTACCAAAAGAAACATCAGGAGGATAGAGTCACCTCATGGCTAAAAATAATTCACCAAGAGTATAAAGAAGAAATATCTAGAAGATGTAACTATAGTAAAGGAATAAGAGGGCCCTAAAAGGGTAAACAACAGCCATCATATTTGACTAGTGCAAGAACTAGTCAATTTTAGATAGACCAAAAACTAGCCTAGGCTTAAGGGAGACCAATTCCCTAAGAAGTAATTATTTTTAAATGGATCAAGAATTAGTAGAGGAATATCTATAAGTATATTTTATTGGTATGGTAACTAGTTGATTTTGGTTAGACTTAAAACTAGCCTAGACTAAAAGAGGTGCAAGTATTAGGATACCAACAAGGTCCCTAGGGGATTAACAACTTGATTTTTATTGGATTGAGAACTAGCTTAGACACAGAAGGAGGTATAGATCTCCAAAAAAACCTTCCTAAAAGGACCCAATCCCTAATCAAAGACAAAGGAGAAAACACCTATCAATTTTATATGGATCGATAACCATTTTATACTTAAAAGAGCTTGAGACCTAGATCTCTGAAATAACCCTTTGGATCCTCTAGGGGACCCAATGTTCCATTATTTTGGCTAAACAAATTTTAGTTGTATTTAAAACCATCCTATGCTAATGAAGCAAGAGGCCCAAGGCTAAAAATCATAAAATATCAACAAACTAATTTGATTGGATCAAAAACCATTTTGGACACAACTAGAAGTCTAGGTCTCTATAAAATATGTAATAAAAAAGGTCATGGGGATCCTTAGTGGACCCCAAATTTCTTTAGCCTAGATTAGACATTAAATTTCATAACAAAGCAATGAGGTTTTACAAATTGTTCTTGAAACCATTCTTGACCATAATAGGGCCTATGTTTCCAAAAGAGTCTTCTAAATAAAACCAATAATTACCAAAAACACTGACTATACCTAAATTCTCCATGAACAAAATCCAACAGTCACAAGTTAAGAAATTTTACATGGATAAAACCTAAAAAAATATGGTAAAATATGATATTTTAAAGTTAAAACCATAACCATTTGGGAAACTACTACCAATCAAGTCTCCAGTGATGTTGCAATACACTTGAGACCATAAAAACCTCAAACTAGAGCCAACCCTCACCATAAATACCAAAGGGACCCAATTTATAAAATTATCCCTCATAAACTTATCCATATAATTGTTTTGAAACATAAGCCAACTCAACTCAAACAAATGGAGTAGTGACCACCAGGTAAAATCTAGGTAAGACCATGAATGAGGCCTAAATTAGGAGAGGGATTAGATGATTCAAAAGTAGGGAACTAAAATTCAAAATAATCCATAATAAATATAGATAATCAATAGGGTTTGAATTTCAATGTTCTACTCATCCATTCAACCCAAGATCAAATCCTAACACCATGAGAATCTTGAAGACACTCGATCGAGCAAAAGAGTTTAAATAAACTTCCACTGACTTGATCAGGGGTAGTAACAACCATGTAAGGGGATTGATATTTATCACCCCCTTATCTTACCAAAGTGAAAACCATAGAATAATTACACTATACATGAACCACATCTAAAATAGATGTGGATAAGTGTTGATCTGGTCAAAAACCTCAAAAATTAAGTACCTAGCATCATGTAACTATAAGTATTTCTCCTTCTTCAAGGTAGTGCAAGACAATTTTTATTAGAACTAGTGACCCTTGATAAACTCAACTAGAGTCTATGGAAATTCATGAATCCAAAAAATATAAGATCCATGATCACCCAAAACCCATCATCAATCTTTGATATCTGTAATAGGGGTGAGGACTACACCTAATCCATGACCACATCCACCGAAGGTCCTGAGTGGCATAAGATAAACCAGAGAGTGACCATCCTTGAGATCCAATTTAGTCTAATTTTATGAGGAAAAAAATGTCTTGTGTCATATAGTGGTGACTTATACCCAACTATGGCACTAAAAGTTGGGTGCTAGATTAAAAAACCAAGTCTACCAACATCTCATCCTGCAACCTATCATGAATAAGGGTCTAGTTTAGGTAAAAGGATAGGTCAAGGTTAGGCCACAAATCAAGCACTTGGAATAGTTTCTTACAATATTGAGGTCAAATAAACCTAATTCAAAACAAAATAATTCTCTAAATCAAGCCCTAAGTGGGCACACCTGAGTGTACACCATCCCCCAAACCCCAAAACATAATAGATCTATGAAACCAATAAGAGGGACCATCATCCGTCTTAATCTCATCCCTATCATCCTCCCCTACACCAGTGTTCAAATACCCTCACCCACTCCCTTTCCCACTCACCATAACGACTTATAATTACATGAAATGTTGATAAAATAGATAAGGATATTACTTAGAGTTCCCATGACATCAATCAATAATATCAATAATGACTTTAATACATGCAGACTTAGGTTACATAATCCTCAGCCACTACCTCAAAAAAAAAAAATTATCCCACTAATGACCTGACATACATCTCCTAGTTCTCAAGTATAGCCTAGTACACCTACCACTAGAGCTATGGCTGAAGTAACAATTAAGATTGAGAATTACTGAGGATTATTAATCTTGTTTATTTTCAAACCTTTATTGATTATCATAAATGAAGTGAATTGTATTAAATTTTTTATGTAAAATTTACATGAACTACATTTTAGCATGGTGTTAGACATATTTGTAACCTATTTATACTCTTGTATTGGCCCTTTTAAAAAGTGGAGATGAAATTTTTAAAGTAATAGAATATCATATATTCTAGAATATTTTATGAGTTGCATTGTTTTGTTTACTTTCATGTTCCATTTTCTATAGTTCATATGTGGTACTAAATTGGACCATTTGATTGAATGAAATGTATATGTTTTAGGTTGTATATTAGGTAAATTGAGTATTTTCTAGCTTAACTAAATTTTTATTAATCTTTTGTGGGTACCTAGGCTTTTAAAATGGATGCACAAAATATTTATCCTATAAGTCCCAAATTATTAGAATGGAGTTTAGTCATAAGTCTATGTTTTCAATCAATCTTCCCTTAAACACTCTATACCATATTTATTTAAATTTTAATTATTACTATAATTACTTATATATTGGTAAATTAGAATTAAATCTTATTTACTTAATTTAATATATGGCATTCTTGGGAATATCTAGAAACATCTCTTTCATGCTCTTCTTTTCCCTTGATTTGACCTTTTTTGAAATGATTCACTTTAGCATAGTTTCATCATTTTTAATGTCCAACTTTGATTATATTAGGTTGTTAAACTAGGTTTGTTTTAGGGAATATTTAAAAAGGTTTAGCCACATATACTTAGTTGTTATTACATAAATTTGGTTATATCCAAAACCTACATACCTACAACTTGTGCACTAAGTCATTTCACGATTTTAAAATGAGAGGGTGTAGGCCCATAATTTTTTTGGTTGGGTTAAAGCCACATTAACTTTATTCAAATATATAATAGGTATATTTATTTATTTCCTTTCACTTCACAATTTTTTAGTTCATGCATGTCCCTCCTTCAATTATCTTTGGTTGTGACTCTCATCTTCCATCTATAAATCCCTTATTCAACATATTGAAACCCTTTTCAACACAACTAAAAACCTATGAAATTTAGATGAAAACTATATCCAATCCATACTCCTACTACAACTCAACAATTAAAATAACTTTAAATCATCCACTCTCTTGAACTCAACTACAAAAAACCTCTAACTCATCCTCTACTCAATCTAATAGCTAAATTTATTTTTTTTAGATACCTAATTTTAGTTCAAGGCTGTTTTTAGATGTCATTTTACATTGTTCTAGGCACTTATTTATTTGCTAATTATTAATTAATTCTAGGCTCTTATTAGTGTGTGTTTTTTCTATACGTGGCATTATGTGCTTCCTATTCTTCTTGTTTTCTATCTCCTCCTTGTTTTTCTATTTATTTCATTTATTTTGTTATTTTTTCATTTTGGCTAAAAATATAGAAGTATGGTCCTCATCAAACAAGATCATAGTAGTAAAATCATAGTCCCCTTTCTTTTTGTCTCCCTTGACACCTTATATTTTATTCTATCAAGTTTGTGATCTTTTTTTTATATTTCCCAAAAAATTATGTCAACTTACACACCAATGTGGGCTTAATTTAAAGTTTATAAGTTTATAAGTTTATAAATACATAGTTACATTAATTCATATAGGATAAGGTGAGATACAAGGATAAGAGGGATAAAATATTAAATAAAAGGTCAAGAGTGATAAGAAGAGGTCTAAAATTTTATTTTAAAAATATAAATGAAGTGCTAAATAATAATTTTAACTTGGAATCTTCTTATTTCACATTTACCATTTGCTCATGCTAGTGAAATTCATATAAGGATTGGTGCTTGCATCCATGATTACTTGTTGAACTGAATAGAGTGATCGTCTCTAACATTTCTAATAACATGGGTCTAATTAATATAGGCCCCTCAATGAGAACACCATTTCATAAGTATTTACATGGTGTTATGAGTTGATTGTGGTTTTAATGAAGGAGATCAATCTCCTAGAGATTCATAGTGGATTATGGAAACTTGAGTAAGTTTTTTAGACCTATTAAAATAGGAATAAGGTTTTATAATTATTTTTGAATGATTCCATAGTTACCATGTATGTAGTTATATGGTGTTGGTTGTGCCATGATACGAGTGGTATGGTTTTGGTCAAATTTTTGAAGTTATCATTTCTCTCTAAAAAAATTGGGTTATGGTTATCTTGTTTCCTTGACCTATTTATATCTTATTTTATCCTTTGATAGTCTAAATACTTTAAAAAATTTATTATTATGATCAAATCATTCCAAAGGTGGTTAGTCTCTTGTTAGTATCAAAGTTAAAAGATATTATGAAACATAACATCATAGGTTCATATCCTTGGATTAGGAAAAGTTAAGAAAGAGAAAACAAGCTAAACAAAATATAAATCAAACCATATATTTTCCCTTCTGTATTTCTCCCTCTTTTCAAAATTCAAGTTTGGATTGGCATAAATATAGATCTTGAGGTCTTTGAAAATGTCATGAATTTGTTTATATGGTATTTCCCCTTGTGCTTTGCCTTATTAATTTGATGATGCTTGCTTCTTAATGTATGATGGCCTTAGGATTTGGTAGAGATTCACTTCATTATTTGGTCACATCAGAATAATGAGGAATCCATACAATTTACAAACTTGGATGATGGTTGAAGACTATTGGATCAAGATGAATATCAATGGATGAGAATCAATCCTACACCTCCATGATGAGGAAGATGGAGTGTGTAATAAGAAGTTTGAAGTGTGTAAGAGGATGTGTGACAAATCTACTTATGATCATTTTGGATTGTGTAAGAGGGTATAAGTAGGTGTAAGATACATTTCTTCCACACTTACAAATTTTCTTTGACTTTCCTTGTAGAAGAAGAGGATGATGTCATGATGGATGATGTCACAAACTTGAGATGGAAAATAAGATTAAATGAATTAATAAAATATGGATATTTCAAATCCCTTAGATTTTCCATTAGAATAAGATTAGCTAATTAATTGAGATTAATTAACTAATGCAATGTGATGTGAATTTATGGGAAAGGATGTGATAATGGAATAAGTAATTAATTGAATAGGGGTGAATAGTGGATAGAATACTGGTTAGAAAAATAAATTAGGATTTAGGATGATGTTAGTGAATAGTTAAAATCAACACAAAGTGTCTGATTTTAAATGTCTATAATTATTATTAATATTACCCTAGGTTTGCACATTTTAATTATTTTATAATATTTATTTATGTAATTAGGCTTGAGTTTTACTATTTTTAAGGGTAAATTTAATTGGATCTAAATTTTAATATTTTTTTTATTGGGATATGTAGTGAATGTTGATGTAAAATAATTTTCCCATATTATATTTTAATGAACATTTCATTCCATGCTTTATTTAATTATAGGGTTATATCTTTATTACATTATGATAGATCTAATTTTTCTAGGATTCATTCTAATTATTTTAATAATTAGCCTCATCCCATGTGTGTTGTTTACAAACTCTAGCTTTTTAATTTCTTTAGAATTCAAACACTAAGATATATTTGCATCTTAAATGTTTTTCCATATTATGCTACCCAAGGTTATTATATTTAAGAACCCTACTAAACATAATTATATATTGAATTGTAAATGTATTGATCTTGTTGAAATTACTTTGGTTAATACTCATGCTTCTTTGAAAAATAAAATGATGCCTCTCAATGTGTTAATGTTCCTTTGATTACTATGAATATGAATGATAATGACGTGAATGAAAATATCATTAATGATAATGTTTTTATGGACCTCAAACTTGATAATGCTTCTTATATTAATGATTGAGATAAAATACTTGCTACATTGGAAAAAAATATCCTTTAAATTCCTAAGGAATGTTAGTTTTACTTAGACATTAAACACATAAATCTTAAGTGTTCATACTAAATCACAAAAATGATATATATATATATATGCTATTAACTCCTTAATATAGTGATTTAATACTTATCACAAGTATCTATAAAACCCATATTCTATAAATATGAGTTTTTACAATAACTCACCAACAAATAATCATAATATTAATAACATCTATGTGAAGTAATAGCACAAAGGAGTATTTCCAATAATTCCTACCTTAGTAATAAAATAGGGAGAATAAATACCACTCAAGAACTTAAATTAACATGTAATGACACATTCTAATGTACAAGAACACATCAACCATAGATATGAACATATCGACCAATCCATAGGAACTCATCAATTGAACTAACAGAAGTAATGCAAATGGCTTCACTACAACTCTAATAAAAAACAAATTTTGATGTAGTAATTATTATATGGACCTCCACTTTATTTTCAAAAATCACTAGCACATCACACACATGAATAGAAATAAACTTTTATTATTATTTACATGTACACACTCATCAAAATATATATTCTTCCTCTTTTTTTAGGATAATATTATTCCTAATCACTTTCATATATTTTTTTTTCAATAGTAATAAAGTCTTTATTCTTTAGTTTTCCATCAATGAGATCCTATGTTCTCTAATTACAATTTAGAATATTTTTTCAAGTTATTTACAATAATACAGGAATATATTTTTCTCAAAGTTTTGAAAGATGACTTATGTTTATCTAACTTGAAAGATGAAGTGGGTTTATTTTTTACAATCATTATTTTTTATAATTACTTTGACTCAATTTTATTGGTTTTATTTTTCATCGAGGGAAGAGATTGAGTATTTTAGATTGGTATTTGTTTTATTTAAAGTAAAAACTATATTTAAATAGTTGATTAGCATACTATTCAACAAAACTAATTTTACATCTTCACATCTTACTTCATATTTTATACCAATGAATTGATTCAAAAAAATAAAACTTTTTTATATGTTGCACCATGCTCTCCCTTCTTCCATTTTTTTTTGAATAGTTTTTACTTCAATTCCACTATAGTGCTCCCAACTTGTTATCCAAATAGTTTGTTCAACATTTCCAAAAATAAATTAGATGTTTTGGAGAGATATATGATGCAAATAAACATCAAAAAAACCTAGACCGATAATATATGATGTATTCTATTCCTTGATATGTAATTTAATTCCCTCATCACCAATTGTTAATCTCTTTGTTTCATTGTTGAAAATATCCCATAAATCCTTATCCATAGACTAGACTAACACATGTGACGTCATTTTTAACCAAAAATGCATCCACTAAAAGGATAAAAATTGACTCTTAATTTTGACAGTTATAAGATGTACAAAATCTCTATTTTAACATTGATCACCTATTAAACTATAGACCACCTCATAATATTATAAAATTAAAAATAAAACTTTATAATAGTTTTTAATATTTTAAAATACATAATTGAAAAAATTATTGGCCTAAAATTAAATATAGATAAACCAACTATTGGCTTATACTATTTTTTACCATATTGATTAACAAAATAGAATACACATAAACTTCACACCTATATACCTAAAAAAATTTATCAAAGTGAAACATTATCTAACAAAATTATAAAAAAAATAAAAAAATATGGAACTTATGTGCATTTTGCATCATGCACTTTTCCTCATCTAAGATGGGCCTATACGCAATGTTTATTCCTTTGGTACTTCACCCTCTACAAAATGTTATCAGGCCTTTCAAGAGTCTATAGTATTTTAAAAAATTATCTTCTTAAAAAAATGAGGATATGATTCATTTCACTACACCAATCAATATTTTATTATACCCTTCTCTAATTCTCACACTTTTTCTTTGTTATTTTTATGTGTTCTTGTCTGATTAAAACACTTGTTTATTACATAAAATTTCTTTCACTAGTCACAAAATGTGTTTGAAAATTTTATGGGTTATGTTATCCTCCTTGTTAGCTTTCCATAAAATTTTATATCATTGAATTTCATCAATAAATGAAGATAATATAGTTTTAGTGACACTCTATCAAGTTATTTTAAAAAACAACATACCAAAATTTTATCTTATTTGATTTTAATAATTAAATATGTTGTCACATGGATAAAATGGACTAAATATAAGCTATTACTTCTATCTCTTAAGAGAAAATAATAATTCCTCTATTACTTTTCCAATGCCAGACAAACAAAGAAATGAATCCAAAGATAAATTGGTCAAATGAAAAATGCCATCCATGAGGGCAATAAAGAACATGACTACCCCTTGGCAATAACCAAAAATCCATACTCTAAAACCAAGATAATTAGCTCTTGGCTCCCATGATTTAACCCAGTAATGTTAATACTATTTTTAATCAGATTTTAAAAATGTAAAACTTCATTATTCATATTCAATCACAACACTAATACATATATATTAATGACTCCTTAAGATAGAGAGTCAACCCTTATCATAAGTATCTAAAAATCCCAATACTATATGGGTGAGTTGTTACCAAAACTCACATATAAATAATTTCACTAATAAGAAAATATATGTGAATTACTAAAACAGAGGAGTATTTCCAATAAGGAAACTGATGTTGTATGTGTTGAAAAATCTTCAAAATAGATCCATTATTAAGGATCCTCACATTGAATATATAAGTTATGGAGTGAATTATTATTTTTTAGTTCTAATAATGTATATCAACCATATATATGTTCCCCTTCCATGCTTGATGATTTCATTGTTTTGAAATTGGTTTATAATGTTGTCCCTCCTCCTATTTAATCTTTGGTGTTCATTTGACTTTTCAAAATTGTTTCAATATTTCATTTATTTCTTCTAAAATTCCTCCACAATCTAAAACATGTTTCCTAACTTTATTATTCATATATTTTTATAATTACCTAATGATTCCACTCCCCCTATACTAATACCACTTTTATTCCAAGCTTTGAGGTAACCACCCTTATGCAAACCATATGTGATATGAAAAAAAAAGTAAAATTTATTTTTCAATGGTCTCAAAATTTAAGTAATAGAGTCACTTCACAAGATATATTACTCAACCCCTTTAATTATGATTTTCATTCTTTATCATTTTCTTATAGGGTTTGTCATGAAAATTTTTGAATTATTCAATGGCAAATGGAATCCTTCTCATCATATCAAATTTTTATATGCTTCATGTCTAGAATTTGCATGTAATGATAAATTTTTTACTATTATTTCCTAAAATCCTTAAGGATTATGATCTTTATTGGTTTAATATTTTCCATCTTGATAGATCTACTCTTTAAATTATTAATTTGATGATTTATTATCCCATTATTGTATCAACATAGCATGAATTTCATGAATTTAAAAATTGATCAATTTAAACAAGGATCTAATGAGAATGTGTTCAAATTCAAGGATATGGTTCCAAGTATGACCCATAAATTACCACATAGTGAATTAAAAAGTATAATTTATCAAATTTTTATTTTACCAAACAAATACAAATTGGTCTTCAACACTTTATAATATTTTGATGATTTTTATCTTGAAGGTATAAACCATGAAGTCAATATTTAAGAGGAAAAAATGTTTAAATATGGGGATAATCCCCCTACCTATAGTGGATTCAAATTAAAAATTAAATAAATTTTTTAGGATCTAAAAAGTGAAAAGAATTTTCAACCCAATATTAAAGCCAATAATGTAGTGAATTTGGTGGACTGGCCATTTAATAAATTTAACTTATCACAACCACAATAATAAATATAATTTACAATTATTTGATTTAAATATGATCACTTTATTTACTATTAGGGATATGGATCCATCATGACCCTTTTCCAATAGATATGATTCCAATATATATTTTTATTATAGTATATCCCCTAAACAATATTTTAATGAAAGTAACCAAATTAAGATATATTATCTCAGTAAAAATTTGAATGAATCAATGGCACAAAAAAATAAGCATTATAAAATATTAACAAAGCATATTAAAAATCATACCACACAATCCAAAGACCAAATAAATGTTCATATGATATCTCAAAAATAACAATAACAAGATTATGATACTCATTCTTAATGGATTCATTAGTATGGTCAATAAAATGTACAAAACACCTCTAATTATATTTTATTATCATGAAATTCAAAAAGATGACTATAATAATGAACCACTCTTCATTAAATATTTTAATAACACACATTCAAGTATTAAAAATGAAATTATGATTGATAGTGGTTCAAGTAATGCTATTTTTGTATGAATATTAGATATATTGAAATGGATCTAGCCAGTTCTACCACAATTATTAGAAAATATGAGGGGATCACTATGAAACAATTTGGGTGCATTACCTTACTTATCATAGTGGTCTTATGACCATCTTAGTTTTGTTTCATGTACTACCAAATAATGGGTCATATGTTGTATTCCTTGGAATACCATGACTTAATCAAATGAAATAAATTCCATAAGCACTATAACAATTCTTAAATTATGTTTAGAATAATAAAGTGACTATTCCAAGGCATTACATAATCCTCCAACACAATTCCAACATGAAGAGTTACCTAAAGAGATTAAAAAATAAGTCATTACTTATAAAATATCAAATATTTACACCTAAAATTAGAATACCTACACATCCATGTACCAAAGTAATCTTGGCATAGCCTCTCATGCCTATACAATATAAACCACCTATAAATATCAAAAAAATTCACGCTAGAATTTAGGTAAATGAGTGTGCTGATTTAAAAGTGGGTATTAAAAAAAAATAACCAATTGTAATGATCATGTTTACATGGGTTATGATTATATTGAATATGGTAATGCATTTTCTTTCTTATGCTCATGGGTATGTAGACATCATGATATTTCGACTAAGGATAGGAATACTTCTATTTACATATATTATGATGATGATTCACCTATTATTCTTATTTAACAACATTTTTTAACTTCACATCTTTGCACCTAAGCTTTTTTTATTTGTTTGTATATATATTCCCTTTTTTCCTTTCATTTTTTATTTTCTTTTCTCTATTGCCTTGACTTTGCATCTTCCTTTGTTCATGATTTCTTTTTTACAATCTTTATTTATTATTTATCCTTGTAATGTTTTATTTTCCTCTTTATATATTCCTTTGCTTCTAGTTTCTTATAGTTTTCCTATGTTTCTTCTTTATTATTGTTTAAATTTTCAATTTACATCCTTTTCTGTACATATTTTAATTGTCTTTTATTTTGAATTCCTTCTCAAATTCCTCTTGTGGTTTTTTGTCTATTTTCCTATTTGGATGTTTATGGTCACTTCATCATGTAAATATGTGTTATTATTCTATTTGTTTCCTTTACTTGATTGTGTTGATTTTTTTATTATTCTCTTTCCCATTTTTATTGTGTCCCATCCCTCAATCTTGTGTGAGATTTTCCATGATGATAAAAATATATTTATTATGGCTACATTCCCCATAGTGTGGATTGGTATAAATTTAGGATCAATCCTCTTTCATTCCTTAATAATATCACACTTTCTCACAAGTCAATGATAAAAAATCATTTGAGTGAGAAAAGCTTCCCTATTCTATCTTATTTCCATATCAATCATAGGAATAACACATGGATGGGTATGAATTACTAAATGATCATGCCATGAGTTCTATTTACCAAGTTAAAAGCTAGGTCATTATTGTACTTGTTTTCCACATATCGCACCCTTATGTACACACAATCCAACAAATTATGGAATAACTACATTAGTTTGATGACCTCTTTGTAATAGTGCCTATGTAGGTAGCATCCATTTATATAGGGGTCTTTAGGATTAGCTCAATATTGTGAGCTCATTAACCATTTTTCCCATAGTCATTATGAATATGAATAACTAGGGTTTTAATATTCCACATCATGTACCACTCTACAAAAAATTACTTAAGCATTAGTAAGGTATATATAACTAATTATTTGTATTTATAATTTTCATGTTTGATCTAGATATTTATGTTATATGATTGGCAATCATATTTTTTATTTTTTATGATCAGTCATAATTCAAGAACATTTAAATATGTTTATACTATGTTTTATGATCATGTTGACTATGATTTCATTTAAAAATGATTTGCATTACAGTAGTTTATTGATACTTATATATTCTTAGTATTTTATTACTTTTTATAATCTTAGACTAACTACTTTTTGTTTGATTGAGGTGGTTGTAGGACTATCCTACCTTCATAAGTGGTATAGAGGGAGAGTATCATCAGAGAAGGGGTTTAGATATCAACAATGGGGATAAATATAATTAAACCAAACCTATATACAGACACCACACTCTTAGTTTCTTGGGTGAAATGAATGACAATCAATATTCTACTAATATGTTATGTTTCTTGCATTATTTGCCTTTATAGATAGTAAGGCATGTTTGCATTTATTTTGAGTGTTTACTTATCTTGATGCTTTTAATTGGCATAATATATGCAAATTTTTATTAACTATCATGTTTCCATTAAAACTTGATATGAATTAGATTATGATGAGTTATGTGTAAGGTAAACCATTTGTGTGTTCTAACACTTAAGAGAGAGTTGGGTGTTTATTGATCTTGTTTGAGTTGTTTACCTTTGGCCCATTTGATAACATAGTGAGGAGGTAAAATAGGGTGAAAAAACCTAAATAAATTTAATGAAAAAAATAACTTTAGGATTTTTTAGTTATGTTTATTAAAAAATTCCATACAATTCAAAGGGAAAATAAATTAGGTTTTTGGGTTGTTGATTTCACTTAACATTTGGGCAATGATGGACAAGTTTCATGTGAAATCCATCCTATAAATTTGAGGTATGAAATAGGATTTATTAGGATTAGCATGTAAATGGGGTAGAAGTGGAGGTGAGTTCATAATAGAGCACTTATAATTTAGTAGGAGAAGTGACTGGTCTTACAAATATGGATAGGGTTTTAGAAAGTAATAATAAGAGACCAAAGTAGGAGAATGTTAATATGGTAGGAAGGATAATATAAATTGGTAGTGAAAATAAAAATCCTGCATTTCACACACCTAGATGGAATTTATTTCAAAACTAGGTTAGTGAAACTTAAAGTTGTAATTTGATTATTGATTGTAGACATATTTTAGCAAAAAATATGGTTCTTCAATATGAGTTTTTATTATATTTTATCTGAATGTGTGAAATGCTAGAATTTTATTATTTAAACTAGTATTATAAGTTTAAATACCTATGGATGGAACTTGGTTCCATCCACAAGACTATAATCATGATGTCAAGCCCTTGTGTAATTGAAATTAAATTTATTGACAAAAAATTACTTTAAAACCTAGGGCTTCAGGTCTATAAACCTAGGGATAGGACTTAGTTCCATCCATAGGCCTATAAATATGAGGTTGAGTCATATCTAAAAATAAGATTGGGTGTTTATAGATATATGAGCCTAAACATAATAAAATATTAGTTGTATAAGTATAGTTAGCATAAAATTTTCTTGAAATCCTTAAAAGGGAAAATTCTATGTCTTGTTTTATCCTTTATAAATAATGTTGGGCAAGTTATAATGTGGAAAAATAAATTTTGATTATATAAATTTAGATCAAGCATAAATTTTACTTAAATTTTTTACCTTCTAGACAAAAATATTACACAAACCAGACACATTATATGTAAGTTATAGTAACTAGTTGAAGCTTGTTTAAATGGTAAATGTTTCATTATTTGATATAGTTACCATGAATTTTGAGAGAGATAATAACATTGTTTTTTTGGCACCTAAAAAATATAATTATGGTATGGTATATTTGATTTTATGTTTTTATTTATAATAAAAATAAAGACCTATATTGGACATTTTAGTTATAAAGACTTGGGCTAAGATATTTGAGCCTCAATACAAAAGAAACTAGATGTGTGTGTGTGTGTGTGTGTGTGTGTGTGTGTGTGTGTGTGTGTGTGTGTGTGTGTGTGTGTGTGTGTGTGTGTGTGTGTGTGTGTGTGTGTGTGTGTGTGTGTGTGTGTGTGTGTGTGTGTGTGTGTGTGTGTGTGTGTGCATATATGTATCTCTCTCTCTCTCACACACTCTCACTCTATCTCTTTATATATAGAGAGACAGAGAGAGTGAGAGTGAGAGAGAGAGAGAGAGATACATATACGTATACTTGCACATAAATATACATATTTATATATATATATATATAGAGAGAGAGAGAGAGAGAAAGTGAGAGTGAGAGAGAGAGAGAAACATATACGTATACTTGCTCATATATATATACATCTAGTTTCTTTTGTATTGAGGCTAAAATATCCTAACCCAAGTCTTTATAACTAAAATATCTACTATAGCCTCAATACAAAAGAAACTAGATATTTTAGTTATAAAGACTTGGGTTAGGATATTTTAGCCTCAATACAAAAGAAACTAGATGTATATATATATGAGCAAGTATACGTATATGTATCTCTCTCTCTCTCTCTCTCTCTCTCTCTCTCTCTCTCTCTCTCTCTCTCTCTCTCTATATATATATATATATATATATATATATATATATATATATATATATATATATATATATATATATATATATATATATATAGATATAGATATAGATATAGATATATGTGAGAGTTTTGCAAACTTGTATATTATCAATTCAAATAATGAAATCTATTTATAAATAATTGGTAAAAGGGTTTTTGGGAAACTTATTTATATTTACATAAATCAATATGTTTCTGCGTGTGTGTGGGTGGGTGGGTGGGTGTGGGTGTGGGTACATTTTGGTATGTATGACAATGTATGGGTTAAGAAAACACTGAGAGATAAAACCTGAGTATATCTTCATGAATAGTTGTAGGTTATTTTGGGAATTCTAAGTTGGGTTATTCAGGTCATTAAATGCATTAAAATGGGTCAAATAATTCATTAGATATACTTTTAGTTTATGATTAACTTGAATAAATAAAGCAAGTAGGGAGTTATTATAAGTTTAATTATACTCTTCAGGTGCTATAAATATGATGTAATACTTTCTTAAAAATTATAACTAGATTGGGTCTAAACGTACATAAAAAATATATAAGATAGGCTACACTTTATTTGGATTTTTACAATAATAAAATGATGGAAATAAGATCCAAAAAGAATCATGAAAGGTGTATAAAAGAGATTAGGAAACCATTTTTGTGTTTATAAGATATTATGAGCATATTTGAAGTTATAATAATTAAAATGGTCCCTTGATATATATATATATATATATAATTAGTATTAAAAATCTAAGATATAAAAAATATATAGGTTGTACTTGTGTATTACTATAAAAATATGATAAATTCTTGTGTTAAATAAATGATGGAACAAGTTTATAATGGATAAAGTTGTCAATAAAATATAGAATAAGATTAAGATACAATATTTATGTTTTATAAGCTATTTTGAGACTCATTTGGTTTGTATTATGAACTGAGTTAGATATTGTCAGATATTATATGAATTGTGTTTGAAAGAAAAGAAAGATATGTTGTGAAAAGGTTATAATGATCTTAATCTTAGATTTTTATATACTTATATACATTTCTAGTTTGAATGTGAATAACCTATACATGAATTTCATGAGTTTGAAATAAAGAGATTATTAAATAATGATTAATTATACCACACATTGTTGTTTAGGTTGGTGTATGTTGTAATCTATATTTATGGTGCCTTAAATTTATATGTGAAAATTATTATGCATGTTTCATATGATAGCTAGTGATAGATATATGGGGTTGTTGACTTGCAACTTATATATATACCCCTGATATCATTTGATAGATTATGATTTACTAGAAGAGAGTTGTGTGAGTGGAATTGACTTAGATGTTGAGCATTTTTTCTATTGTTGAGGCTTGGCATTGATGTTGTCATTGATGTCAAAGGTTGTTCATGAGGTATGAGGTCATTAAATAGTTTTTTTGTTTGATTTTATACTTGAGAGGTATGAAAATGTTTAAAATATTTATAATTCATTTAATCAAGGTATACAATCATCAAATAATGTTTTAAGATCAGTTGAAAAGTTATCAAGTCTTTGAACCTAGCAAGAAACTTGATAAGGTTTATGTATGGATGCCTAGTATTTTGAATGAAGGAGCATGGTGGCTCAATAATATGGATGAAAATAAGCACAAGAGGATGTTTTATGAGCATGTATATGAAGAATTGGAACACTTAGAAGAGCTTCAAGATGAGTCTATAGGGGTAGACCCTATAGGATTAGCATGCAAATAGATTAGTTCTCACTTTGCCTAATCTTATAATGGGTCATGAGGTGTTTCCAAGACCTATGAAGGATTAAAATTAGTGTTATATAATTTTATAAGTTTATTGATAATATGAGTGAGGTGGAGAGTACTTTTACAATATCTAGAAGGTCTATTTCAAGGCCTAATGTGACCTACAGATCAAAAGCTTAGAGAGCAAAGAGATATATGGTGGCCCTAATGAGGTATAAAGAATAATTTCCAATGTAATCATGTAAAAATGAGAATTGATATAGGTATTTCATGATTTTATAGGTATGTTGACCAAGTCTAAGGTAAAAATATGAAAAAAAATGTATGGAATGTGGTTTTGAGGTTTCTTATGTGTACAGAATGAATGATTCTCAACCTAAGCAAAAATTTCATATACTCATTGGCATGTGTAACCTATAAATGATAAAATAATACATTAATGGTATATGGGTAATGGTTCCATCTCAAATTTAAAAGCATTGGTTTTTGGAATAAGGGTCTAAGCTATATGAATGATCATTAAGACTGTAAGGTGGTTTAAACCACTCTAAAACCCTAGCTTTGAGTTGATATGGAAGATCTTGATGGAAATTGATTAGAATGGATTGTATGAACTATTTTTATGATTTTATAATGTATCACACTCTCCCAATTACCTCCAATTGGCATTGGTATTTCATATGAGTGAGTGGACCCTATAAGAAAAACTTGTTTCTCAAAAATTTATTATATCAGGCAGGGTTGACCAAGTCAAAGTTGATAAATAGATGGAGGTTTAAGGTTGAGACTTATATATTATGTCCATAGTGGTTTATTAGTATTTCATATACCTTATATGTGCTAAAATGGTCATGCAATTTGACATATTTTTAAAAGTCTTAATGATGTAGAAAGTGAGAAAAACTAAGCAAAAGTGAGAATGAGGTTAGGGATGTGTTGTCATGGATTAGGGATGGATCCAAATGTATGGGTTTTTTTTAAATACCTATAATACATTTCCATATTATATAAAATATTTTGATATGGTTGTGTATAGCATAAATTTTCTCTCGAATTGACTTGTCTAACTCAGTGAGGACTGTGTACAATGAAGTCATGAGATTGGTTTGTAAGACCAATATTGCTATTAGAGATTATGATATATTTGTTTTAAGTTATTATAAGGATGTTTTAGAATTATATACATGAATTTAAATTTTATTAAATTTATTCTACATGTGTTATATATCATTGTTTCCATGACTGTGTTTTGAATCTTATTGGTAGTTTTGAGTGGGCTACTTGCAGATGAGGGTTTGAGTAATTTTGCCTTGAGTTGTGAGGTATAATGAGCATGGTGATAAATATAAGTTTATGAGTATTCTATGAATATTATTTTTTTCATGTTTATTAAACAATATTTTGTTTCTAGTTCAGTTATTCAAGACAAACTTTTTGGGTATGCATAGGCCTAATTATAAATAATGTTAATGGTGTGGTTCAAGTGGTGCTTGGAGCTAAAAGTTGTCATGGACCCAATATGATCTTTGTATGGGTATATTAAATTTAAATATTATATTTTCCCACTGTGTGAGAATTTTTAGATTATTTTAATGTGTTCAAAGGGTAACATGTGCTAATAAAGGCCTAATTGAATTAGGTCTCCTTAAGGCTTAAAAGGGGTCTTTGGTCCTATATGTTATGACCAACCTATTTTAATGTTTGTTTAATATTTTTTTACATGTCCTAAGTCCCATTAAATTTAAAAACTAAGTTTTTAAGTGTGTATGGCTAACTAAGAGGTGTATGAGCAAGATCCTAGTATAAGAATAAGGCCTAATAGTCCTAATTGTCTAAAACAAGAATATATGTGTTGAAGTGAATGAGATAGAAATTTGAAGAGCTGAATAAGGTTTTTTATAACATTAGGATGGTATAAATAAATTATCATGAAGTTTTAATATGGGTACTATGGATTATTTTTCAAGGTTATTTGACCTAACCAAGTCAAGAAGAGGGCTAATTGAGTGAAGAAGGCTAGAGAATTATTTGAGAAGGATAGGTGTGTGAGAAGAGATGAAGATGAATATAATCATATATTCTATGATAAAAAAATATTTATAAATGTGATAAAAGTATTGACATGTCTAATATTGTGTTGAGTCATCTAGGGGGTTGGTGCCTCCTTGTAAGTGAGTGTTTGTTGAAGCCAGTCAAGTTGGTGCTTGACTATTTCGGGTTAGTGCTCCAAGTGAAGTTGGTGCTTCACTAAATCTTGATGTTTGACTTATAGGATAGTATTAAATTTTAATCATATGTGGGTTTTCTTCCCCTTGAGTTTTTCCCACTCAAATAAGTGTTTTGTGTGTTATGTTCTTCTCTCGTGTTCATGGATCTTAATGCATTGCTAGCTTAATATATTGATTGATAGTTCATGAATGATAAGGTAAAGTTTTTAAAAGTTCTAATATTGATTCACCCCCATTCTTAGTAATTATGATTACATATAATTAATATTATATCTTGGTCCTTTGAGGAAAGTCTAACAACTTGAAGGTGGTCCTAAGAAGCACAAGAATGTATTGTGATCAACAAGAAGAAGACAACATGTATAATGAATAAGTATACTATGATAGTGAAGAAGGAAAAGATAAAGTTGACCTTGAAGTTGAGCTCATAAGTACACTTGATGATTTGAAACATAAAAATAGACTATCATAGATCTTATGACTTAATTAGAAGAGGTCAACACAAGGTGTAAGATAAAGGAAGTTGAGTATGACCTGTTAAAGATAGAGCTAGATTCCTTAAAGATTGAGCATGAACAACGCATAAACAATTTTAGAAAGTTTGAGATAGAATGATAAGTTAGAAAAAGTTAGTGGTACTAACCTGAGAAGATCAATCAGAGAACCCAATGATATAAAGGATAAGTAATCATAGAACCATGGTAAGTATAAAAAAGTCGTTTGCTACATCTGTCATAATATAGGACACATTATAAGATTTTGATCTCATAGAGTTATAAGGTCCACAAGATTCAAAAAGACAAATAAAACTCCTAGAATACATAATAAAGATCAAACATTGGTATGGAATCCAAATCAAGCTAGGATAGATCAGATTGAGCTCAAGTAAGATGGACTATTTTCTAAGGAGGAATAGAAGACTAAAGAGGACTCTATGCTAGCTTAGACTACCTTTCAAATTCAAGATGAAGGAATTAAATGGTATATAGATAGTGGTTTATTAAGACACATGATAGGATATAGGAACAATTTCAACTCTTTAAATAATAATGATATAGGAATAGTGAGGTTTGAATCCAACATAACTGCCAATATAGTTGGCAAAGGTGTCTTGAGTTTGGACAATGGAAAGAACAAGACACAAAATTTGTTGTATGTGGAAGGTCTAAAACATAACCTACTTATTGTGAGTCAAATATGCAATCAAGGACACACACTAACCTTTCATGAAAAAGGGTGTGAGATAAGGAGAGCTAAATCAGGAAGGCTAATTTCCAATGCTAAGAGGACTAAGAACAACCTATATGTATTGAATGAGATCAAGAAGGAGAAATGTTTCATCACCAAGACAGATAAAATTTGGTTATGAAATAGAAGGCTAGGTCACCTAGACTTTGATAACATAGTCAAGATTATCACTAAGAAGTCTATGAAGAACATGCCTAAGATCATCAAACCCATAAACATATTTTATAAGGCATGTCAACATGGTAAGAAAACTAGAAGAAGGTTCAAATCTAAAGATTACTTTACTACAAAACCCTTGGATTTAATCCAAACGGATCTATGTGGGGCTATAATAATTTAAAGCATTCAATGATATATCTACTTCATGTTACTCATTTATGATTACACAAAAATGACTTGGGTTACATTCCTAAAAGATAAATCATAATCTCTTGACAAGTTCAAGGCATTTAAGGATCTTTTTTAGAATGATAATAATGTTAAGATCAAGTGACTAAGATATAATAGAGGAGGATATTTTTGTTCCAATGAGTTTGGTTACTTCTATGAGGTTCATGAAATAAAAATACAATTCTTAGCATCTAAGACACCTTAGTAGAATGGGGTAGTAGAAAGGAAGAATAAGACAATTCAAGAGATGGATAGAACTATGTTGAATGAGTCTATATTGCCTAAAGGCTATTGGAGAGAGTTAGCAATCACTATTGTCTACATTTTGAATAGGGGATAGAAAAGAAAAAATGGAAACAAGAATCCTTATGAACTATGAAAGGGTAGAATTGAAAATTTAGAACACTTTAGAGTGTTTGGGAGCAAATGTTTTATCAAAAGAGATGATTAATAATTGGGTAAGTTTGATTCCAGATATAATGAAGGCATATTCTTAAGATACTCATCAATGAGCTTAGTTTATAGATGTTATAACAAGAGACTATAAAATATAGTGGAAAGCACCAATGTGAGGATTGATGAGATAAGGAAATCTCACTCACAGTCAAAGAACACTTTAGAGAATGTGGACTTCAAGAATGAATAGGAGACTATAGAGTATGATAAATAAGAAGAAGAAGAAGTTGAAGAGAGATAGGAATAAAAAGGACCCTCAAGATAGATTCAAAGAGATCACCCTATATCTCAAATCATTGGCAATAAGAATGTAGGTATGCAAACTAGGAGAAGACTGGTAAGGGATCTAATTCAATAAAATGATCTATTATCCAAGATTGAACGTAAGAGTCTTATAGAATAAAGAAAAGAAAATTTTTGGATAGGTGATATGAATGAAGAGCTAGACCAAATAGAAAATAATGAAACTTGGGAATTAGTTCTAAGGCCTAAAGTTAAGAATGTCATTGGCATAAAATGGGTGTTCAAAAATAAGTTGAATGAATATGGAGAAGTCTTTAAGAACAAGGCTAGATTGGTATGAAAGGGATATGCACATGTTGAAGGAGTAGACTTTAAGGAAACTTATGCACTAATAATAATATTATATTCCATTAGATTGTTTCTATCTTATGAAAGATTCAAAGGATTCAAGGTATAGTAGATAGATGTCAAATATGCCTTTTTGAATGGGAATTTGGAAGAAGTTTACATTGAGAAACCTGAAGGGTTCTCACTATCAGATGACAAAGACTATGCTTTCATATTGAATAAATATATATATATGGTCTAAATAAATCTCCTAGAGCTTGGTATACCAGGTTGGACAAGTATCTATTAGATTAAGGATTCAAAAGAGGAGTTACAAATAAAAATCTATACATCAAGATAGAATATGACCATCAACTAATCATAGTTGTCTATGTGGATGATATCATATTTGGTGGAAACAATGAGAACATGATAAAGGCCTTTTCAAAGGTTATGAAAAAAGAGTTTGAGGTGACCATGTTAGGACAATTATCATTCTTTCTTAGGTTACAAATCACTCAATCTAAAAAAAGTATATTCATATCACAAGCCAAGTACATAAGAGAGATGTTGAAGAAGTTTGAGATGGAGTGTTGTAAGTTCATTAGTATATGATCATATTATGTAAGTTAATTAATAAATATTATTCTTCAAAGGTCAATCAAATGTCATATATGTTAATGATTAGAAGTTTGTTGTACATCACTACCTCTAGACCTGACATCATGCAAGCAATACATTTTGTGGTAAGGTTTCAAGAAAATATAAAAGAGAATCATATATAATTATTCAAAAGTATAATCAGGTATATCAATGGGACTATGGAGTATATATTATTGTATCCAAGAAGTAAGGAGTGCAATTTGATAACCTACATAGATGCAGATTGGGTAGGAAGTATAGATGATAGAAAGAGTAATAGTGGAGGATACTTATTTATAGGTGGATGTATAGTCTCATGGATAAGAAAGAAGCAACCATAAGTAGCATTTTCCACTTACAAGTCTAAGTACATTGTAGTATCTTCATGTTGAACTTAGGTTATATGGATGAGACATACTCTAAAAGACTACAAGGTGGAGTATGATGGCCCTATCCCTAATATTGTGATAATACAAGTGTTATAAGCAACTCAAATAACCTTTTAATTCACTAAAGGACCAAATGCATTCCAATTATATATCATTTTCTAAGAGAGCAGGTAAGTGAACAAAGTGTCAAACTTGAATATGGTTCTACACAGGATCATATTGTAGACATCTTGACTAAACCACTTCCAAAGGCAAATTTTAAACACCTAAGATAGGAATTGGGTGTAATTCCTTCCATTATAAATAATTAAAGAACCCAAGTACTTATAGGGATCAAATCATGTTCATTAGCTCCAAAAATAGGTGAGTTGTTCCAAGAATGTGTGCATGGAGATAGGGGTACATGTTTGTTTTATGTTTCATAAACTCATAATTATGTATGTTGAGTATTTTGATTATAAAGAGTGTGTTATAAGGAATTGAATACATCACTTTTTCATTTATTTTAAAGGTTATAAAGACCAAAATAAGGAGATAAGGGTGATCAATGTTTAGTATGGTTTTCCACTAATGACAAAGGGGGATATTGTTGAGCATTGTTTTTATTGTTGAGGCTTGGCATTGATTTTAAATGTTATTCATGAAGTATGAGATCATTAAATAGTGTTTTTGTTTAATTTCATTCCTGAGAGCTATAACATTTTTTAAAAAAATTATAATGCATGTAAGCAAGGTATATAAGCATCAAATAATGTTTCAAGATCAGTTACCAAGTTGTCAAGTATTTGAACCTAGTAGGAGACTTGAGAAGGTTTATAAATAGGATGCTTAGTATTGTGTATGAATTATCATGGTGTCTTAGTAAGATGGATGCACAGAAGCATAAGAGGATGTTTTAGGTCACTTGAGAATGTATATGAAGCATTGTAGCACTCAAGAGTGTTAGAGGTATAATCACTAAGAGGAGGGGGTGAATCAGTGATGCTAGATAATCCAAAATTTAATGCTAATCATTTCAAACCCTTGACCAAATAAAATTATCATTCATGAAGCATACACATCATTTATAGTAATAAACAAGAAAGATAAGCAAGATCACACACATAACATAAGATTTACGTGGCAACCCCTCTTGGGGAATAAAACCCACTAAAACCTAAAAAATAGACTATAGTCCTATAATTTAACAAGATCCAAATTTATAAAAACACAAATTTATCAAATAACACCCATCCCTTAATTTAGTGAGACACCCATCCCAAAAGGAGGAACCAACCCCTAAGTAACCAAACACCCACTTAGCTACCTTGATCTAATCTCTACCTTTGATCTAATATCTTATAGAATTGATGATAGAATTCTCATGATTTCACTCTTATTCACTCTTATATCTCTCTCAAATAGCCTCTAAGGCTTACTCACTCAATTAGCCTCTTCTAGGCTTATTAGGTCTAATGACCTATGTTTTCATCTTTATCAACTTGATCTAGATAAACATATCTAATCTTTATCACACTTTGATGGTCCTCACTAACTTTTACCTTCTATTTTAAATATTATCTCCTTCTCTAAATTTACACACTTTCTCAACTCTACTCTCTCTTTCAACTCATCACACACCCTCAAACTTGATCATATAAGAAATGCATCCAAACACCCCATTTGGATCACTCTAGGATTATTTTTTCATCCTCAATATACTCTATAATTTAGACTATCTATTGAGCACACTCCTTCTGATCTCTTTTCTTCATCTCTATCTTTTATGCTCTCAACACATTCACATCCCAGTCTAGAAACCATTACCTTAACCTTCACTCTTTATAGAGTCTTCTTGAATATCAACATCTAGGTCAGCCATAAACCTTGTATTCACACTTAAGACTTCTATCAAGCTAACAAATAGCTCAATACCATCCTCATATGTGGGTCATAGTATCCATGGGTCACACTTAAGTAGTTATACCTTTCAATTAGGACTTAGTAGCCCTTATAGGTCTCATGAAGACCTATTTCCCATTTAACACTTCATCAAGCAAATTAAGAATAAAATAATACTTTCAAATGTATAAGTCCACTCCACATGACCCTTATGACATCTTTAGGTGATTAATCCCACCAAAACACTCTTTTATTAAAGTACATAATTCTTAAATAATATTTTATACAGAAGAATACCATGAATGAATGAACAATCAGATTTCAACTATAATAAATACATCTATACGAATATTCAAACCTCTAATCCATTTTTTATAGATATCTTTTGAAATTATCTACAACGTTTCCTTTTACACCATTATCAAATTCTACATATATCAAAATTTAAAGCTCAAATAATACATACTAGTTTTTTCTTCGCTAATTTGAATATTCAAATTCCAATGGTCACTATGTAAATACAAAACATCTGACACTTGTCAGCATCTCATGTCCCTTAAAAAAATTTAACAAGTACATGACATCAATCTCCTCTTGAGTTTCTTATCTTTAACTCTTTAATGCTCCCCCTTGATCATTTATCCTTTCTTTTGAGATCATGCCACTTGGTAGCTCTGCATGCCTTATGTACCCTGATCTATTCAGTTAATGCACTTGGACCACTTGGAAGTTCCACATGTAATATGTGTATCCTTTGACATATTAACTTCATGTGCATCATTGGATAATAATTTACATAAACACACACTCACCATTAGATCTTCATTTTTCATATTATATGTTCTCCATTATATCTTTACCACTTGATTAAATGCTCACCATAGATATTTGACATTACCAAATTAGCTAAGTATGGAAACTTGCAGAATATTCCAGGGATGCCAACTTTGCACTACCATAAATTTTTATATAAATCATTTCTAGACCTTAAATTTTAACCTCGTGATCACATAGCTTAGGGTAATCCATCCATATATCAATATGCTCTTGAAACCTTCACATGTGTGAAATAGGACATCATCAAACTACTTACTCAGCTTTTTCTACCAATATGACTACTTAAACCTAGACCTTCATATGATTGATTTGATGAATTCAATTCACTTCCATAAGCATTCAAATAACTCATATAACCTCATAAGGTCTCTTTAATATGTCCACACTATTAATAACATCCACCATCTTCCTATCTAAGTCAAACATTAAAAAACTATGTAAGAACATTAAATCACATTGAAGCACACTTTGTCATTGTCATTCTAAAACACGTGACACCTCGTTAACATTCTTTGCCACCTTAGAGACATCATTGATAACTATCCAATAATCTCCCCCTTTGTCATTGATGTCAACACCAATATAAAGTGTATGCTTATACTCTATCTCTCTCTTTAAGTACTTTTTCCCCCTTTTACACAATGATAAAGTGGGCTCATTTTCTGATCTTGAGGACCTAAAAATACTTTAAGGACCACCTTCAAGAGATGATACAGACTCCCCCTAACATTTTTCATAACTCTTCTTATCTTGAGCTTATAAAACATGCTCCATGACTACACTTTTCTTTGATCATACAAAGGTCTATGAACACAAAACATATAAGAGAAACATAAATTACTTGAACTTACCTTGAAAACATTAAGAGGGAATCCCCCTTAAATTATGCACATCTATTCAAACATTGCAAACTATCTGAGTTAGCTCCCCCTAACTCCATTCTCTATCTAAAAATTCATCTTTAATAGGTCTTCTTAACCAACTCTATTTTGACACCTAGAAACCTCCATACTTTGCTTACAAACCTTCAAGACCAAAATCCCTGAATACACCTTGACCACACATACTTTTTTCTTCATAAGAAATACGTCTCTTAAGAATCATAGGTAAAGACACCCTAACCCATAATGTCCTAGAACAATGTGAAACTAGGTGTTGCCCACAACTCCTCATATTCCTTCTCTTTCTTTGACATCTTGTAGTTACAAAACTGATTGTCCTTTTTTTCTTCTTATGCTTAATAAAAACAACTTGATCATCTAATGCAACATTCTCCTTCTCTTCTAAGTTTGAATTGACAATACATGGAGACAACAAATATTCATGACATACCTCATCACTAGACATTGACAACTAATGTTTTTCACATGAAACTTGTTCAATAATAGTAAGATGTTCACTTATATCTATACACACCTCAAGACTAGCCTCAATTAGCATCTTGGTCTTCTCTTTGACCTTGTTCTCTTCATTCACAACATGAGCAGACAATGAAAGATCTGGGCATTCTTAAACCTTTGTAGCATTCTCCACCACAACAAATAGACCACTTAGACCTATAGACTCATCATGACTCACATTTTCCACCTTTAATTTCCATGAGTTAACTAACCTTCTTCCTTACACTCTAGGAGTCTGATTAAACTTATTTTTACTTGATAACCTTTGCTTTTGAAACCTAGAAATGTGACCAATCTTCTCACAGTTGTAGAAAACCACTCTTTTTGAAGGAAACTCAACTTGCATTACTTTATTTAGAAAACATTTTTCAAAGTGTCCCACATCATGATAGTTGAAACATTCAACCTTTCTTACACCACTTGATTGATAATTCCACTCATTATTATCAAGTCTTCTACACTCTTTAGCCCTATGACCAAATTGATTGCAAGTGTAATAATAACCATTGAATTTGGCATACCTCATGGAATTTGGTTATTTAATCTGATTTATGTCCATTCTACCATCATCTTCACTCTATGACTGATTATTGACCCTCAATGTTTGATTGTCTTTATTCACATTAGTCTTTACCTTGTCTTGAGTTACATTCTTTTGTTCTTCTTTGTAACCAAGTCTAGTTCTATCACTAACATGATTTTGACTATTCAAAATGTTGTCTATATCACTTGAACTCTTTTCAAACATCATAAATGACTTCATCTTACTATATGTCTTTTCTAACTTAGCTTTTAATGACTCATTTTCAATCACATACCTTGAATACTCATCTTCTTTATCTTTCAAACTTGTAAACAGGATTTCCAATTGAAAATTAAGATACTTAACTATATATTCATGCTCTTTAGTGTCTTGACTCATTCTTACCTCAAACACATTGAATTTCTCTTCATATTCCTTGATTTAAGACTTCATCTTCTTGTTAATCTTTAGTTCTTCATGAGCATTCCTCAATGTACTCTCATAATCCTCATTGTCTTTTTTATTATTTGTATCACTCCAAGTAGACTATTTTTTATATTAGCAACTTCCTTCCTCAGCCATGTAGAGGACTTCATATTCACTATCAAACTCAAAATAATTGTCTTCACTCTCATCTGATGAGCTAAAATCTTTATTGGTGTAGAGACTCTTCTTATTCTTGAAGGACTTATTCTTTTTTTTCAAACTTTCTAAATATATTCTTCCTCTTATCAGACTTGAATGTCTTATTTCCTTCATCTTGGCTTTCACCATGTTCTTCATCATCATTCTTATTATGATTATGAGGTAACTTGTTAGCAAAGTTTCCTACTTATCCACAATTGAAAATTTTGAAGGGAAACATACCCTTATACTTCCATGAGCCTATTTTCAATTTACTTTTTAAAATATATTAGTTCATCATCAGATATCTCATCATAATTGACTTCCTTACCTTGAGTTATTTTATTATTTGGCTTTATTTATATCTTGAAATGTTACTTCCTCCTTTGGTAGTTTGTCATCATTATCTTGAATGTTGATTCCTCCTTTGATAGTTTGTCATCATTGAATCTCATCTCATAGGCAATAAGGATGCCATCTAATTCATCCATCTTCATCTAAGTAATATCATGACTTTATTATACAATAGACACTTTAGAATCAAACTTGAAGGAGAGAGATCTTAATACATTTTTTACTATAGTAGCTTCTTCAAGTTTCTCTCTAAGACCTTTGATAATTTTAAAAATCTCATCAACTCTCTATAAAAAGGATGCCATAAAATATTCTTCCTTAATCTTGAGACTCTTAAATTATCTTTGGTGAGTTTTCAACTTGGCCAACTTGACCTGTGAATCCCCTTCATAAATGATCTAAAAAATTTCCCATGTCTCTTTGTAAAATTCATAATGAATTACCTTAGTGTAATCAATATTAAAATACCATAGGTGATGGCATTCATTTCCTTAAAATTTCTCTCACATAGTTTTTTATCAGCTACACTAATTGGAGGGGTTGGGGGGCTGAATATCCATCCACAACAAATTTCCAAATGTTAAACCCTATTGACATGATGTAGGTCTTCATCCTTGCACTCCAAAAAACATAATTAGACCCATTGAACATTGATGATTGCTTTGTATATAAAACCTACATCTATTGACTTGCCATATTATAACTTGGATCACTTTCAAGTGGTTAAACTTACAATAAAGGTCTTTCTCTGATACCAACTATTAGAGGTATAATCACTAAGAGGGGGGGTGAATTAGTGATGCTAGATAATCCAAACTTCAATTACAATCCTTTCAAACCCTTAACCAAATAAAATTATCATTCATGAAGCATACACATCATTTATATAAATGAACAAGAAAGATAAGCAATATCACACACATAACACAAGATCTACATGGGAAACCCTCTTAGGGAATAAAACCCACTGGAACTTGAAAAATAGACTAAATTCCTATAATAAAAAGATATAAATTTAGACCATCACCAACTTATCAAGAAACACCCATCCCTTAATTTAGTGAGACAATCATCCCATAAGGAGGAACCAACCCTCTAGGAAACTAAGCACCCACTCATCTATATGGATTTGATCTCCACCTCTAATCTAATGTCTTCTACACTTGATGATGGATTTATCTTGATTCTACTCTTCTTCACCCTTCTATGTCTCTCAAATAGCCTCTAGGGCTTACTTGCTCAATCAACCTCTTCTAGGATTATTAGGTCTAATGACCTATGTGTTCATCTTTATCAAATTAATCAAATAAACATGTATGATATTTATCACACTGTAATGGTCCTCATTGACATGTACCTTTTCTTCCAAATATTATCTCCTTCACTCAATTTCTACACTTACTCAACTCTACTCTCTCTTTCAACTCATCACACACCCTCAAACTCATTCATATAATCAATGCATCCAAATACCCATTTTGGATCACTCTAGGATTCTTCAGTCATCCTCAATCTACTTCATAATTTATTCCATCTATTGATCACACTCCTTCTGATCTCTTTCCTTCATCTCTATCTTTTTCTCTCTCAACACATTCACATCCTAGTTTATAAACCATTACCTTAGCCTTCACTCTTTATAGAATCTTCATGAATATCAACATATAGGTCAGCCATAAAACTTATATTAATGATTAATACTTATATCATGTTAACACATAGTTCAATACCATCCTCACAAGTCATCCATAACACCCATGGGTCACACTTAAGCAGCTACACCTTTCAATTAGGACTAAGTATCCCTTATAGGTCTCATGGAGACCTATTACCCCTTTAGCACTTCATCAAACAAATTAAGAACAAATAATACTTTAAAATGTATGGGACCACTCCACATGACCCTTATGAGATCTTCAAGTGATTACTCCTACCAAAACACTCTTCTACTAAAGCACAAATTGCTTAAACAATATTTTGTACACAATAACACCATGAATGTATGAATAGTCAATTTTTAACTACAATAAATGCATCTATATGGATATTCAAACCTATAAACTAATTTTTATATATATCCCTTGAAATTATCTACAAATTTTCCTTTTACACCATTATAAAATTATACATATATCAAAAGTTATAGCTCAAATAATATAGACTATTTTTTCATTTGTTAATTTGAATATTCAAATTCCAATAGTCATTGTGTAAATATAAAACATCTGACACTTGTCATCATCTCATGTCCTTTGGAAAATTTAAAAAAATACACTCCATAAATATCCTCACAAGATTCATATCTTTAAATATTTAACACTCCATGTTGAACTTTGATCCTTGTTTCTAATATCATGCCACTTGGTGGCTTTGTGTGCCTTATGTACACCCTGCTCCATTTAGTCAATGCGCTTATGCCACTTGGCAATTCTTCATGTAATATATGTTTCCTTTGAAATAATGAATTCACGTGCATCATTAGATCACAATATTCATAAAAATATAATCACCATTGTATCTTTTTTATCATATTATATTCTCATCATTATATCTTCATCACCTGATTAAATGCTCACTGTAGATCTTTGATATTGTCAAATTAACTAAGTATGGAAACTTGTAAAATTTTATTGGGAAGCTAAATTTGCACTACCATAAATTTTTATATACATCATGTCCAAAGCTAAAATTTTAACCTTATGATCACCTCTCATAGGGTAATCCATCCATATATCAAGCTACTCTTTAGACCTTCACATGTGTGAAATATGACATCATCAAACTGCTTACTCAACCTTATCTGTCAAGATGACTACTTGAACCTAGAACTTTATATGACTATTTTTATGAATTAAATTCACTTACATAATAATTCCAAGATTTCATATCACCTCATAGGATCTTTGAAATGTGCCCACACTATCAATAACATCCACCATCTGCCTATCCAAGTCAAACACTAAAGAACTATGCAAAGAACATTAAAGCACATTGAATCACACTTGTTCATTATCATTATAGCACACATGAAACCTCATAAATATTATTCGACACCTTAGATACATCATTTATAAATATATAATAAGGAGAATATCATAAACATGTAAATTTGATGAAAGGGATATAATCACCAGAGTGTCTCTTACGGCATTTATTTATGTAGATATAATTGTATAATCCCCAAGCTCGGAAGCCTAAAACGAAGGCCTTGAAAATGGATAGATTTATAGGTTTTAGGAGACTAATCCAAATACGTGAAGAATGAAAAGTAATGAAGAGAGTCTTGCTGCCCTATCAGCACTAAATACATTTGAAACATGCCACTAGACCTGCAAAGCTATGTATTTATGAGATTGGGCACTAGTTGAATTAAAGGTTGTTATTTTTTTCTTCCGGAGGATCAAATAGTCGTTTATATATGTAATGTATGTATAATTTTGCATCTTTTAGTCCAATTTCATTCTCAGTTGACATATGTTAGGCATAAAATCTCATTTTATAAATATATTTTAGTGTTATATAATTTATGCAATTTGTCACGGTGTAATTCTAATTTGTATGATTTAAATGTATTTGGATTATTTATAGTTAAACAATTTAAGAAATGTTTGATAATATTTTTTCTTAATTTAAAATGTGTTAATTAAAAACATAATAATATAAGAAATGTGTCAAAGAGGTAACCTTTAACATTTTAGTTGAATGATTGACCTCTGAAAAGATGGTATTTATCCAAAGTATTGTTAATATCATTGTACTATGGTTATATTCTTTGTTCATATTCCTGTATAATTATAAGTTTGTTAGATGTTTCATTATTTCTATTTTATTTTTATTTTGATATTTAAATGTATTTTTAATATAATAAAAGATATATCTTAATGTACATACCTTTCGATTAGTAATATAGCAATTTAATTTCTAATATAATGTGCTTTTGTGAAGACATACAATGAATAAAATTCGAAATTATTTCAACAACAAAAAAATAAATAAAAAGCATTAGTATTCAGGTTATTGAAAGATGAGTAAAATAAATTAATATATTATCAAAGCCAAAAAAAAGTCATCAGATTTAGTGCAAATTTTTGTTTACCCTGTATTTTTTTAAATATACACAAAAGAAACTATGGTCTCTTGTGCCTCAAACTATCACAATGGCATACCTATTTCGCTTACAAATTGCTAGAGGGAATCACTGCCACATAATGATAAGGATTGAAAGAAGCACCGATTATTTTGGAAAAAACTCAAATGAATTTTTCAAAGCACACACAAAGCAGAGCTTCAATACTGCACATAGACTAGTTTTAACTCTGCCTAACCTAATAAGAGGTCATGAGGTGTTTCCAAGACCTATGAAGAATGAAATTTAGTGTTATAGAATTTTATAATATTATTGAGGTGGAGAGTGTTTGGAAAATAGCTATAGGGTCTATTTCAAGGCATAATGTGACATGTAGATCAAAATCTTAGAGAGAAGAGAGAGAGATGATGGCCTAATAGGGTATCAGGATTAGTTTCCAAGGTAAGCATGGATAAATGAGAATTTAAATATGTATTTCATGTTGTTTTAGGTATTTTTACCAATTTTGAGATCAAAGTATGCAATAAAAGGTATAAAATGTGGTTTTGAGGTTTCATATGTGTATAGATGAAGGATTCTCAACCTAAGAACTTTTATGTACTCATTGGAATGTGTAACCTCTAAATGAGAACATAAGACATTCATGGTATATTTTTAAGGTTACTATCTCAAATTTCCAAGAATTAGTTTCTAGAAAAGGGCCTAAGATTTATGAATGATCGTTAAGACTGTAAGGCAGTTTAAACTTCTTTAAACCCCTAACTTTGACCTGATATGGAAGATCTTGATGGAAATGGATAAAAATGGATTATATGACCTATTTTTATTATTATATCATGTATTGGAATATTCCATTTACCTTCAAGTGGCATTTTTATTTCATATAAGTGAGTGAACCCTATAAGAAAAACCTTATATCTCAAAAAATTGCTATAAGAGGTAGGGTTGACCAAGTCAAAGCTACTAAATGGATGGAGGTTGAATATTGAGACTTATATATTATGTAAATGGTCATTTTTTATTAGGATATAGACCTCATATTTTCTAAATTGATAATGAAATTTGACCTATTACTAAAAGGCCTAGTGATGTAGATAGTGAGAAAAACCAAGCAAAAATGAGAATGAGATTAGGGATGTGTTGTCATGGAGTAAGGATTGATCCAAAAGCATGGGTTTGTTTTTAAATACCTATAATACATGTTTGTATTATATATAATATTTGGATATGGTTTTCTATATCATAAAGTTACTCTCAAATTGACTTGTCTAATTCAGTGACGTCTGTGTACAGTGAAGTCATGAGATTGGTCTGTAAGACCAATATTGATGTTATATATTATGATGTATTTATTTTAATTTTTTATGAATATTTTATATGATTATATAAATTAATTTTAAATTTAATAAAATTATTCTATAGGTATTCTAGATCATTATTTATGTGACTGTGTTTTAAAGTTTATTAGTAGTTCTAAGTGGGCTACCTGTAGATAAGGGTTTAAGTAATTTTACCTTGAGTTGTGAGGTATAATGAACATGGTGATGAATATATGGTCATTAATATTATATGAATTTTTTTTTAATGTTTTTTTAAAATATTATGGTTTTAGTTTAGTTGTTCAAGATAAACTTTCTAGGTATGCACAGGCCTAATTATGAACAATGATAATGGCGTGGTTCAAGTGGTGGTTGGAGCTAAAAGGTGTCATGAACATAATATGATATTTTTATGGGTCTATTTGAGTGAAATATTATATTTTACTTCAATTTGATAAGTTTTATAGTGTTTCAATATGTTTAAATGGTAACATGTGCTAATAAAGGTCTAATTGAATTAGGTCTCCTTAAGGCCTAATAAGCATAATTGTCTAGAACAAGAATATATGTGTTGAAGTGAATGAGATATAAATTTTAAGAGCTGAATAAGGTATTTTATACCATCAAGAGGGTACAAATAAACTATCATGAAGTTTTTACATGGGTAATTTAGATGATTTTTCAAAGTCATTTGACCTAACCAAGTCAAGAGAAGGGTTAATTGAGCGAAGAAGGCTAATGAATAGTTTGAGAAGGATGGGTTCATGAGAAGAGAAGAAGATGAATATAATCATGTATTTTATTATAAATAAAGTTTTATAAATGTGATCAAAGGCTTGAGTTCATTGAGATGGTGCTGAGTCATCTAGGGGTTGGTGCCTTCTTGTAAGTGGGTGCTTGTTAAAGCCTAGTTAAGTTGGTACTTGACTAGTTGGGGTTAGTGCTCCAACTAAAGTTGGTGCTTCACTAAATATTTATGTTTGAATTATAATATATCATTCCATTTTCATAATCATTGTGTTTTTTCCCCTTGAGGGTTTCCCACTCAAATAAGTGTTTTGTGTGTTATGTCCTTCTCTCATGTTTATGGCTCTTAATGCATTGCTAGCTTACTATATTGATTGATAGTTCATGAATTATAAGGTAAAGTTTGTAAAAGTTTTGAAGACTAATTCCCACCCCCCTCTCATTAATTGTGCTTCCAACATCATATCCATGTGATATAATATTTATATAATGAAAATTTTGGCCAAAGTAATGTTATAGTTGAGACATTGTCATTCAATTATACTTTCTAGTTTATATGTGTATGTTGATGTCATAGTATATAGAGGATTTTTTTCCATGGTCTATGTGACTATTACATGTATTATTGAATTTACACACATTATTTCTAGTTTATTTCTTGATATCCACATTATTATTATATGCCCCTCCAGGGAGGGAAGGGCCATTCCCAGTGGGGAGGTGTGAGGGAGACTAATGTTCTGTGGTTAGAGTTAAGGCACTTGAATTATGCTCTCCTTATCTTAATCTATTTAACCATTTAGGGATCATAATTATGACTATTACTATGGATCATTAAATTATTTTTTAGGCTCATTTTACTATTGTACATGATATATTATATATTTGAATATGTACTTAAATGTAATTTATAGCACATTATTATTGATGACTATTCAACACGATAATGGCTATGAGATTTGTAAATAAATATAAATATTGTAACAATATTGGTTGTGTGCTTATTTATAACTATATTTATGAATTATATCATATTTTTTATGTACTTGAATCCTTCCACTATTCGTCTTATGATAAATATTCATCTTGTATTATGTTAGAGGTTGTTTGAAAAACTAAATGGATAATAATATTAACTAGTGGGTTGATACATTTATATATTTATTGCTTAATATACATTTATTAGTAAAATATTAATTATATATATATATATATGATTATGGATGATTTTATAAGTAATCTACATGGATGTTTAAAAAAATGGAACTTTTATGAAACCCATATGGGGTCTAACATTGTGGTATCAGAGCGAAGGTTTAATGCTTGAACCTAATGAGTCCACTAAAATAAAATGAATTCTCCTAATTTTAGTAAGCATAATTTCATGAGGTAAATTGAGTGGAGAGGGTAATTCAAATGCAAACCCTCAAGCTAATCCTAATCATCTAGCATCATAAAAATCTAAAAAACTTGATCAAATACTGTCATGAATGAGACTAGAGACAGGATAGTAGCTCTAAAGCAAGAATTTCATGGACCTAAAGAGGAATATGAATAAGATGTTTTATAAGAATAACTAGATGATAAATAATATCCTTAAGATCGAGGGCATGATGAGGAACTATAATTAGTAAAAGCTCTAGTAGCTACAAAACTTAGGTGTGACATAAATAAAGTGAACCCAGTTAAGTTTGATGGTACAATATTGGGTGATGGAGATAATGCTTTACTTAATGAGATAGAAAAATATTTTGAGATTTAAAATTATTCTAAGGTGAATAAGGCCATTTAGGGAGCTTACCAATTGGTAAGTGAAATAACAACATGGTGGGATAATAAGAATCTTGAGATGAGTCTTGACTCTACTAATACTACTTTGGAGCATTTTTTTACTCTTTTTAGGGCAAGATGGCTATCCTAACTATATTTTTATTATAAATTAATAAACTTATAGAATCTAAAGCAAGGTGAATTGTCTATAAATGAATGTAGGGAGCAATTCACAAAACTATTGACGTATGTTCTACAGTATTATAAATATGAATAATTTTAAATTAAGAAGTTTATCATGGGCTTAAAAATCCAAATAGAATGTGAAGTGGATATTCCTGGACCATCCACTATGGACCAAGTCTTTGAGAAGGTAGTAAATCAAGAATAAAATTTGAAATCACTTTTTGAGGTCAAATAAAAATTCAAATTGAAGTTTGGAAACTCAAAGATAACCTTCAAAAAAATGAATTAGAAACAAAATAGAAATTCCAAGAAATAATTCAATATCCTAAATGTAAGATTCAATAATACATTAGGGAATAAGAAACTTGGAGGTGGTTTAGAGACTTTTTCATAGTTTCCATAAAACCAATTTTATTTTTTTCCTATATTCTCTCATTTCCTTTTAGTAGTTCCTTGATTTTTGATTTACATATGCACTAATACACTTGAAAATGTTTCATATATGTTACAACAACATGATATTTCACATTTAAAACATAGAATCATATATATATATATATATATATATATATATATATATATATATATATATATATATATATATATATATATATATATATATATATATATATATATATATATATATATATATATATAGATAGATTATGTTTCAGAGTGTAAATAAGGTAATCTATCTTTCCTTTTAATTTTTAGATCATTACCATTCATATACTGACTTCAATATATTTTACACATTTTAGCCATAACATATTCTATAATCCCTCCCATGTACACTTGTTTTTTTAATTTGAAATTTAAACACACACACACACACATCAAATTGGGGAATTCTATAGATGCCTAAATTTGATCTAGGGGTAGTTTTTATGTTATTTTGCATTATGGTAGGGTAATTTTTTATTTTTTATTATAAATTCATAATAGTTTTTATTTTATTATGTCTCATATTTTATTATCTCCATGTTCTTTAACTTCCTCTTATTTTCTTTCTCCTCTATATCTTTTTATATTTTTCATTTATTTCTTGTTATTTTCAAGATTTAGCCAAAACCATAGTTGTACAATCCTTATTGACAAGGAATGTAGCAATAAAATTCTAGTTGATGAAGATTTTACATTATGGTTTTATTTCCATTTAATTTTGGGTCCCGTTGGGTCCTTCTCTTTTGTTTACTATGGTTTTTTTTTTTTTTTTTTTTTTTTTTTTTTTTTAATAAATTTCCCACCCTTTGTGTGTCACCTTTTACACCAATACATGTCATAATTGTATTCTATGAATATATGTGCACTTACAATTCTCATTTTCATAAATTAAAACATTTCCTCACACTTTCCAATGGTAAGCTTAATTCTTTGAATATGAATTAATTTTAATCTATGGTAAGATATTTAATAAATGGTATATAATGATATGTATAGGTCTAGATTTTATTTGAAAATCAAAATTCAAGTGTTATAGTAAAATTTTGATGTGGAGTCTTCATATTGCATCATTTCCATTTTATCATGAATTTAAAAATCATATAAGGATTAGATATTACATCCATATTTTTTGGTTGAACTACATAGAGTAATTGTATCTAACTTATCTAAGAATAGGAATATAATTGGTACATCCATTTTGATGATTGTACCATTTTTATATGTTTTATAAGGTGTTGAGAGATAATTAAGGTTTCAAGGAAGAAGATAAATTTCTTATAAATCCACATCAAATTATATGAAATTGAATGAGGTGTTTATATCCTAAGACCAACGAAGTAGGGTCATATATTTCATTTTGAATAATTTAAAAATGAGCAAGAAAGTAGTAGTATGGTCTTGATCATGGTAGGATAAGATTGATATGGTTTTCAAATTTAAATCAAATTGCTCTAAAATTTATGTGTTATGTCCATCATGCTTCTTGGGCATGTTTTCAATGCATTAAAGCCTTTGATATTCTATTGATTTGTGATAATTTATTATTATTATTATTATTATTATTATTATTATTATTATTATTATTATTATTATTATTATTATTATTATTATTATAACCCTATCTTTGCACATTTAAATTATTTAACTATATTTTTTTATGCAATTAGGTTTGATTTTTACTATTTTATTAAGTTAAATTTTATTACATCTAAATTTCAACATTCTTTCATTGGAAGGTGTAGTACATGTTGATGTAAAATAGGTTTCACATATTACACCTAAAAACCTATTATGAAGGTCTTTTAATCATTTACCTAGCTCATAACTTGATATCCTAGCTTGCAGATCAATTCCCTAACTCATGTTATACCCATAATTCTTCTTCAACTCCCTTAAGTACTATATTACTATGGCTCAAATTTTTTAATGCCAATGAATATTGAAAAATCCCCTTCATTATAATTTTGGGTGCATTAATTTCACTCACCTATCCTTATCCAATTGAAATTATACTTGTGGGAGTTTTTACTTATCATAGTGATGTCCCTCTCATGTTAGTGTATTTAATAATCCATTCACTTTTATATGGTTTAATATGTACTTATATTATTCATATTTAATATAATTAATGGATAAGAACTAATTAGTGCCCACTTATCCAATACCCTTTATTAAATAAGATTATAAATTGTTTATTTAACTAATTGACATCTAGTAATAATAGGAAAGTTTTATCTCTAAGAAGAGTTTCTGTACAAGTAATCTCCTCTCTAAAATTTAACTAGATCATTATTATATATACAATATTATAGAGGGTTAATGTGTAAGGTGATTTTGTATATAAGATATATTGTTAATTTATTATAAATTTATTTCAAGACTCTTAATATATAGAGGTAGTAGTGCTAAATGGATAAATATTTATGTAAGATTTCACAATTTTATTTATTTAATAAATGAGGGTGATTTTATTAAGGTAATTTTATAGATTATAGAATTTATCCATAAATTAAAATGGTATCAAATCTTTACCAATGGAATGTGGTGTTTCATGACAAATCCCAAACTGATGATCCATCTTTTTCTCCTTCTCTTCCATTAGTTTTTATCAATCTAGATACAACTTCTAATTTTTATTTTAAAGAAAAAGATAACTTTGATGACTTTCACGTTGAGAATAATTATAGTTTAGATTATGAGTCACATGGGGCTGACTAGTTCCTTTAATTCCAATAAATACATTGTTACACTATTAATGCTATAATTTATTCAAAATGCATCTATAAAAACAACACAAACTCAACCATTATGGGTCCACAAAATCTATAAATAGGTCAATGAATGGGTAGCATATCTCAGTGATCTACATAGGACTATATTAGAGCATTAGTTTGGTGTTTCACACTTGGAAAACATTAAAATTATTCAAGGTCCAAAGGCTTCTCATGAAGTGCGAAAGCATCCTTAATATTATGAAAATATGGAAAAATAAATTAAATTCTCTTAATAATAATAACACTTGGAACTTGGTTCAACTTCCTAAAGGAATAAAAATAGTGAGGTGAAATTAGGTGTACCACATTAAGAATGCACCAGATGGGTCCATTGATAAGTAAATATCTAGGCTTGTAAAAAAAATCACAAGTTGAAGGAGATAATTATCATGAAACCTTTTCCCTAATTTAAAATATGAACTACATTAGGTTAGTATTCTCCTTCACTACAAAATAGGGGTAGGAATCCTATTAGATAGACATTAAAAGTTATTTCTTGCATGGTGATTTTTAGGAATAAATAAACCTATCCCAACCTCATGGATCTATCAACAACAAGAAAAATAACTATATCTACATTCGAAAAAGTCTTTGTATGGTTAAAAATAGGCTTTTTCAAAATTGGTATAATAAGATCGATAGGGTCATAATTAGCTCTAATTTTACATGGAGTTATCTAACCTCTTATTTTTCATAAAGAAATTAGATAAGTAACTCTTTATTTTGGTCTTCTATGTAGATGATCTAATCATTATAAGTAATTCCACTAAACATATCCATGATGTGAAAGCATGGTTGATGAAAAAAATTAAATGACTAACTTGGGATCATTACACTTTTTTATTGGCCTTCATATCTCATAATTTGTGAAAATCATATTTTTAAATTAATCCAAGTATACACAAGCCATACTTTATTAATTCAATTTAGAAAATTTTAATTCTATGCTAACTCATTTTCTATATGGAATCAATATTTCCCCTAAGTGTTCTTTTCATTTAGTTGATGGCACACTATACAATAAATTATTGGTAATTATTCTCTATTTAACTCATACTCATCCTAATCTATATTTTATAATTGACTTAGTGTCTCGCTTTTTTCAAAACATTCATGATAGCCATTGGCAAGCTAACAATCACATTATAAAGTTTCTTCATGATATCACTGATTATGAGATTAAGTAGTTGTCAAGTGATAAATCCTCAAGTTTTTATTACACTTATAGTGAAAAACATTAGTTATAAGTTACATTGGTATTAATTAGGTAGGTGATATAGATGATGTAAATTTGATCATTGGATATATCTATTATCTTGAATAATGTCCTGTGACTTGGTATTTCAAAAATTAGGATACTATTTCTTCTTCTAATATGAAGGCTATGTATGGTGGACCTATCATTTCTAGCAGTGATGAAATAACCCCAAATAATGAATTAAAAAAATATTATTATTTTAATTAATTGAATTTGAGTATGAATGTAATTAGGTGCATGAAATGCTACACACTCCATGACACATAAATGCATCTATTATATATATTTATTTTCACACAATATGTGAAAAACCAAGACTTGATTAGGTCACTTTAGATTATTAACTAGGGGTAAACATCATTAGATTTTTATGTAAGGAAGAAGATTTTACCACTAGATATGTAATATTTAGGGTACATCAGTCTATGGGTCCATATTAATATACTTGGAACTCTATCCACCTAGTTAACTTCCAGATAGGATCATCTAAGGGTTTGTAACCCTAAGTAAACATCCCATTTTCCCTAGTCATCTAATTAATGGTTGGTGGGGATAGTTATTTTATTCATGTTTGTGGGACTGATCAATTAGCAAGGAATAACCTTAATTAGACCACATAGATAGCATTATAATATTAAAGAGTAGCTCATAAAATATAATATTAACTAGATAATCATGTAGCTAATATATAAATATAAAACTAGCAATGAGAAATAATTTGAGTATAATGTCCTAAAAGTTTAACAAAAGAATCATCATATTAAGTTATGCCTAGATAAGAGTTATAAAATTATAAAATTAGAAAGCATGAGTTATGGGACTATATCCAAAAGAAATACAATATAAGTTGTTGAAACACTTCAACTCTTTTAATTTTTGTCTAACAGAAGTCATGTCTTTATGTTATCCCTTCTTGGCCACCAAATCATGACTAGAACTTAGGAATCACTACACCATGGTCATTTTAGTTTAGCATCCTAGAAAATAAGACATTTTCATTGTATTTAGCATCTAAGTGAGATAAAATTCCTATTGGTTTATAGTGTAGATAGATAGTACCCCATAAGATATCATCATCTTAGCTCTTATACAATCAGCAAAAGCTAAATTTTAATGCACACATTCAAAACTCTCAACCATCCTATATATTACTAAATAGATATTTTACCTCTATTTTATGCCTACTTGTCCCTTGGTCATGATTAGTAAATACATGTTAATAACATAATAGGGTTAACACAAAATGAAATTATATGTATCAACAACCATGCTTATATTCTACATTAGAATATTTAGTGTTTCCCATCTCTTTGTTATCTTGACTTAATTTAAATTGTAATATCAGCTTAACTACATGTTATCATTTACAATTTTTACCACATGTAAAGATGGATAAATATACTAATTACTTAATTTGATGTTCCTAATGTATCATTGCACCCTTTTTATAGACTAAGACCATGTGGATATTTAATAACTTCATAAAGGTGGATTTTAACAATAAACCTTCTAGTTAAAGGATATAAGAAAGAAATATTACAACCTACATATGTTTGTTAGAATATCATAAGGCCTAACAATGTAGTCATACTAACATATGTTTAGAATAAAACCCATTTTATGTTATCACACTCAATGTATAATATTCTTATGCAACACTAAATGCAACATATTATCAATAAGAGAGACATTATTGTATTTTACAAACAATTAAATGTTATGCCAACATTTTTATTTACTTAGAGAACTCAACAAAATTCTAATTACCCAATTGATCAAGTCATATGACCTTAGAAAATAAGTTTCTATTCTATTCAAAATCTCATTCAATCAAACAAACTAAAAATAACACTTTTCAATGTTTCAAGCCTATTAACCATGTAGAATCAATTTAGAAAAGGAGATTCATCAACCAATTAGTAATTATAATGATATCCAACATACTTACCCAACATTATGGTTTCATAATTAGAGCACAACATTAACATGTCCATAACCTAAATAAAAACCAATAATAAAACCAATATAGCCGCATAAAAATTGAATAATTAATTAATATCAAATTTAACACCATAAGATTGATAATAAACATTATGCTAATAGTTATAACTTTTGACATTTGGTTAGAGTTATAATAATCAATGATAAACCAATCTATCAAATTTATTTATTAATAACACCTAATATTAACACAACATTCCATTTTAAAGTTAATTAGTAAGATGCAGGTTGCATTACCATTTATATTGAACAATTTTAAAGTTAATTAGTAAGGTGCAAGTCACATTACCATCTATATTGAATAACCTTATACTAATAAAAACCTAGATTACTTATATTATTCTTGTTTTGTATGCTTCTAAAGGAAACAAAACTTGAGATTAAATCCTGAAGCTAATTCAACATCAATTATATCCACAATAATAACAAGAGATTACACTAATAACATTTTTTAATGACTACCCAACACACGGTCCTGATATAAATATTCATGGAAATAACATATATTTGAAAATGGAAACATAAATACATTTATTTCAATATTTAAGCTAATTAATCAACCACCATAAAGATTCTACACCTAACAATACAAAATAACACTAATCTTTTAACATAACCAATTATGCTCATAATGTATGTTTACAATAAATAATATAAATATAATGATTGAATATGATCCTATATAGGTTAAACCATTTATAGAATACACTTAAAACATAGAATATACCTATATCCAAAAATGAGACCATGAAAATATATTACTACAAATGTAATATGTACTAAAGAATGATTTAATATAGAACAATAAAAGATTAATATAATTCTCCACTTGCTCATTCATCTTATAGATAATCAATGAATACATAAGTACATTCACATGAAACTAGAATATATCACCGATGGAAAACTAATAATGAATACCTATAGAAGGGAAAATCCTCATGCTTATTTGTATGATCCCAACCATCAGTGGCCCTAATAACCCCAGCCATCAGCTCGATGGTGTAAGTCAACATTCAGGCTTGGGAAAGAACATGAGTATGTGATTGATATCAAATTCAAGGGTCAAAATAGAATAATAGTCATATATAAAAGGAGTAACATCAAATAATTAACCATTAATAATGCATTCAATAACAATGGTTACTAACAATAGTACCAACAACTAACAAGGATATTCATGCAATCAAATAACTTAACCTATTATAATTAATAAATACCACTTAATAATGTCCAAACAAATAACAAATCTTACAATGGCTCTTTTGATGAGATCATATAAAAAAGCTTATAATAATAAATCATAATTGAAATAGGTTCAAATTTGAATAACATCCAAAAATCTAACATCTTACCTAAATCCATTCAAATACCTTAACCATTTTTATAACCCAAAATAATTAATGAATGATTAAGACAAGAAGATTTTCATAGTCTCATTTTCTTAAAAAAACCACCCAAAATTCACTTAAGAATATCTAATTTCCAAATAGAGGTATGAAATAACATAATAGTTTCATAAACCATAAATAACCATACACAACCAACACAATGTTTTCCCATTTAAAAAAACATGCTTCATGCCAATGAATACAATAAAAGACCAAGCACCTTGAAAAATGAACCATTTGTACATCAAGTTCAAATATCAAAACATAAAAAAATATAACATCTTACCTACATCCATTCAAATACCTTTACCATTTTAATAACCCAAAATAATCAATGAATGATTAAGATAATAACATTTGCATATTCCCATTTGCTTAACCAAAACCACCCAAAAGTCACTTAAAAATATGCAAGTTCTAAATAGAGGTATAAGAGAACATAATAGTTTCATAGACCATAAATAACCATACACAACCAACACAATGTTTTCCCATTTTAAAAAACATGCTTCGTGCACTAAATTAATCAAAATACCAAGCACATTGATGAATGAACCATTCGTACATCAAGTTTGAATCTCAAATGATTTTCTAAACCTAACAGGGTTCCATAAATAATAATCTAAATATTTCAAAGACACTAAACACAAAAATAAACAACCCAAGGATTAAACATCCATGCCCATATTAAAAATGTTTAACCCTAAAATCACATAGTGATGCCTGAAATTGAACCCATCAAAAGAAAAATGAGAACAAAAAATAAGACAACAAGTTTCACTCAAACCCAAATAGACATGATTTTGTGGTGAGACTATAGACATTTAATATTAATATTTTTTCACTCCCAAGAACAAATTAAACTTGAAATTCATCTAAAAAAATCATAATACACCACTTCTTTAGAGTTGATGTCATTCTCATAGAGAAGGAAAATGGTGTATACTTCCTCTCTATTCTCAACTACTAAAAGGAAAAACCAACCTTGCTTCTCTCCATAAACCCCATTTTCTCTTTACTACCATTAATTTCCTTTATAATGAAAACAACTATTTTTCACACCTCCACCATTATTTTTTCCCTAAGGGTTTAGCCTAAAAAATAACTAGTTTAAGCAAGAGCTTGAAAATTATCCAACACATTCTACCCCAGCTCAAGATTTGAGTTGAGCAAAAAAACCAAAGAAAATAATGATCACCACCAAAACTTGATCACATATACAAAGATACATCATAATGCCAAGGGGGTAGGTCAAAATGGCCCCATGAATCCCTTAACATCATGACCACTATGCTAACCTAATGAAACCACATTATAGTCCCCACAAGGTTGACACATAAATTTAATATCATGATGTCCCCAAAGGGTCTATAATAATAATCAAACTATATATAGTTTATCAAGCCTCACATAACATAAGTCAAGAATGCTAACATCATAATAACTAATCAAATGACACCAAATGTTACATCAGGTACAACCTCAAAAAGTAGCAAGACTAAAAAATAAACACAATCAGCATACCAAAGGTAAATACAACAATCATTAATCAATCATAAGGTTAATGAGGGAAAAATATAGGCATACCAGAATAATAACACTTGTAGCTCAAGACAACCTAGAAAGGTGGAGATGTAAATAATAAAACAACATTATAACAAAAATAGGTGAGGTAAACAATGGCTCAATATCTCATTCACATTACTCTAACTGTTAGTGTTGATCAATTTCTCAATGCTCTTTCCATGACACCTAAATTGTTGAGATCCACAATCGAGCCTAGGTCATACAATTTGTTCATATAATCATGAAAATGGACATCAACGGTATCTAAACATGATATAAGGTAAAGAATATAATTTAAACTATTCATAAAAATAAACATGATATAATCATCTACTATGATATCAGTTAGTAATATAATACTAAGCTAAATCTCAAACATAATGTCAGAATTATAATCACATATATAACTCCCACTCTAAATAAACATATAGATCAAGAAAGCTATGATTTTAAAGTTTCATAATAAAAAATCACTACATGAAAGGATTGGGTAATAACATCCATCCCATCTTAAAGAGGATTCATCTCAATGACTATTCAAAATAGCCAAGGATAGTGTTGCCTAGATAGTTATGCTTCTTCCCAAGTGCCACTTCTCTCACTTAGTTTATCCCATTGTACAAAAACTTGATAAATGTCTCTATTCCTCAAATTAATGTTATAATGGCCCATAAATTTTAGTGGTTCTAGTTACATCTTTTCCTCTTCCATAACCTATATATTTTTCTAATCCGAGACATGAGAAAGATCAAGTATGTATTTTATTAATAAATCAACATGGAAACATCATGAATTATGGATATATAAGAGGAAAATCTATCTAGTAGGTAATAAATCTAATTTTATCCATAATGTTAAAGGGTTAGATAAAATGTGGAACTATATTTGAAGTCTTTTTGAATTTAATTAAACATTTTTTAGGTCTAACATGTAAAAAAACCTTATCACCTACAAGAAGTTCATGAGGTGTTCTCTTCTTATCAGTATAACTCTTTTTTTTATTTGCATCAAATTTTAAATTTTGGCATATTAAATTCATTTGCTTATCATGTTCTTGTAGTACCTCAAGGCTAAAAATGGCTTTGTTTTCAAAGTTATCCTAGCCAAGCAGGGTTATACATTTTCATCCATACAAAGCTTCAAAAGGATCCATATTTAGCACATAATGGTAAAATTTATTATAAGAAAACATAACTAAATGGAGATAATTTTCCCATTTAGTTTTCCATTCCATAACATACATTCATAGTATGTCCTCAACCACTTGGTTGAGTCTTTCAATTTGACCATCCATTTTTGGTTGGTATGAGGAACTAAAATTCAACTGAGTGTTGAATTTTGTATTTAAGGTTCAACAAAACCTTGACATGAATAGTTTGTCCCTATCATAAATGATTACTTCAAGTATCCCATGTAATCAAACCCTTTTTTACAAAATGCTCCACAAACACGGAGGCATCATCTATTAAATTTTTAGAAATGAAGTGATCAACCTCTATGGACTTATTGATTACCACTAAAATAGTGACATGTTTACTTTGAGACTTAGGTATCCCAGTAATAAAATAAATGAATATTATAGACCACTTGTCATTAGGTATATCATAGGGATATAATAGACCTTTAGAGTGACAATGTTTAACCTTGATGTGTTAACCTTCTAAACACATTACCATAAAATTGGTGACATTGTACCTCATGCTAGGCCAAAAATAATGTTTTTCCAACTCATGTAATTTTGGTGACACTTAGATGAGCAAAATGGGGAGTTGTATGTGCTTCTTGTAGCACAAGACTGCACAAGTCACCTGATTCAGGTACAAAAATTAGATTTTTATGCCTTAAAAGGCCATATACCTCAATAAAAAAATTATAAAATTCTTTTTCTAAAGAATCATCAACCAGTCTTACACTTAATTCTTAATAGTATTTATTAATAAGTTATTTTAACATAGCAGTTCTGAGATTTCCCTATAGTAAAAATAAGGTAGAAAGGTACGTGTGTTAACTAAGTGCATCAGTAATAGAATTTTCCTTGAACTTGACATAAGATATGTCTATTTAAAAATTATGAAAAAATTCAATCTACTTTCACTAGCATACATTCAAATCATCGTAGAAAAATAAGTGTTATAGGATACAATGATCATATTTCACCTTAAAATGCTTTCCCAATAGGAAATTCTTCTATTATTTCATGGCATGTACTATGATAGAAATATCTAAATCATGATTAGGGTAATTATTTTCATGTTCATTGAGCTTACATGACTCGTATGCTACCACCTTACCATCTTGAGTCAAATGACACAAAATCCCTCTTTAGAGGCATCAACCCAAATCTCAAAATTACCATTTAAGTCAAGAATAATTAGAATTGGAGCTATCATTTATAGCTCATAAAATCTTTTGGAAAGCCTCTTCACATTGAGTTTTCCATTCAAATTTATTGCCATTATAATGTATGGAGGTGATGGGGTTTACTAGGTGGGAGAAATATTCAATAAATTGATGATAATACCCATCCAACCCCATAAAATTATGCACCTTGAGCACATTAGTAGTAGTAGGCCATTCTTGAATATCTTGAATTTTTGTCAAGTCTATAGCAATGTCTTTCTTAGATAATGTGGCCCAAATAATGTATTTTATATTGTTAAAAGGTACATTTGGATAGCTTTCCATATAATTTATTTTGTCATAACCTTTGCAAGACTAGCCTTAAATGTTGATCATATTCAACCTCATCCTTTGAATAAATGAGGATGTCATCTGAAAATACAAATACAAACTTGTCTATAAAATCTCTGAATATGTTATACATTAAGTTTATAAATGCAAATGGCACATTGGTTAAGACAAATTGTAAAAATGTGAACTCGTAATAGTCATATCGAGTTTAAAATGTTGTTTAATAAAAATTTTCCTCTTTAATTTTTTGATGATATCCAGAATCTTAAGTCAATTTTTTAAAATATAGATGCATTTCATTTGATCAAATAAATCATCAATTTTTAGAAATGGATATTATTTTTTATCATTACCTTATTGAGCATGCAGTAATCAATGCATAGCTTTAGTGTTTTATCTATCTTCTTCATAAAGCCCATCAGAGCATCCCAAGGAGAAACATGTGGCCTAAATATCTTGATATATAAAATTTCTTATAGCTAAACTTTTAACTCTTACAAATCTACAACATTCATTTGGTAAGGGGCTTTTGATGTAGGGACAACTCTTGACATAATATATATTAAGAAATAAAACTCATGATTGGGTGGAAGACCAATTAGTTTTCCATGAAAAACATCCATAAATTCCCTTAAAACTATAAAAACTTAATGGGGCTATTATTTTTCCTTGGGTGATTCTTGTAAGTCAACTACATAGAGATTACAACCATTTTTAATTGTAGAGCTAAAAAATCTTTCCATGTTTTTTGGTCCTTGGATGCCTTGTATTTGTACATGTTTTCCCAAGTCATTAATGCATTGCATTCTTTTTCTATAACAATCAAGTGTTGCTTGGTGCTACTATAACCAGTCCATGCCTAATATGACATGATAGGACCCCAAGGGTGTCAAAAATAGATTTACCTTGGTTCTAAAAACAAAAAAGTCAAGTTCATCTTGTTATAAAAATTCTTGGAGAGGCACCCTCTTACCAGTACCAAACTTAAATTCCCATCTTTCTCTTATTTGAACAAGTTTAAATTTACATTGATTGGTAAAAAATGGTGAAATAAAGTTTTCTATTACACCAGAATCAATAAAAATTCATACATAAATACCATTTATAATACCTTTTGATTTGATTTAGGTATCCTAAAATTTAGCTTTCCTATTATCTACAGTTGCATACACTTAATGGTTTACCAGTTGTCTTAGTTTTATCTTGGGGTAGTCCTTGTAGTAGTGGTTATCACCACATTCTTAGAAAATAATAGTCCTTTGAAGATTTATAGGGATATTATTTTCCCCTATTGATGGTCCACATTGGATGTCCTAATGTTGGTCCTTATCATAGGAACTCATTTTTTACGAGCCTTGGTGTATGAAATTTATAGTTTTACCCTAACATCTTTTAAATTTTCAATTGTTACCCTAAAATTTATGATTTTGATCTAATTTTATAAAAAAATTGGGTATAGAAGAGAGATTTTTGTACCTTTATTTTTGCCTCTTCATTTTTAATTCTTGTCTCACACTTTTTCAAGACTTTTCTTTCTCCTCTACCCCGTGAACAGATTCAATGGTAGTTTCCAAGGTCCTTAGATTTGTCATATTGACATCATACATTAGTACATCCTTTAGTACTAGCTTGAACTTAATCACCTTGGTATCTTCATCATGCATATATCCTACATAACTTAATAAGTTTAGGAACTTATTTTCATAATCTATAACAATCATGTGTTCCTATTTTAACAGCTAGAAATCAATTATTTTATGCTCCTTAGAATTGTCACTTAAGTACCTTTTTTGAAACTAAATTTCAACTTTTTTCCAAGTAAGAATCATATGTTGATATCCCTCTAAATCATAGAGGTGATTCCACCATAATGCATTAGGTATAACTAGCTAGTAGGCTACCACCCTTGCTTTTACATTAGATCACATATTGTGTTTATTGAATTAATTCTACAAATTTACAAGTCATACATCAAATAAATCTCCAAATTATTCACCTAAAAATGTGGGTGGTGAAATATTTTTTATTTATTTAATCATTTGGTGCATCACGATCAATGGTACCTCTTAGAGCACCTATGTTTCTACTTGACCATTATCCAAGCCATGTATTTTTGCTATCCATCTTGGTGACTATTTAAAAATAAATAATGATAGTTTTGCTTTAATATTTATGTGTCTTCCCAAGTGGCTCTTCTCTCACTCAACTCATCCCATTGTACCAAAACTTGTTGAGTGTCTCTATTCCTCAACTTAACGTTGTGATGGCCCAAAATTTTAGTGGTTCTAATTACATCTTCTCCTCTTTTTAGCATGGAAATTTTTCAAATCTAAGACATGAGAAAGATCAGTTATGTATTTTCTTAATAAAAAAACATGGAAACCATCATGGATTCTATATATATAAGGGGACAAATCCAACTGATAGGTAATAGGGATAATTTTATCCATAATGTTGAAGGGTCTGAAAAAGTGTGGATCTAGTGTGTAAGTATTTCTAAATTTAATTAAAAAATTTTGAGGTCTAACATGTATAAAACCCTTATCACCTATAACAAATTCATTAGGTATTATTTTCTTATTTGCATTACTCTTTTATCAATATGAGGAAACTTTTAAATTCTAGCATATTAAGTTCATTTGCTTAAAATATTCTTCTAGTACTCAAGGTCAACAATGGATCTATTTTCTAAATTATCCTAGCCAATATGGGTTCTACATTTTCATCCATATAAAGTTTTAAAATTATCCATCTTCAACACAAAATAATATAAGTTGTTATAAGCAAACTCAAATAGATGGATATAATCTTATCATTTAGTTTGCTAGCCCATAACTTACATTCATAGTATGTCCTCAACCACTTGGTTGAGTATTTTAGTTTGACCATCTAATTTTGGGTGGTATGAGGAACTAAAATTCAATCGAGTGCCAAATGTTGTAGTCAAGGTTTACCAAAACCTTGAAATGAAAATTTTGTCTCAATAAAAAACTATTAATTTAGGTATCCCATGTAATCAGACTACTTATTTTATGAAATGGTCTACAACCACAGAGGTGTCATCCATTGAATTTATAACATGAAGTGACCAAAATTTGTGGCCTTATTGATTACCACTAAAATAGTGTCATGTTTACTATGATATTTAGGTATCCCAATGATAAAATCAAGGGATATTACAACTTACTTATCACGGGGTATATCATGTGGATATAATATACCTCTAAAGTGATAATGTTCAACCTTGATGTGTTGACATTATAAGCACCTTGCCAAAAAACTTGGTAATATTATGCCTCATGCTAGGCCAAAAATAATTTTTTTTAGCTCATGTCATTTTGGTGACACCCATATGAGAAAAATGGGGAGTTTTGTGTGCTTCTTACAGTACAAGACTCTACAAGTCACCTGATTTAAGTACCAAAAAAAATTATTCCTGGAAAGGCCATCTACCATAACAAAAATACCAACAAACACTTTTTCTAAAGGCTCATCAACCAGTCCTACACTTATTTCTTGGTAGTATTTATCAATAAGTTTTTATTTTAACATAATAGTTTTGAAATTTACCCATAGTACAGATAGGGAAATAAGGTACATGCATTGACTAAGTGCATCAGTAACATGATTTTCCTTTCCCTTGACATAATATATGTCCATGTCAAAATTACTAACAAATTTTAGCCACCTTTTTTGACATGCATTCAAATCATCCTAGGAAAATAAATTTTTTAGGCTAAAGTGATCAAATTTCACCTTAAAATGGTTTCCCAAGATAAAATGTGTTTATTGCTTCAAGGTGTGTTCTATGGAAACAAATTAAAAATCACATTTTTCATTGTTTCAAGCATATTAACCATGTAGAATCAATTTAGAAAGTGATATTCATCAATCAATTATTAATTACAATGATATCCAACATACATACCCAACATTATGGTTTCATAATTACAACACAACATTTACATGTCCATAACCTGAATAACAACCAATAATAAAACTAATATAGCCACATAGAAATTGAATAACTAATTAACATCAAAGTTAACACCATAAGATTTATAATAAAAATTATGATAATAGCTACAACTTTTGATAGTCAGTTAGAGTTCTAATAATCAATGGTACACCAATCCATCAAATTGATTTAGCAATAACACTTAGGATTAACACCACATTCCATTTTAAAGTTAATTAAAAGGTGAAAGTCACATTACCATTTATATTGAAAATTTTTAAATTTAATTAGTAAGATGCAAGTCACATTACCATTTATATTAAATAACCATGTGATAATAGGAACGTAGATTACTTATACTATTCTTATTTTGTATGCTTCTAAAGGAAACAAAAATTGAGATTAAATCATGAAGCCAATTCAACATCAATTAAATTCATAGTAATAATAAGAGATTACACTAATAACATTCTTTAATGACTACCCAACACACATTCCTAATATAAGTATTCATGGAAATAACATCTATTTGAAAATAGAAACCTAAATACATTTAGTTTAGTATTTAAGCTACTTAATCAACCACCATAAATATTCTACACCTAACAATACAAAATAACACTAATATTCTAACATAACATAATGTATGTTTACATTAAATAATATAAATATGACTAAATGTGATCTTATATAGGTTCAAACATTTATAGAATACACTTAAAACATAGAATATAACTATATCCAAAAATGAGACCATGCAAACATATTACTACAAATGTAGCATGTACTAAAGAATGATTTAATATAAGAAAATAAAATATTAATACAATTCTTCACTTGCTCAGCCATCTTATAGATAAGAAATTAATACATAAGTACATTCACATGAAAATATAATATATCACCCATGGGAAACTAATAATGAACACCTATAGAAGAGAAAATCCTCATGCCTAGTCATATGATCCCAACCATTAGTGGCCTTAACAACCCCAACCATCAGCTCGATGGTGTAAATCAACATTCAAACTTAGGAAATAGCATGAGTATGTAATTGATATTTCCCCTTAAAATGCTTTCCTAGTAGGAAATGCTTCTATTCTTTTAAGGTGTGTATTATGATAGCAAGCTCTAAATCATTATTAGGGTAATTGTTTTCATGTTCATTGAGCTTGCATGACTCGTATGCTACCACCTTACCATCTTGAGTCAAGATGACACCAAATCCCTCTTTAGAGGTATCAACCCAAATCTCAAAATTACCATTCAAATCAAGAATAATCAGAATTAGAGTTATCATTAATAGCTCATAAAAGCTTTTGGAAATCTTCTTCACATTGAGTTTTCCATTCAAATTTATTGCCATTACACTATAAGGAGGGGATGGGGTTTACTATGTGGGAGAAATATTCAATAAATTGATGATAATACCCATCCAACCCCATAAAATTATGCACCTTGAGCACATTAGTAGTAGTAGGCCATTCTTGAATAGCCTGAATTTTAGTCAAGTCTATAGCAATACCTTTCTTAGATAATTTGGCCCAATTAATGTATTTCATATTGGTAAAAGGTGTATTTGGATATTTTTCCATATAATTGGTATCTAGATCAAGAAATATATGATTTTAAAGTTTCATAATCAGAAATCACTACATGAAAGGATTGGGTAATGACATCCATCACCTCTTAAAGAGGAGTCATCTAGATGATTATTCAAAATGGCCAAGGATAGTGTTTCCTAGATAGTTATGCTTCTTCCCAAGTGCCACTTCTCTCACTTAGTTGATCCCTTTGTACCAAAACTTGATAAATATCTTGATTCCTCAAATTAATGCTATAATGGCCCAAAAAATTTAGTGGTTCTAGTTGCATCTTTTCCTCTTCCATAACCTATATATTTTTCTAACCCAAGACATGAAAAAGATCAGGTATGTATTTTATTAATAAATAAACATGGAAACATCATGAATTATGGATATATAATTGGAAAATATCTCCATTAGGTAATAAATCTAATTTTATCCATAATTTCAAAGGGTCTGACAAATCATGGAGCTATATTTGAAGTCTTTCTAAATTTAATTAAACTTCTTTGAGGTCTAACATGCAAAAAAACCTTATCACCTACAAGAAGTTCATGAGGTGTTATTTTCTTATAATAAAACTTAACTAAATGGAGATAATCTTCCCATTTAGTTTGTCGGTCCATAACATACACTCACAGCATGCCCTCAACCACTTGGTTGAGTCTTTCAGTTTGACCATCCATTTTTGGGTGGTACGAGGAATGAAAATTCAACTGAGTGTTAAATTTTATAGTTAAGGTTCACCAAAACCTTAACATGAATAATTTTTTCATATCATAAATGATTACTTCAATAATCCCATGTCATTAGACCCTTTTTTAAAAATGCTCCACAAACACAGAGGCATCATCTATTAAATTTTTAGAAATGAAGTGACCAACCTCCATAGACTTATCAATTCCCACTAAAATAGTGACATGTTTACTATGAGACTTAGGTAGCCCAATAATAAAATAAAGGAATATTATAGACCACTTATCATTGGGTATATCATAGGAATATAACAGACCTCTAGAGTGGCAATGTTCATCCTTGATGTGCTAACCTTCTAAGCACATTACCATAAAATTGGTGACATTGTACCTCATGCCAAGCCAAAAATAATGTTTTTCCAACTCATGTAATGTTGGTGACCATTAGATGAGCAAAATGGGGAGTTGTATGTGCTTCTCACAGCATAAGACTACACAAGTCACCTGATTTAGGTACAAAAATTAGATTTTTATGCCTTGAAAGGCTATATACCTCAATAAAAACTTATAAAATTCTTTTTCTAAAGGATCATCAGCCAGTCTTACACTTAATTCTTGATAGTATTTATTAGTAAGTTATTTTAGAATAGTATTTCTGAGATTTCCCTATAGTACAAATAAGGTAGCAAGGTATGTGTGTCAGCTGAGTACATCAAAAAAATAATTATCCTTGACCTTGACATAAGATATGTCCATTTAAAATTACTAAAAAAATCCAATCCACCTTCACTAGCATGCATTCAAATCATCCTATAAAAATAAGCATTACAGGATACAATGATCATATTTCACCTTAAAATGCTTTCCCAATAAGAAATGCTTCTATTGTTTCAAGGTATGTACTATGATATCAAGTTATAAATCATGAGTAGGGTAATTCTTCTCATGTTCATTGAGCTTGCATGACTCGTATGCTATCACCTTACCATCTTGAGTCAAGATGACACCAAATCCCTCTTTAGAGGCATCAACCCAAATATCAAAATAATTAGAATTGGAGCTATCATTAATATATCATAAAGGTTTTGGAAAGCCTCTTCACATTGAGTTTTCCATTAAAATTTATTTCCATTGCACTATAAGGAGGTGATGGGGTTTACTAGGTGGGATAAATATTCAATAAATTGATGATAATACCCATCCAACCCCATAAAATTATGCACCTCAAGCACATTAGTAGTAGTAGGCCATTATTTAATAGCCTAAATTTTTTTTAAGTCTATAGAAATACCTTTCTTAGATATTATGGCCCAATTAATGTATTTCATATTGTTAAAAGGTGTATTTGGATAGTTTTCCATATAATTTATGTTGTCATGACCTTTGCAGAACTATCCTTAAATGTTGATCATATTCAACCTCATCCTTTGAATAAAATGAGGATGTCATCTAGAAATACAAATATAAACTTGTCTAAAAATCCCTGAATATGTTATACATTAAGTTTATAAATCCAAATGGTACATTGGTTAAGACAAATTGTAAAAATGTGAACTCATAGTAGTCATACCGATTTTAAAACATTGTTTAATGAATGTTTTCCTCTTTAATTATTTGATGATAACTTGATCTTAAGTCAATTTTTGAAAATATAGATGCATCTTTTATTTGATCAAATAAATCATAAATCCTTAGAAATGGATATTGATTTTTTATTGTTACCTTATTGAGCATGCAGTAATCAATGCATAGCTTTACTGTTTAATCTTTCTTCTTCATAAAGACCATCAGAGCATCTCAAGGAAAAACACTTGGCATAAATATCCAACTATCCAAAAGTTATTATAGATGAAATTTTAACTCTTGCAAATCTACCACATTCATTCGGTAAGGGGATTTTGATGTAGGGGCAATTCCTAGCACAATATCTATTGAGAAATCAAACTCATGATTAGGTGGAATACCAATTAGTTTTCCATGAAAAACATCCATAAATTCCCTTAAAACTATAAAAACTTAATGGGGCTTTTATTTTTCCTTGGGTAATTCTTGTAAGTCAACTACATAGAGATTATAACCCTTTTTAATTATAGAGCTGAAAGTACTTTCCATGTTTTCTAGTCCTTAGATGCCTTGTATTTGTACATGATTTCCCAAATAATCAATGCATTACATTATTTTTCTATAACAATCAAGTGTTTCTTGGTGATAATATAACCAGTCCATGCCCAATATGACATGATAGGACCCTAAGAGTGTCAAAAATAGATTTACCTTGGTTCTAAAAATAACAAAGTCAAGCTTAGCTTGTTATAAAAATTCTTGGAGAGGCACCCTCTTACTAGTACCAAACTCAAATTCCCATCCTTCTCTTATCCAAATAGGTTTAACTTTACATTGATTGGTAATAAATGGTGAAATAAAGCTATTTATTACACCAAAATTAATCAAAATTCATACATAAATACCATCTATATTACCTTTTGCTTTGATTGAGGTATCTTAAAAATCATATTTTTTATTATATACAGTTGCATACACTCAATGGTATACCAGTTGTCCTTATTTTATCTTGGGGTAGTCCTTATAGTAGTGGTTATCCCCACATTCCTAGCAAATAATTGTCCTTTGGAGAGTTATAGGGATAGTATTTTCACCTATGGCTGGTCCATATTGGATGTTCTAATGTTGGTCCTTGTTGTAGGAACTCATTTTTTAGGAGCCTTGGGATATGAAATTTATATTTTGCCCCTAACATCTTTTAAATTTTCTATTGTTACTCTAAAATTTATGATTATGGTCTGATTTTATAAAAAAACTAGGTATAGAAGATAGATTGTTGGACCTTTATTTTTTCCTATTCATTTTGAATTATTGTCTCACACTTTGTCAAGACTTTTCCTTCTCCTCTACCCTATGATCAGATTCAATGGCAGTTGCCAAGGTCCTTAGATTTTTCATATTGACATCATACATTAGTACATCCTTTAATCTTAGCTTAAACTTAATCACCATAGTATCTTCATCATGCATCAATCCTACATGACTTAATAAGTTTAGGAACTTATTTTCATAATCTATAACAATCATGTTTTCCTATTTTAATAACTAGAAATCAATTTTTTTATGCTCCTTAAAATTGGCACTTAAGTACCTTTTTTGAAAATAAATTTCAAATTTTTTCCAAGTAAAAATCATAGGTTGATATCCCTCTAAATCATAGAGGTGATTCCACCATAATGCATTAGGTATGACTAGCTAGTAGACTACCACCCTAGCTTTTGCATTAGATCACATATTATGTAGATTGAAGTAATTCTAAAAATTTACAAGTCATGCATCGACTGCATCTCCAAATTATTCACCTAAAAAGGTGGGTGGTGAAATATTTTTTATTTATTTAATGATTGTGTCCACCACGATCAATGGTACCTCTTAGAGTACATATGCTTCTACTTGACCATTATCCAAGCCATTTATTTGTGTTATCCATTTTGGTGACTATTCAAAATAGATAATGATAGTGTTGTTTTAATATTTGTGTGTATTCCCAAGTGGATCTTCTCTCACTCTACTGATCCCATTTTACCAAAACTTGTTGGGTGTCTCTATTCCTCAACTTAATGTTGTGATGGCGTAGAATTTTAGCAGTTCTAATTACAACTTTTCCTTTTTTATGACATGGAATTTTTTCCAATCTAAGACATGAAAAGGACCAGGTATTTATTTTATTAATAAAACAACATGGAAACCATCATGGATTCTAGATAGATAAGGGGGAAAAACCAACTGGTAAGCAATAGGTATAATTTTATCCACATTATTGAAGGGTCTGAAAAATCATGGATCTAGTTTGTAAGTCTTTCTAAATTTAATTGAAATTTTTTGAGGTCTAAGATGTATAAAACCCTTTTAACATATAAAAAAATCATAAGGTGTTCTTTTTTTATTTGCTTAACTCTTTTATTAATCTGAGGCAACTTTTAAATTCTAGCATATTAAGTTCATTTGCTTATAATATTCTTCTAGTACTCATGGTCATCAATGGTGTAGTCAAGGTTCACCAAAACCTTGAAATGAAAAGTTTATCTTGATAAAAAATTATTAATTTAGGTATCTTGTGTAATCAAACTACTTATTTTATGAAATGGTCTACAAACACAAAGGTGTCATCCATTAAATTTATAACATGAAGTGACCAACATTTGTGGCCTTATTAATTACCACTAAAATAATGTCATGTTTACTATGAGACTTAGGTATCCCAGTAATAAAATCAAGGGATATTATAGCCTACTTATCATTGGGTATATCATGTGGATATAACAGACCTATAGAGTGATAATGTTCAATGTTGATGTGTTGACATTATAAGCACCTTTCCAAAAAACTTGGTAATATTGTGCCTCATGTCAAGCCAAAAAAAATTATTTTTCAACTCATGTCATTTTGATGACACCCAGATGATCAAAATGGGGAATTTTGTGTGCTTCTTACAGTATAAGACTCTACAAGTCACTAATTTAGGTAAAAAAAAATATTCCTCAAAAGGACATCTACCATAACAAAAATACCAAAAAACACTTTTTCTTAAGGCTCATCAACCAATCCTACACTTATTTCTTGATAGTATTTATCAATAAGTTTTCATTTTAACATAGTAGTTATTAAATTTACCCATAGTACAGATAAGGAAATAAGGTGCATGCATCGACTGAGTGCATCAGTAACATGATTTTCCTTTCCCTTGACATAATATATGTTCATGTCAAAATTACTAACAAATTTTAGCCACCTTTTTTGGCATGCATTCAAATCATCTTAGGAAAATAAGTGTTCCAGGCCACAGTGATCAAATTTCACCTTAAAATGATTTCCTAATAGAAAATACTTCTATTTCTTTAAGGTGTGTTCTATGGAAACAAGCTCTAAATCATGATTAGGGTAATTCTTTTCATGCTTCTTGAGATTTCATGAATTGTAGGACACCACCTTACCATCTCTAGTCAATATGCCACTAAATCCCTCTTTAGAGGCATCAACCCAAATCTCAAAATTACAATTTAAGTTGGGAACAATCAGAATTAGAATTATCATCAACTCTTTATGATTTTGGAAAGCCTCTTCACATTTAGGTATCCATTCAAATTTCCTTCCCTTGCGCTGTAAGGAGGTGATGGGGTTTGATAGGTAGGATAAATCTTCCACAAACTAACAATAATACCTAGCCAACCCCATAAAAATGTGCACATCATATACATTAGTAGGATCAAGCCATTATTGAATAGCCTAAATTTTAGTTGTGTCTATAGCAATACCTTTCTTGCAGATAACATGGCCCAAATAATGTATTTTAGATTGGTAAAAGGCACATTTGGGAAAATTTCCATATAATTCATGTTTTCTTAATCTTTTTAGGAATAGCCTTAAATGTTGATCATAATCATCTTCATCCTTTGAATAAATGAGGATGTCATCTAAAAATACAAGTACAAACTTGTCTATAAAATCCATGGATATGTTGTTCATTAAGTTCATAAATGCAACTGGTGCATTGGTTAAGCCAAATGGTAAAATAGTGAACTCATATTTTCCATACCAAGTTCTAAATTTTGGTTTATGAATGTCTTTATTTTTAATTCTTAGTTGATGATAGCATAATCTTAAGTCAATTTTGGAAAATATGACTACGTATTTCATTTGATCAAACAAATTATCAATCCTTGGTAGTGGATATTTATTTTTGATCATTTCCTTGTTGAGCATGCAGTAATCAATGCATAGCCTTACTATTTTTTATTTATTCTTCACAAAGACCACTAAAACACCCCAAGGAGAAACGCTTGGCCTAATGCTCCCATTGTCCAAAATTTCTTGTAGCTAAACTTTTAACTCTTATCAATCTACCACATTAATTCATTAAGGGGCCTTTAATGTAGGGGCATCCCCTAGCACAATATCTATTGAGAAATCAAACTCACACTTAGGCAAAAGACCAAGTAGTTTTCTAGGAAAAACATTCATAAATTCCCTTGAAACTATAAAATCTTAATAGGGCTATTCTTTTTCTTTGGGTAACTCTAGAAACTAAACTACATAAAGCTTACAACCCTTTTTCATAACCCTTTTTAATTGTATATTTAAAATTACTTTCCATGTTTTTTGGTCTTTGGGTGCCTTATAATTATACATACTTTCCCAAGTCATCAATGCATTGCATTCTTTTTCTAGAATAATCAAGTATTGTCCAGTGTTGTTTTAACCAGTCCGTACCTAATATGACATCATAGGACCCCAAGGGTTTCAAAAACATATATACCTTGGTTTTTAAAATAAAAAATTCAAGCTCTTCTTGTTTTAAAAAAATCTTGGATATGCACCCTCTTACTAGTACCAAACTCAACTTCCCATCCTTCTCTTATTCAAACAGGTTTAACTTTGTATTGATTGGCAATAAATGGTGAAATAAGTCTATATGTTGTACTAGAATAAATAAAAATAGATAATAAATACCATTTATAATACATTTTTATTTGATTAGGGTAGCTTAAAAATTATATTTACTATTTTCTATAGTTACATACACTCGATTGTCTACTAGATGTCCCAGTTTTAGCTTGGGGTAGTCTATGTGGTATTGGTTATCACCATATTCCAAATAAACAATAGTATATTGAGGAGATATAGGGATAGTATTTTCCCTTGTGTTCGATCCACATTGGATTTTTTGATGTTGATCCTTGCTGTAAGAACACATTGTTTACGAGCCTTGGGATCTGACATTTTTGTTTTGCCCTTGAAATCTACTAAATTTTTTTTCCTTGAAGTTTTTTACTCTGATATAATTTTATAAAATTCTTGGGTATAGGAGAGATATCTTTGGCCCTTGATTTTTTTTCTTATTCATTTTTTTATTTTTGTCTTTCTCCTTATTGAGACTTTTCCTTCTCATGTATCCTATGAGTAGATCCAATGCCAGCTGCTAAGGTCCTTAGATTTATCATATTGACATCATACATTAGTACATCCTTTAGTCCCATATTGAACTTAATCAACTTGGTCTCTTCATCATGCATATAGCTCACATGATGTAATAATTTTAGGAACCTATTTTCATATTTTTTAATAGTCATGTTTTCCTATTTTAATAGCTAGAAATCAATTATTTTTTCCTCCTTAAAATTGGCACTTAAGTACCTTTTTTGAAAATGAGTTTTAAAGGTTGTATAAGTAATTCATAGGTTTACATCCCTCTAAATCACATATTTTATTCCACCATATTTCATTATGTCTAACTAGTTGGTAGGCTACCACCTTGGCTTTTACATTAGATGGCATATTACTTCTACATATTTATAAACCATGCATCAATTGCATCTCCAAATTCTTTACCTAAAAAGGTGGGTGGTGAAATATTTTTAGTTCCTTAATGATTGGGTTCACCACAATAAAAGGTACCTCTTGGAGCACCTATGATGTTATTTGACCATTCTCCAAGTGAGGCATTTCTTCATGAGGAACGCCTTCTAGATTATTCAATCTACATTATTGATTTTACATCTTGTCTTAAAGATTATTCAAGGTTGTTAGGATTCCATTAAGGATTTTTTATTATTTATCAATAGGGATATCCCTAGCTACATTAGGGTTAGGTTCTTTATTATAGATGTCAACATTATTGAGAGGAGGTTCAACCTTATTCTGATTTTGATTTTGGGTACCATGGCCCCTTCCTCTTCTTCTACCCCTTCCTCTTATTGGTATATAATTAAATTGATGATTTAAATTATTAACACCACTAGATATAGTTCTAACCATCTTCTTGGGAAATTAGAGAACTATGATTTAAGTAGAGTATAGATTTAGGAAACCACCTCCTAGATTTCCCTCAGAGTAGTAACCTTGCTTTGAGACCAAGTGAAACAACCCCAAATGATGAATTAAAAAATTTAATATTATTGGAATCAATTGAATAAGATTATGAACATAATTACATGTTGGGATATTTACACACTTCATTACATGTAAATGCATATGTTCTATTTTTTTCTCACACTAATGTGCAAATAACCAAAACTGGATTAGGTCACTATAGATTATTAACTAGGGGTAAACATCATTAAAGGGTTATATAAAGAATAATATGTTTCCACTATAATCACATAGTTTAGGTCAAATTAGTGTGTGGATCCACACTGATACACTTAGAACTCTACTCACCTAGTTATCTTCTTGATAGGATCATTGAAGGGTCTTTAACCCTAAGTAAGCATTTCATTTTCCCTAGTGGTCCAATTAATGGTTAGTGGGGATAGTTAGTTTACTTATGTTTATGGAAATGATAAATTCATAAGGAATAACCTTAGTTAGACTGATGAGCCCCATAAATTTCATGTTATTGTTTCCATCTATTATGTTCATCCTACTTGTTTACCATGTTTTTGAATATTTTTCCATATAGTTCCCTACTTTCATAAACCATATAGCATTATGTTTTCAATTTTTTTTAATAGTTATAATTATGTATTGAAATTAAATATATGATGGTCATATTATACTTTAGGATGCTTTTTCTATGAATGTGTTTTGAAGATGTTTTAGAGAAATAGGTATATAGCACGAAGCATCCTACAACAAAAAGAATCTCATTACACAAACCATCACGTAGCCAATGCATGACCAAATTCATGGATGAATAGATTTTGATTCTCTTCTAAAAAACTCACAAAAATCACTCTAACCTCCATGGAACTCAATAATGAAGTGGTTGAAGAATGAAACATCCTTGTTTGTGTTACAGCAAAGTTGTAAGATTCACATGAAGGACATCATTAGCAAAGGAACCAATTTTAGTTATCCCAATTTGAATGTATCTTAGAATAGAATTTATATTTTTTTTTCATAAAAAATATCCTCTGTGATATATAAATATATAGCAAGAGAGTTGAGAGATATATAAAAAATAGTATATGTTGAATAGAGTTATCAGAAGTATATTATATTAAGTAATTGTGATTGTAACTTCATGCATAAATTCATTATTGCACTTTTGATTAATATAAGTGATAAATTTTGAGTTCAATATAGTATTGTAAGAGGAAGGGTTGAATCTGGAGTTGGAAGGAGGAAGGGCCCCCTTTGGAAGGCTACAACAACAATCCAACCCATCTTGTTAGTTAAGCATGTTATTTGATATTCTTAAGCATTTTGTGTCTCATTTTTGAATTATGTGATTTGCATTCTTGTTTAAGATTTATTTTAGGAAGCTTCCAATGCATAATAATTTATTTTATTGTACTTCATTTATGTTTCATTTCAATCATTTCATTTACTACACTTCAACATCTTAGACACAATTAATAGAATGACAAATTAGAGATTGAGTGTGCACATATAGTGACATCATCCTATCTAGTCTAGATCTTTGGGTTGACAATTAAATGAAGTAAAGGTATAGATTCATGGTTACTCTCCTTGTTCATCTTGATCAAGAGTAGTATATCTGATTGTGAATTAGTTATTGGTCATTTTTGGCACCATTACTAGGGAAGGGTGTCACACACTTATAATCTTCAATCTTGATAGTAATTGTTTCTAGATGTATATTTTTATTTTTCCAAAGATTGATATTTTTATAGATTAAATATTTCTCACTTTCATAGTTTAAATTTCCCTTTTTTCAAGTAGGATAGTTTAACTTTCAAAAAAAAACCCATATTACTAACCCTATGCAAGTAAGGTGGGCAAAAAGTTTAAAAAAAAGTGGTTGATGTATGAAAAGTGAAGGGGACTATATAGGAATATTTTTGAATAAATCATTGAAAATTTTTATAATATCTAAAATAAATTCTATATCAACTAAGGAATATGAAGGAATTCTTAAAGATCACTCATAGTTGTCAATAGAAGAGGTTGAGAAAGAAGAATTTTTGGTTGGACTAGTAGCACAAGCTAGAGATCTTGAAGAGGTTCATATCCCTAGAAGAGACCCATAAGCACCACCTCTAATAATTCCCACCTTATCACCTCATACTTAGGAATATAAATTTTGATTCCCTACATCACCCAAATTTCTTGCTAACGAGGAATTAAAAGATATTCTTGCCCCTAGAAGAAACACTAGGCCAATAAATTCTTAAATTTAGAAAGACTCTTTGTCAAAACACTAGTGGAATCTTATAAAACCACCACACCATCCCCATTGTATATGAAGCCATTTATTCTTAAGGAAAAAGATAAAGTATCCATCTTCTACACCCTAAGAAATAAAAGAATTGATAGGAATTTTGAGTGTTGGGTAGCAACAACCTCCCATCTACCAACACAAAGAGTATTCATGGGGGATCGCCAGGAAGAAAACACTATCAATAAATCTACTACATTAGAATTTCCTATCCTTACTACTAATGTAAATGCACTCATGAAAAATATCCCTCACTCTATCCTCCTTACCTTTAGAGGAAAATCATCTGAGGATCCAGATACATTTATTTTTGAGTTTAACATCTTATGTCATAGCTATGATTATAATCAAGACACTTAGAAACTCAAACTATTTCTAAAAACACTCAAAGATGTAGCACATATATGGTTCATGGGACTTGGAAAGGATGCCATTTCTACTTGAGAAGAAATGAAGGAGAATTTTCTAATGAAATATCAAGACTATTGTAGGGGCAGAAACTAAAGGAGAGATGATATTTTTGAATGACATAAGTTGATGATGGGTCATTGGAGAAATATATGGAAATATTTTTGTTCAGCTTGCAAAAATCCAAGAAAAAGACAATGGACAAGGAATTTATCAAGCTAATATTCTTAAAATGGATTAGAGATGATTTTCTTGAGGCACTAGATCTAATGTTTGGTGGTGATGTTTCTACATTTCCATTTTATGAACCAATAATTATATGTACAAACTACTCTAGATCAACCATGAACAAAAGTAGGGGTAAAACCCCTCATGTAGTATCCACTATAGGACTATCTAAAGGTGAATTTAGTAACTTACTCTAGGGTATGAATTAGGATATCATTAGTCACCTAGATACTCATCTTGATACATTACATTCACAGAGAAAGAAATAAGAAACCAAGAAAGCCTTAGCCACCTATTACCTTGAATGTAAAAAAGAAGAAGGTAGATTGCACATGCCATTCCATGAAATCTTGAGTGACCATATTATCAAGGAAAATCTTGAAATAGTAGAGCTACATGTCATAGGAGAAGATGAGAACCGAGTGTTTTTTATGGCTCAATAGAAATCATGGGTACAAAGACCAGGTATGCCATCAAACTCTATGTTTACAAATTCTCAATTTTCAAATAATCCTCAATATGGTTCTTGGATGAATATACCAAATCCAAATTGGTCCCAAAAAAATTGGTAGCTACCCCAGAATCAGTTATGGATGCAAAAAATAGAAAAAAACTTAAAAAGGGACAATTCCATAAATAGTACAGGTTTTATCCCTCTAATCCATGGCAACAACAATGGAGAGGAATTCAAGGCTTTCCCTAAAAAATGCAACAACCACAATAATAGGCCATAATTCCAAACACTTAGCATCCTATTTGAACCACTTAATTACCCACATAACCCATCCCTAATCCTACCAATAAGTTAGTTCAACTGACATAATCTATTGAAATAATGCAATATTCAACATACACATTAGATATTAATCAAGTTCAACTTCACTTAGGTCATGTTCTTCCACACCCCACCTCACCATAATCATAGAATACTTTGAACCATATTCACTCCATACTAATCTATAACCACTCATAGCCAATCCTGATCCAAGTTCATTAAAAAATCAAAAAGAAACTAACAATCCTCCTTTTTTGGAGATATTGAACATATCACATCCTAAAAAAGAGCCTAAATTTGATATTTTAGGATAACTCAAGAATGTGTGCATCAAAATCTCACTCTTTAAAGAAATAAAGGATGTTCCTATCTATAATAAATCTCTTTGAGAGATACGTTTGAAAAATTTGGGAAAAAAGAAGGAGGATCCTAAAATATTTGAGGTCATTAGCCAATTAGCAGATATTATGTTAGGAAATATAGTTCTCCTAAAATATTCTAATCCAAGAAGTCTTGTAGTTAATGTTAGCATCCATGGCCAACCCATTTCTAATAGTTTAATTAATTTAGGTGTAGCCATCAACATGATGACCATGGAGACCATGCAAAAACTAAAGCTTACCACTCTCAGTCTAATACGCACCATCCTCCAGATGGCTGATAGATCAACTATTAAGCCTGAGGGGATTATTGAGAACCTTGTTATCACTATGGATTCTTGGTAATATCTAGCATATTTTATTGTCCTATAGCTAAAGATAAATTTGGGGGGTTATCCTTTCATCCTTGGTCGCTTATGGTTGGCCACTTTCAATGATTTTATTGGCTACAAGTTAGAAAAAAAGCTAATTTCTTATAAAAATGACACCAAAAAATTGTTGTATCCACTAGCTTAGCCTTCCATGAATGATGGACAAATCCCTTAGATTGATGACCTTGAATAATCTATCTCCTTATAGACTTTTTGCATAATTTACTAGAGTCTAAATCTATAGTCCCAAGAAGAAGACATTGTCTTTACTGGTATCCTATAAAACACCTATCAACAAGATCTTGTAGTCACCAACCTATTAGAATGTACACCATGCCCTCTTCAAAATACCTTTCTTGAGAATGATTTTGTTGAAACTACAAGAGATATTTGGACTTTCCATCAATTACTTCCCCATAAATTAAATTATGCTCCCTTAATCACCAATGTAGAGACCATGCTTTCTTTAACAAAGCAAGTAGACATCCTACCAAATAAACCTCTCAATATCAACACTTCTGTAACACCCCGACAAGAAATATAGTTACTTACAATGTTAAGAAAGCACATAATATTATTTTCTTTGAATTACCATGACATGAGAGGAATACCCCCATATTTACACATGCATCATATTTACATTACAGAAGAATGCAAACCTATTCGCTAACCCCAATGACAAACTAATCCTACAGTCAAAGACATTGTCAAAAATGAGTTGCAAAAACTCTTAGATGTAGGATTTGTTTATCCTATCTTGTATACCCATTGCATCTCTCCCTTGGTCATTACCCCTAATAAAGGGGGGAAATGGTGTATTTGTTTTGACTATAGAGAGTTGAATGCTGCTATCAAGAAGGATCACTTTCCCCTTCCATTTATTGACCAAGTATTGGATACATTAGCATGGAAGAAATACTTTTCATTTTTAGATGACTATAGTGGTTATAATCAAATATGAATTACCCCACAAGACCAAGACAAAAATACTTTTACTTTCCCTTGGGGAACCTATGCCTATGTCATTTTGCCATTTGGTCTTTGCAATGCCCTAACTACTTTTCAAAGGGTTGTGTTGAGTATATTTTCTTATCGCTCCCATGACTATATTGAAATCTACATGGATGACTTCACCATCTATGGGAAAAATTTTGAACAAATGATAACTAACTTGGAAAAAGTCCTTCAATATTTCTAGGACCATTAATTATCTCTGAGCAATGAAAAGTGTTACATGTTTATGACTAAAGGGTTTGTGTTGGGACATCACTTATCCCCTACTAGAACTCAAGTTGACCCATCAAAGATAAGTATCATCAAGGATCTACCCACACCAAAGAAGTATAAAGATATTAGAAATTTGTTAGGACATGTTAGTTATTATAGACAATTCATCAAATATTCTAGTAAAATTACCACCCCATTGTTTGGATTACTTACTAAAGATGTTGAATTTACTTGGACTAATAACTATCAAACTAATTTTCAACAACTCAATGCCCTACTCTTAATAACTCTTATTCTAAGAGGGCCTAACTATAATAAGCCTTTTCACATTCATATAAATGCATACGACACCACTTTAAGAGCTATTCTTGGCCAAAAATATGAATCCCTAAGCTATTAAATCTATTTTATTAGTAAGAATCTTCAAGGGGCTGAACTTAACTACACTATTAAAGAGAAGTAATTTATAGTCATTGTCTATGCCATAAATAAATGTCAACACTACATTATAGGTTATGAAGTATTCATCCAAACCGATCATGCAGCAATAAGGTGTTTAATGAATAAACTTACTGTAATAGGTAGGATAATTAGTTGGTTTCTTTTACTATGGGAGTTTGATATCACCATTATGGATAGACTAGGTAAGGATAATGTAGTAGCAGATTTTCATTCTTGATTGCAATATGATGAGCACAATATTATTTTTGATGATTCTTTTCCTGATGAACATTTATTTTTTGTAATAATTCAATCTCTTTGGTTCATAGATATTATTAAATATCTTGTTGTAGGATCACTACCATAACATTTATCACCTAGGGATAAATTACACCTGATCCAAAAGAGGAGACATTATTATTGGATTACAGGATATCTCTTTATCACTATACCAACTTTAATTATGAGAAGATGTATCTGAGAAGATGAAGCTTATGACATTCTTAGATCCTACCATGATGAGCCCTATGGGGGTCATTTTACTACCAAACAGATTGCCATGGAAGTACTCACTACTGGATATTATTGGCCTTCTTTGCATAAAGATGCCATGATGTACACCCATAAATGTGATCAATTATAGCATATGAAAAAACCCACTTGGTCTAATGAATTCCATTACCTCAAACCCTTTGACAAATGGGGACTAGACTTTGTAGGTCTCATTGATCCTAAATCTATAAATAAGGAATACATATTAGCATGCACTGATTATATCACCAAATGGGTAAAGGTCACAGCCTTAACTCATGCCCAATATGAGAAGGTGGCTAAATTCTTCTATGAATAAATCTTCACCCATTATGGAGTACCAAGATAAATAGTCACAGACCAAGGCCCATAGTTCACATAAGACCTCATAACTACCTTGGTAAAAGAATATGAAATTAGACATAATAAGTCTACCCCTTACCATCCTCATTAAAATGATTAATTAGAAGTGAAAAATTGATAATTGGAAAATATCCTCACTAAGACTATCAACTTATATAAAAAATATTGGTCAACTCATCTTCCTGAAGAACTTTGGGTTTATGAAATCACTCAATAAACTACAACTGGTTTTACTCCATATGAACTAGTTTATGGTAAAAAATATGTTCTACCCAATGAGTTTGAACATAAGACATTAAGTAAAACACTTGATTTGGGCTTAGATATTTCTCAAGCTCAACAAGATCAGATCATGAAGTTGAATGCACTCAATGAATTAAGAAAGGAAACACTTCATCATACTAAAATAGTCCAAAGACAACATGTAAGATGGCATGACATGAACATCAAGACTAATAATTTCCATCCAAGAGACTGGGCACTCCTTTTTGAATCTAAATACAAGGATCATAAAATAAATCTATAGTCTATATGGCTTGGTCCTTATGAGATCAAACAAGTTTTTGATAATGGAGCTATAAGTCTCATGACCATTGACTCTATTCAGTTCTTAGTACTTATTAATGGCCATAGACTTAAGCTATACAAGAAACCATTCTCAAATGAAACTCTCACTCACCAATTTCTTGAATAAAAACATCCATATCTTCTCCATTAATAAAATAAACCTATTCCTATAGCTAAAGGGTATTTCTATCAACCCTTCTCTAATATTTTCTAAGAGTAATAAAGATTCCTACAGCTAAGAACAAGTCATTCCCAATGGATTGGTTTAGGATGAATAAAATTCTACCCTATGGATTCTTGTGATTTCAATTGAGTTTTGACCTAAAAATCTAAAAAAAATCAAAATCAAAATAAAAAAATTTAGCAATGAAAACCTTTAGGCATTGCTGACAGATGTTTTAGAAAACTAGGTCACTGGCTGATCAACATTCATTAAAAAAATGAAAAATGAAAAATATAAAAAGTAATACTACATTAAAAATGTTTTGTTTTCCCTTTTTTCTTGTATATTCATTCCCTTGGAGTATAAATGCATTTTCCTTCTTGCTATAAGATGGATAACTTGTCACTACAGGTGAAAAATTTATTGATGCAAGATAAAAACTTGATACTATAGGATACATATCTTGTTATAGGATACATTCCTACATTCCATCCTACATCAAAAAAATTCTCCCACTCAAATTCTAGTGTATGCCATGATCACCACTTCATATCATCATTTGCATATTTATGAAAGGTATTTTTATAGGTGATACAATAATTATTCTATATTTATTTCCTATCATACATGTTAATTATTTCTAAAATATGATGAGACTTAATGCTATTAATGCACCACCATATCCTATCCTTATCATGACCACTTACCATCTCCTTCATTGATGTGACCATTAACAAACTGTTACTCCCACCCCTTACTCTTACCATGAGTGTTTTGTGCATGTCAACCTCATCCCTCAAGGATAAGTAACAGATTAAGTTAGGGAGTGATTTTTCATTAATTCAAAATTATTATTTCACCTCCCAAATATAAAGTCAAAAATCATTCTACCATTTCCCAAAACCCTTGTTGCAAGTACTATACCTACAACTCACACAATATGAGAGGTGATTTGTTGAAACATGAACCACTAGATATCACCCCCTTGACCAACAACATAAAAATCTTGGCCTTATTTCAGCATATAGGATGGTCATAGTATTTTGAGAAAATTTAGTCCCTAGATGAAGGAATTGAAAAGGAATTTTTTGGTACATTGCATAATAGCTTGGCCATAGTAAAAGGGATGAAAGTAAATCTGACAAAACTAGTCATCAATAGAGTAACGAAACTACCTAGAACAAGAGAGGAATGGCAAGACAAATATGATGTCAAGACTGAGAGATAAAGGTTTAATAGATTAAATGAATCCCTATAAACCTTAAAATAGGGAACTACAAGTTTGTCTCTATCAGGAAGATGGGCTAAGGATACCAAGTTTATCTCCATATATTTCATCTACAAAAGAAGGTATTCTATGTTACATAGCCTACACTTCAAGTTCTTGAATCACTTGTAGCACAGAGTGGAGATAAGCATTCCTAACTTTTTGCTTCATATGATCACCAAGATGTTGAAGGATTTTTAAAAAGGTAATTTTAAAGCTCTCTCCCACCATTGTCTCATCTAATTACTTGTTAAATACTATTTGTAAATAACCAGACCCAACATTATTTGTGAGGAATTTTTCCAAATACCAAGAAATGAAGAGAGTGATAGAGAAGGAAATGTATTACAAGAAGAATTGGAGGTTGAAGAAAAAAGATAATAATAATAATAATAATAATAATAATAATAATAATAATAATAATAATAATAATAATAATAATAATAAGCCCTATAGATCCATAAGAACCTATATAAAAAAACCTTCATGCATCCACACAAGAACTTGCAAAAGAAGGTATTCCTATAGCAACACAAGAATTTATAGCAAGGTCTGAGGGAAAGAAAAAGAGGAAACTCATTCTTTGGCCTGATTCAGATGATTCTAAAGAAAAAATCCCATCTTCTTCCAAGAAGACCAAGGTAACCCCTACTCCTCATACGTCTCATATATTAAGGAGAAAAATGAGAACTAAACCTTCTTCTATTATTCAAATAAATGAAGAATCTAGGGAAGAATAGATTACTAGTAGAAATTAATCTATTGAGACTGAAACAGATAGGGAAGAATGTTCTCTAGTATTCCATCAGGAATAACCAAAAAAAATTGAGCATAGTTTTGAATAATTCCATGAAGAGCCAATGCAAGAATAAGTAGAGCAAGTTGAAGACAGTTTTGAATAATTGTATGAGGAATCAATACAACAAAATTTGCATGAGGAACTCATGCAGGAAGAAGTTGAACAATTAGAGCAACCTATTGTATTGTAAGTGGAATTTTCCACTCTTGATCAAGCCTTTTAAGAAATTGATAAACTAAGGAAGTAATTGAAAGATCAATCTAGTGGAGGTCTACATGTACTTACTATAACATCTTGTCAGTTGTATCCCTCAATTGAAGATCATTTTGCAACCAGCATTCCACAACCTTCCATAAAGATCAATCAGCAAGAACATAAAGTTGCCCCTGAGATCAGGTATCACTCCTATTTTGCAATATCTTTTGAACTATTTAATTGGATGGATAATTAATTTGAATATTTAAATCAACTAAGGAAATAAAATAAGAAATTGAGAGAGGAAAACAAGTTGAAGGAAGATATCATCACCAAACTAAAATATAAAGTTGAGCACATGACTGGTATAACCTAAGAACTCTTTGATTGTAGGCCTCCTAAAAAAATCTATTTAGTTTACCTTGAATAACAATGGCACAAGTTTAGATTTTTGACAATTTATTGTGATATTCCCCATGAATTTATTAATCCCCTTTCCTTCTTTTCTATATATAGAGTAAGTTCACAAGAAGAACAAGCACAATTATGTGAGTTCTACCTACACAATTATGTTGTTACATATGATATAAAATGGAATCCTGATCTATATGTTGGAGATGTCCAATTGCAATAATTTTCATCATATTTGTTAAATGAATACAAAAGAGGAAGAGAAATAGCATAATATAAGATAAAGGAAAATGAAATCTAGTTACTTATCAGGGGTGAATCAATGGCACCTTATATTGTATTATCTGAATGGGATGATATCATGTTAAATAAAGAATTTAGAACTTGGTTTGGATAAAAATGTAATGAGTTTCAAGATTTTTATTTAAGATTGAAAAAAAATTATGGTATTTCAGCCAAAGAGTCTTGTATCGAATGCTAGAATGATCTCACTGATACACAAAAGAAGAGGGATCCCTATTCCCTTTTTAATTTAAATATAGCATTTAACAGGACTACAAAATACATTCTTCTTGTAGGTGACATGGGATCAAGATTACTAAACCTAAATTTTTAGCCACCCCTATTCTAGTATCATATTCTAGACTATCAAAACAAAATTATGGTGGATGAATCCTGAGAAGCCAAAATTTGGCAAATATTTGAGTAGAGGCAGGTTTTTTACGCTCACCTTGCCAAAGGAACTATAGAACCCATGGATTTTAGAGTTATGTGTGAACTAAGAATCAATAAGTATGGTTTTTAAGGTTGAGCAAGATCTTAATTTGGGGGGTGTGATGAGCCCCATAAATTTCATGTTATTGTGTCCATCTATTATGTTCATCTTGCTTGTTTACCATGCTTTTGAAAACTTTTCCATATAGTTTCCTACTTTCATAAACCATATAGCATTATGGTTTCAAACTCTTTTGAATATTTATAATTATGTATCAAAATTAAATATATGATGGTTATCTATTGCTTTAGGATGATTTTTATATGAATGTGTTTTGAATATTTTTTAGATAAAAATAGGTATAAACATGGAGCATCCTGTAATAAAAGGAATCTCATTGCACAAACCATCCTATAACCAATGCATGACCAAAGTTATAGATTAAAAAAATTTGATTCTCTTCTAATCGACTCATAGAAATGACTCTAACCTCCATGGAGCTAAATAAAAATTCATTTGAAGAATGAAACAGTCTTGTTTATCCTACAGTAAAGTTGCAAGATTCACATAAAATATGTCTTTAGCAAAGGAACCAATTTTGGTTATCCCAATTCTAATATATCTTATAATATAATGTATATTTTTTTTACTTAAAAATATCCTCTATGGTATATAAATATGTAGCATCAAAGTTGAAAGATATATATAAAATAGTATATGTTGAATAGAGTTATCAGAAGTATATTGTGTTAAGCAATTGTGATTGTAACTTCAAGTAGCAATTCATTGTTACACTTTTGATTAATATGAGTGAGTAATTATGAGTTAAATATATTTTTTTAAGAGGAAGGGTTGAAGTTAGATTTGGAAGGAGTAAGGGCCCCCTTTAAAAGGCTATAGCAACAATCTAACCCATCTTGTTAGTTGAGCATGTTATTTGATTTCTTTAAGCATTATGTGTGTCATCTCTAAATTATGTGATTTGCATTCTTGTTTAAGATTTATTTTAGGAAGATTCCCATGCATAAGCATTTATTTTACTATACTTTGTTTATGTTTCATTTCAATCATTTCATTTACTACACTTTAGCATCTTAGACATAATTAGTAGAATGTCAAATTAGAGATTGACTGTGCACATATAGTGATGTCATCCTATCAAGTCTACATCTTTGGGTTGAAAATTAAATGAAGTAGAAGGTACATATCCATTGTTACTCTCCTTGTTCATCTTGATCATGAGTATTATATCTAATTTTGAATCAACGGTTGGTCATAGGCCACATATAAAACATTAGAAATTAAATAGTGGTTCATAACATCCACTATTAACTAGATAATCACACAACTAATATAAAAATTTGAAACTAACAATGAGGAATAGTTTGAGTAAAATACCCTAAATTTTCAATAGAAGAATCATCATACTAAGTTATGTCTAGACAAGACCTATAATATTCTAAAATCAGCAAGCATGAGATATGGGACTATCTCCAAAATAAATACAATATAATCTACTGAAACACTATAACTTTTTTAAGTTGTGTAACATAAGCCATGTCTCTATATTATCCCTTCTTGGCCACCAAATTATGACCAGAACTTAGGAATCATTGCACCACGGTCATTTTGGCTTAACATCCCAACAAATAAGACATATTTTCATTTGATTTATAATCTATGTGTGATATAATTCCTAATGGTTCATAGTGCAGATGGATAGTACCTCATAAGAGACCATCACATTACCTCTTATGCAATCAGCAAAATATAAATTTTAATGCACACATTCAATATTCTCAACCATCCTACAAATAAGTAAATATAGGTTTTACCTCTATTTTATGCCTAATTATCCCCTTGTCATCATTATTAAATACATGTTAATAACATAATAGGGTTAGCACAAAATGAAAACAAATGTCTCAACAACCATGCTTATATTCTACATTAAAATATTTAGCATTTCCCATCTCTTTGTTATCTTTACCTAATTTAAATTGAAATATCAACTTAATTATATAATATCATCTATATGTTTTACTACATGTAAATATGGATTAATCTACCAATTAATTACTTTGATGTTCCTAAGGGATTGTTTCACCCTTTTTAGAAACTAAGACCATGTGGATATTTAATAAATTCATAAAGGTGGATTCTAACAATAAACCTTCCAATTAAAGGATATAAGAAAGCCATCTTAAAACATCCATACATTTGTTAACATATCATAAGGCCTAACAATGCAGTCATATTATCATATGTTTAGGACAAAACCCATTTTTTGTTATCACACTCAACATACAATATTCTTATGCAACACTAATTATAACATATCATCAATAAGAGAGGCACTATTGCATTTTCCAAATAATAAAATTTTATGCCAACATTCTCCTTTAATTATCTAATGCGATAAAATTCCAATTACCCAACTGATCAATTCATATGGACTTAGAACATAATTATTCTATTATATTCAAACTCTCATTTAATCAAATATACTACCAATCACAATTTTTAATTTTTTGATCTTATTAACCATGTAGAATAAATTTTAAAAAGGAGATTCATGAACCAAATAGTAATTAAAATGATACGCAACATACTTACCTAGTGTTATGGGTTCATATTTTGAGCACAAGATTAAAATAGTCCATAACCTAAATAACAACCAACAAAAAAGCTAATATAGCCACATAGAATTGGAGTTATTAATTAACATCAAATTTAACACCATAAGATTGATAATAAACATTATGTTAATATTTGTAACTTATGAAAATTAGTTAGAGTTCTATAATCAATGGTAAACTAATATATTTAATTGTTTTAGTGATAACATGTAGGATTAACACCACATTAAATTTTAAATCTAATGAATAAGGTACAGGTTGTAGTTACCATTTATATTTAACAACCATGTGTAAATAGGAACCCATATTACTTATAATATTCTTGTTATGTGTGATTCTAAAGGCAACAAAACTTGAGATTAAATCTCAAAGTGAATTCAACATCTATTAAGTCCACATTAAGAACAAGAGATTACACTAATAACTTTTTTAAATTACTACCCAACACATAATCCTACTACAAATATTCATCAAAATTAAATCTATTTGAAATGAAAACGTCTCTATGTTTACTTTAGTATTTAAGCTACTTAATCAACCACTATAAATATTTTATACCTATCAATATGAAATAACACTAATTTTCTAACATAATCGAGTATGCTCATAATGTATGTTTAAAATAAAATGATATAGATATAATGATTGAATGTGATCCTATACATGTTCAACTATTTCTATAAAACACTTAAAACCCATAATATAGCTATATCCAAAAATAATACCATGCAACCATATTACTACAAATGTAACAAGTACTAAATAATGATTTAATATAATTCTTCACTTGCTTGGTCATCTTACAAGTAAATAATGATGACATATGTACATTCACATCAAGCTATAATATATCACCAATGGGAAACTAATAACAAACAACTCTAGAAGAGTAAATCCTCATGCTTAGTCTTATGAGCCCAACCATTAGTGGCTCTAACCATCCCAACCATAATCTCAATCATGGAAATCAACATCTAAGTTTTGGAAAGAGCATGAGCACATGATTGAGATCAAATCCAAGGGTCAAAATAGAACAATAGTCACATACCAAATGATTCACATCAAATAGTCAACATTAAATTATTCATTTAAGAATAATGGTTAATAAAAATATTACCAATAGTCAGTAGGTATAATCATGTAGTAAAACAACTTAACTCTTACAAGTACCAACTGGCACTCAAGAATTTCCAATCAAACAACAAATCTTACAATGCCTCCTTTGATGAGATAAAAGGCAAAAGCTTATAATAATAACTCATAATTAAAAGAGGTTAAAATTTAACAATAACCAATAATATAACATCTTACCTACAACCATTCAAATACCTCAACCATTTTAATAACCCAAGATATGATTAAGACCATAACATTTCCACATTCCCATTTACTTGATTGAAACCACACAAAAGTCACTTACATCCATGCAAGTTCTAAATAGAGGTATAAAATAACATAGTAGTCACATACACCATAAATAACCATACACATCCAACACAACAATTTCCCATTAAAAAAAACCATGGCTTGTGCCAATGAATGCAACAAAACACCAAGCACCCTACTGAATGAACCATATGTACAACAAGTTTGAATCTTGAATTGTTTTTGAGACCCAGTAGGATTCCATAAATAATAACCTAAATGTTGTAAAGACACAAAAAGAAACAAACCAAAACATTAAAAATCCATGCCCATATTAAAAACATTTAAGCCCAAAAATTCATAATGATTATTGAAAACAAGCCCATCACAATAAAAATCAGAACAAGAAACAAGAAAATAAGTTTCATTCAAACCCCAATAGACATTACAACCTAGATGTCTCACATTACTCAGAAAAATGATTATAAATGGGAATCATGTTTTCTATGAAGTATTATGACTTCATGGTAAACTTACAGACATTTAGTCTCAATATTTTTTCATCGCCAAGCACAAAATGAACTTACAATCCATTTAAAAAAATAAAACTTCATAATATACCACTTACTTGGAGTTATTATCATTCTTGCAAAGAAGGAAAATAGTGTATACTTCATCTTTAGTCTTGATTATTTTAAGGAAAAACCAATGACCTTCCTTCTCTCTGTGAACCCCATTTTCTCTTGCTTCCATTAATTGCCTTGATAATGAAAACCACTATTTATCACTCCATTTTTCCCTAGGGTTTTAGCCTGAAAAATAAGTGGTTCAATCAAGAGATTAAAACTTATCCAACACATTATGCCCTAGTTTGGGAGTCTATTTAAGTTAAAAAACCAACAAAAATAATGTTCCCCACCAAAACCTAATCACATCAACCAATATTCATCATAATGACAAGGGGGTAGGTTAAAATGGCCCCATGAATTCCTAAACATAATGACCATTATGTCAACCTAGTGAAACAACATTATGATCCCCTCAAAGTAAAGATGTAAATCAAATATAATTATGTCCCCAAAGGGTTTATAATAATAATCAAACTATCTATAGCTTATCAATCCTCACATAACATAAATAAAGAATGCCAATATCATAAAAACTAATCAAATAACATTGAATGTCACATCAAGTACAACCTAAACAATAAGTAAAGACTCAAAAATAAATAAAATAAATGTACCAAAGGAAAATACAATAATAAATTATAAATTATAAGGATAACATGGTAAAAATGTAGGCATACCATAATAATAACACTTGTATCTCAAGACTTCCTAGCAAGGTGGAGTTGGAAATCAACAAACAACTTTGAAAAAAAATAGGAGAGGTAAATAATGTCTCAATATCTCATTCACATTACTATAATTATTGGTGTCAATAGACTACTCAATGTTCTTTCTATGACACTAAAACTATTGAGGTTTACCACCAAGCCTATTTCATACAACTTATTCTTCCAGTCATGATAATGGACATCAGTAGTATCTAAATATGATATAAGGTAAATAATATATTTTTAACTATATATAAAAATAATCATGATATGATGAATCATTATAATCATTTACTATGGCATCAATTAGTAATATAATATTAAGTTGAAGATAAAACATAATGTTAGAATTATAATCACATCTATAACTCTCAGTCTAAATAAACATCTAAATCAAGAAAGTTATGATGTAAATGTTTCATATCATAAATCACTATATGAAAGGATAAGGTTATGAAACCCTCCCCCTCTTAAAGAGGAGTCATCTTAGTGACTATTCAAAATATCCAAGGTAAGTGTTTCCTAAATAATTATGTATCTTCCCAAGTGGAGCTTCTCTCACTCAGCTAATCCCATTATACCAAAACTTTTTGAATGTCTTTATTCCTCAACTTAGTGTTGTGATGGCCTAGAATTTTTAGTGGTTATAATTGCATATTTTCCTCTTTCGTAACCTATATATTTTTCTAATCCAAGATATGAGAAGGATTAAGTATGTATTTCCTTAATAATGTAACATGGAAAACATCATGGATTCTAGATAGAGAAAGGGGAAAAGCTAGTTGGTAGGTAATAGGGATAATTTTATCCATAATGTTGAAGGGTCTAACAAAATGTGGAGATATCTTGGATGTCTTTCTAAATTTAATTTAACTTTTATTAGTTCTAACATGTATTAAAAACTTATCACCTATAGCAAATTCATGAGGTGTTCTTTTCTGATCATCACAACTCTTTTACTAATCTGAGGCAACTTTTAAATTCTAGAGTATTAAGGCCATTTGATTATCATATTATTGTAGTGCCTTAGGTCTAGTAATAGATCTATTTTATAAGCTATCCAAACCAAGAAGGGTTCTACATTTTCATCCATACAAAACTACAAAAGGATCCATCTTTAGCAGAGAATGATAAGAATTATTATAAGGAAATTCAACTAAATGGAGATAATATTCCCATTTAGTTTTTTGGTACATTAAACATATTCATAGAATGACCTAAACCACTTGGTTGAGTCTTTTACTTTGACACTTTATTTCTGGGTGGTATGAGGAAATGAAATTCAATCGACTATTAAATGTTACAGCTAAGGTTCACTAAAACCTTGATGTGAATAGTTTATCTCGATCATAAATGATTACTTCATGCATCCCATGTAATCAAACTACCTATTTTATGAAACACTCCATAAACATGGAGGCATCATCCATTATATTTACAACAATGAAGTGGCCAAACTTCATGGCTTTATTAATTACCACTAAAATAGTGTCATATTTGTTATGATACTTAGGTAGCCTAGCGAAAGAATCAAGGGATATTACAATCCACTTATCTCTAGGTATATCATATGGATATAGAATACCTCTAGAGTTATAATTTTCAACATTAATTCACTAACATTCTAAGCACCTTACCAAAAAATTGGAAACATCTTACCTCATGCCAGGCCAAAAATAATGCCTTTTCATCTCATGTGTCATTTTAGTGACACCCAAATGAGAAAAATGGGGAGATGTATGTGTTTTTTATAGAATAAGAATTTTAAAGTCACTTGGTTAAAGAATAAAAAAATTAATTTTATACCTAAAAATTCCATTTACCTTAACAAAAAAATTATCAATTTTTTTTACTAAAGGCTCATCATCTAGTCTTGCACTTACTTCTTGGTAGTATTTATCAATAAGTTATTGTTTTAACATAGTAGTTATAAAATTTCCATATAATATAGATAGGTTATAAAATTACATGCATCAATTGAGTTCATAAACAACATGATTTTCATTACACTTGAAATAATATATGTTCATGTCAAAATTATTAACAAATTCTAGCCAAATTTGTAGGCATGCTTTTAAATAGCCTATGAAAATAAGTGTTTCAAGATGTAGTGATAAAATTTCACCTTAAAATGATTTCCAAATAGGAAATGAGTCTATTTATTCAAGGCATTCACTATGGAAAAAATATCTAATCATGAATGGGGTAGTTATTTCCATGCTCCTTGAGCTTGCATGACTTGTATGCCACCACCTTACCATCTTGAGTCAAGGTGCCACCAAAATCCTCTTTAGAGGCATTAACCCAAATATTAAAATTACCATTAAATTTATTAATAATCATAATTGGAGTTTTTTTCAATAACTATTTAAGATTTTGGAAAGCCCCTTTACATTAAGGTGTCCATTCAAATTTCATGCCCTTGCGATGTAAGGAGATGATGGGGTTTGTTAGGTGGGATAAATCTTACACAAACCGATGATAATACCTATCCACCCATATGAAAGTGTGAACCTCATGCTCATTAGTAAGAGAAGGCAATTCTTGAATAGATTGAATTTTAGTAGGGTCTATAGTAATACCTTTCTTAGAGATAACATGGACCAAATAATGTATTCTAGATTGGTAAAAGCCACTTTTGGATAGTTTTCCATATAATTTGTGTTGTCTTAACCTTTTTATGAATAGCCTTAAATTTTGATCATATTTAGATGCATCCTTTTAATAAATGAGTATGTCATCCAAAAATACAAGTACAAACTTATATATATATAATCCATGAATATGTTATTCATTAAGTTCATAAATGCAACTAGTGTATTGGTTAAGACAAATGGAAAAATAGAGAACTCATAAAGGTCATACCAAGTTTAAAATGATGTTTTATGAATTACTTCCTCTTTAATTATTAGTTGATGATAGCATAATCTTAAGTCAATTTTGGAAAAGATGGATGTGTCTTTCATTTGAACAAACAAATCATCAATCCTTCTTGATTGATATTAATTTTTTATCATTACCTTATTGAGCATATATTAATTAATGCATAGCCTTATTTTTCCATCCTTCTTCTTCACAAAGACCATCAGAGTACCCTAAGGAGAAACACTTGGCCTAATTCTCCCATTGTCCAAAAGTTCTTATAGTTAAACATTTAACTCTTTAAAATCTACCACATTCATTTAGTAAGGATCCTTTGATGCATGGGTATCCCCTAGCACAATATCTATTAAGAAATAAAACTCATCCTTGGGTAGAAAACTAGGTAGTTTTCTAGGAAAACATCCATAAATTCTCTTAAAACTAGAAAATCTTGATAGGATAGTTCTTTTTCATTGGGTAACTCTTGCAACTAAAATGCATAGAGCTTACAACCCTTTTTCACATCCGTTTTTAACTATATATCTAAAATTACTTTCCATGTTTTTGGTCCTTGGATGCCTTATATTTATACATTCTTTCCCAAGACATCAATGTATTGTAATCTCTTTCAAAAATAATCAAATGTTGCTTGGTGATATTATAACCAGTCCATTCCCAATATGACATCATAGGACCTCAAGGGTGTCAAAAATATATTTACTTTGGTTATAAAAATAACAAATTCAAGCTCAACTTAATCTAAAAATTCTTTTATAGGCACCCTCTTACCAATACCAAACTCAAATTATCATCCTTATCTTATCTAAACATGTTTAAATTTGCATTGATTAGAAATAAATGGTGAAATAAAGTTGTCTATTACACTAAAATCAATCAAAACATATATATATATATATATATATATATATATATATATATACCATTTATTATACCTTTTACTTCATTTGGGTTGCCTAAAAATTAGCTTTACTATTATCTACAATTGAATACACTCAATGGTCTATTGGTTATCCTAGTTTTAGCTTGGGGAAGTCCTTATGGTAATGGTTATCACCACATTCCTAGCAAACAATAGTTCTTTGGGGAGCTATAAGGATAGTATTTGCTTCTTTGGCTGGTCCATGTTGTTTATTATAATGCTAATCCTTGTTATAGGAAATCATTTTTTAGGAGATTTGGGATATAAAATTTATATTTTTCCCCTAACATCTATTAAATTTTCTATTATTTCCTTAAAATCTATGATTCTGGTCTTATTTTATAAAATTATTGGGTATAAGATTTTTTTTTTCCTAGACTAATACTTATTCATTTTAAATTCTTGTCTCGCCCTTTGTTGAGACTTTTCCTTCTCATCTACCCTATGATTAGATTCAATGGTAGCTACTGAGGTCCTTAGATTTGTCATTTTGACATCATGCATTATTACTTCCTTTAATCCCAGTTTGAACTTAGTCACCTTGGTATATTCATCATGCATATATCCCACATAACATAATAAGTTCATAAACTTACATTCATATTTTGTAACAATCATATTTTCTTGTTTTAATAGTTATAAATCCATTATTTTCCTCCCCTTAAAATTAGAACTTAAGTACCTTTTTCAAAATTTACTTTCAAATTTTATCCAAGTAAGAGTCATAGGTTGATATCCCTCTAAAACACAAAGGTAATTCCACCATAATGTAGTAGGTCCAACTAGATGGTAAGCTACAAACCTATATATTACATTAGATGGCATATTGTGTAGATTTAAGCACTTTAAAAGATGGGTGGTGGAATATTTTTGAGTTCTTTAATGGTTGGGTCCACCATAGTTAAAAATACCTCTTGGATTACTTGTGTTTGTGCTTAGCCATTCTCCAAGTGAGGATTTTGTTCATGAGAACACCTTATATATTATTCAATATGTGTTCATGACTTTCCATCTTGTCTTGAAGAGTATTCAAGACTGTTAGGATTATATTAGCACTTATGTTTATTTATTAATGGGGTTATCCCTATCTACATTAGGATTAGGTTTTTCATTATAGTTGTTAGCATTATTAAGAGGAAGTTCATTCCTATTTTGACTTTGATTTTAGGTACCAAAGCCCCTTCCTCTTATTATTATATCATTAACTTGATCATTTCCATTATGAACACCACCATATTTGATTATAACCATCTTATTGAGAAGTCACAAAACTATGGTTTATGTAGAGTACATATTTAGGAAACCACCTCCCAATGTTCCCTTGGAGTAGTAATCTTTCTTTGATACCAAGTGAAACAACCCTCAATAATTAATTTAAAAAATATTATGGGAATTAATTAAATAAGAGTATGACTGGAATTACATGTTGGGCCCAATACATACTTATTGATGCATAAATACATCTGTTCTATTTTTTTCTCACACTATGAAAACAACCAAGTCTAGATTAGGTTGGTATATATTCTTAACTATGGTAAACATCATTATAGGGTTATATAATGAATAATATGTTTCCACAAGAAGCATACAATTTATGGTACATCAGTGTGTAGGTCTATGATCTAATTAATGATTGGTGGGGATATTTAGTTTACTCATGTTTTAGGGACTAATCAATTAATAAGTAATAACCTCAATTAGACCACTGATACAACATTATAATTTGAAACATTAGCTCATAACATTCAATATTAACTATCTAATCACACAACTAATATAAAAATTTGAAACTAGCAATGAGCAAAATTTTGAGTACAATGTCCTCAAAGTTCAAAAAAAGAATCATCATACTAAGATATGCATATATAAGAGTTATAAAATTCTTAAATCATAAAGGATTAGTTATGGAACTATTTAAAAAAGTAATACAATATAATATGTTGAAACACTTTAACTCTTTTAAGTTTTGTGTAAAAGAAGCCATGTCTCTATGTTATCCATTCTTGACCAGTAGATCATGACTAGAACTTAGGAATCATTGCACCATGGTCATTTTGGTTTATCATCATAGTAAATAGGACACATTTTAATTTTATTTAACTTCCAATTGTGATATAAGTCTTAATGGTTCACATTGAAAATGGATAGTACCCCATAAGAGGCCATCACATTAGCTCTTATACGTTGAGCAAAATATTTTAATGCACACATTAAATATTCTCAACCATATTATAGATCAATAAATAGAGGTTTTACCTCTATTTTATACCTTCTTATCCATTGTTCATGATTTTTAAATGCATGTTAATAACATAATAGGGTTAACACAAAATGAAAGCAGATTTCTCAACAACCATGCTTATATTCTACATTATAATATTTAGTATTTCCCATCTCTTCATTATCTTGACTTAATTTAAATTCAAATATTAAATTAATTTCATAATATCATCTACATATTTTACTACATGCAAAAATCAAATAATCTACTAATTACTTACTTTGATTTTCCTAAGGGATCATTGCACCCTTTGTACAAAATAAGACCATGTCGATATTTAACAACTTCATAAAGGTAGAGTTTAATAATAAACCTTCATTTAAAAGGAATAATAAATAAATCTTACAACCTATATACATTTTTTATAATATTATAAGGCTAAACAATTTAGTGATACTAACATATGTTTAGGACAAAACCCATTTTATGTTATCACACTCAATGTACAGTATCCTTATGCAACACCAATTATAACATATCATCAATAATAGAGGAATTATTTCATTTTCCAAATAATAAAATGTGATGCCAACATTTTCCTTTACTTAGCCAACTTAACAAAATGAGAATTACCCAATTGATCAAGTCATATGGCCTTGAAATGTAATAATTTTATTCTATTTGAACTCTCATTCAATCAAATAGAATAAAAATCACACTTTTTAATTTCTCAAGCCTACTAACCATGTAGAATCAATTTTGAAAAGGATATTCATGAACCAAATAGTAATTATAATGATACCCAACATATTTACCTAGTGTTACAGTTTCATATTTTGAGCATAACATTAACATAGTCCATATCCTAAATAACAACTAATGACAAAACCAATATAGCCACATATAATTGGAATCATTAATTAAAATATAAGTTAATACCATGAGATTTATAATAAACATTATTCTAATAGTTACAACTTTTGACATCTGGTTAGAGTTTTAATAATCGATGATAAACTAATATATCATATTATTTTAGTAATAACACTTAAGATTAACACCACATTCCATTTTAAAGCTAATGAGTATGGTACAAGTCATAATTAACATTTATATTGAACAACCATGTGCTAATAGTAACCTAGATTACTTACATTATTCTTGTTATGTATGCTTCCCAAGGCAACTAAACTTGAGATTAAATTGTGAAGCTAATTCAACATTGATTAAGTCCACAGTAAGAACAAGAGATTACACAAAAAATTTCAATAACTACCCAACACATAGTCCTACCATAAATATTCATGGAAATAACATATATTTGAAAATAGAAACCTATCTACATTTAGTGCAATATTTAATCTTCTTAATCAACCACCATAAAGCTTCTACACCTAGCAATATAAAATAACACTAATCTTCTAACATAATTAATTATTTTCATAATGTATGCTTAAAATATAAGAATATAAATATAATGACTAAATGTGATCCTATACAAGTTTAACCATTTATAGAATACACTAAAAACCTAGAATATACCTATATCCAAAATTGAGACCATGCAACCATATTACTACAAATGTAACATGTACTAAATAATTATTTAATATAGACCAATAAAAGATTAATACAATTCTTCACTTTCTCAGTCATCTTATAGATAAATAATGAATACATAATACATTCAAATCAAACTAGAATATATCATCAATGGTAAACCAATAACAAACACCTCTAGAAGAGCAAATCTTCATACCCAGTCCTATGAGCCCAATCATCAGTGGCCCTAACCACCCCAACTATCATCTTAATGGTGGAAATCAACATTTATTCTTGGGAAATAGCATGAGCACATGATTAAGATCAAAACCAAGGGTCAAAATAGAATAACATTCACATATCAAAGGAGTCACATCAATCAATTAACCCTCAATGATGTGCTCAACAATAATGGATACTAATAGTAGTCCCAATAGTCAATAAAGATAATCATGCAATAATATAACTTAACCTCTTACACTTACCAACTACCACTCAAGAATTTCCAATCAAATAACAAATCTTAGAATGCCTCCTTTGATGAGATTACATGAAAAAGCTTGTAATAATAACTCATAATTGAAATAGGTTCAAATGTTAAAAATAACCAACAATCTAACATCTTACCTATAACCATTAAAATATCTCAACCATTTTAATAACCCAAAATAATCAAGGAATAATTAAGACCACAACATTTCTACATTTCCAATTTGATTGACTAAAACAACCCAAAAGTCACTTATAGCCATGCAAGTTCCAAATAGAGGTATAAAAGAATATAGTAGTTATATAAACCAAAAATAACCATACATATTAAACATAAATTTTTCCCATTAAAAATAATCATGCCTTGTTCCAATGAATGAAACAAAAGACCTAGCACCCTACTAAATGAACCATTCATATACCAAATTCAAATCTTGAATGGTCTTCAAGACCCTGAAGTGTTTCATAAACAATAACCCAAATGTGTCAAAGACACCAAACACCAAAATAAATAAACCCAAACATTAAACATCCATGTCTATCTTAAAAACATTTAACACCAAAAGATCATAGTGATGATAAAAACTGAACCCATCACAATAAAAATGAGAATAGGAAACAAGACAACAAGTTTCACTCAAACCCCAATAGACATTACAACCTATATGTCTCACGTTGCTTAAAAATGATTATAAATGGAATGTTGGTTTGCTATAAATTTTTATGACTTAATGGTGAACCTAGAGACATTTAGTCTCAAGAGGTTTTCACCCCCAAGTACAAACTAAACTTACAGGTTCATTTAAAATAAACAAAATTTCACAATACACCACTTACTTTGAGCTAATACCATTCCTATAGTCAAGGGAAAAAAATTAGACTTTATCTCTATTCCTAACATTTTTAAGGAAAAACCAACAACCTTCCTTCTCTCCATGAACCCCATTTTATCCTTGTTTCCATTAATGGCCTAAATAATGAAAACTACCATTTCTCACTCCTCCATCATCATTTTTTCCCTTGGATTTTGGCCTGAAAAATAACTAGTTCATGTAAGAGATCAAAACTTCTCCAACACATTCTTCCCCATATTTGGAGTAAATTTGAGCAAAAAAACCCAATTAAAATAATGTTCACCATAAAAACCTATTCACATCGACCAAGATTCATCATAATACCAAGGGGGTAGGTCAAAATGGACCCAGAATCCCTTAACATCATGATCACTAGGTCAACCTAGTAAAACAACATTATAGTTCCCACAAGGTCAACATATAAATATAATATCATGATGTCCACAATGGTATATAATAATAATCAAACTATCTATAGCTTATCAAGCCTCACATAACATAAATCAACAATGCCAACATCACAAAAACTAATCAAATGACGCCAAACCCTACATCAAGTATGATCTCAAAAAGTATTCAAGACTAAAAAACAAACACAATCAATATATTATAGGTAAATACAACAATTTATAATCAATCATAAGGCCAACACAAGAAAAATATAGGCATACTAGAATAATAACACTCACATCTCAAAACATCCTAGCAAGGTGGAGATGGAAATCAACAAATAGGATTGTAACAAAAATAGGAGAGGTAAATAATGGCTCAAGATCTCATTCACATTACTCTAACTATCAGTGTCGAATGACTGCTCAATGCTCTTTCCATGACACCCAAAATGTCAAGGTACACCATCGAGCCTAGCTCATATAACCTATTCTTAAATTCATGATAAAGGACATTAGTGGTGTCTAAACATGATATAACATAAAATATGTAATTTAAACTATACATAAAAATAAACATGATATAATAAATCATATAATCATCTACTATGGCATCGGTTAGTAATATAATAGTAAGCTAAAAATCAAACATAATGTAAGAATTATAATCACATTTGTATCTCCCAATTTAAATAAACATCTAGATTAAGAAAACTATGATTTAAAAGTTTCATAATCAGCAATCACTGCATGAAAGGATCAGGTCATGACAAGTGAGTCAATTTGGATTCAGTGCATGATTTTTAGGTTCAAATTTATACAATCCCAACCCATAATGTTTTAGTGTAATATTAAAAGTGTTATCCACATCACTTATAACCCAGTGGAACACCCATGTACAAATCACATTGAGATATATTTGTATTATATTCAGTAGTTGATATAGGAAAATTTATGGATCTTAAATATTTTTCAATATAAGATTAGGTTGTAAACATCTTCACAAAGCACTTATTTGAGGCTTAATTTTTTAAACTCAAGAAACTTTTAAGAGTGAAGGAAGGCATTGTCAAGTGAGAATATCTATGATATTCCTCTATCCTTCCATTTATCAAAATACATATTAAGGGGGAATTTTAGTGTATTTAATAATGTATACACTTTTATATGGTTTAATATGCACTTGTATTAGTCATGTGTAATATAATACAAGTGGGTCAAGCACTAATTAGTGAACATTATATAGTACCCTTTATTAGAGAATATTATAAATTAAGTATTTACTTAATTAACTTCCACTAACAATAGGAAAGTATTATATCTAAGAAGACTTTTTCTATAAGTAACCTAGTCTCCAAACCCTAACACTAACCTCCTCATTATTTGCATAAGAGCATAGATGGGTAGTGTGAAAAGTTTTCTTATGGACAAGATATATTTTTGTGTATTATTAAATTAATGCCAAGGCTCTTAATCCAAAGAGATATTAATTATATTTTGATAAATCTATATGTTTCTTTTGTTAAATCTTTCATTAATTTATTTTTTATATGCATGCAAGTGTTTTTATTAAGGTAGATTCATCAATTTTATAGCTTATCTGTAAATATAATATCCCATACATTCATTTCATTGTTATACAACCTATGTCTTTTATTTTCACCGAATTATTGGGCTATGCACACAACCTCACCTCCTGTACAACCTCTTCCCTATGTTCCTTATGTATCTATATACATTTTCAAATTTATTTAGTGTGTGTCACCTAATCATTTTTCCATTGTCACATGGTTCTTATCTCCATTTTCACACATTTACCCTAGGAAAATTATAATCACTTGTCTATTGCATACTTTATTTCCATATATTTTACACGCGCTTCAATTTTGTGTGCCTTCTATGAATACACTCAACCTAGTATCATTCTTAATTTACTTCTCCATTTTCAATTGTGCGCTAAGTCCTATTGCACATTCCTCAATTTTTCAACATCAACTCTTAGATTCAAAAACCAATTAAAACATTACTTCTTATACTTTAAATATATTTTTATTATGTTACATGTGGACATGTTCTTATAAATACATATAATTAGAGTCAAGCTTTCTTATTAACCAAAATAAAGAGACTAATTAAAAAAACTATAAAAAAATTATTTTACATAAAAATTTAATATGGCCAAGGATCTTATTGATGACTTTCCCATGCATGATTCCTAAAATTAGGTCTTGAACCTACTCCCATTAAATTGGCCCTATATTAATTCACCATTTAATATAAATAACTTACATGCACTAATCACCAATATATATGATACCATCCACCTAATGTAATGTTTTCTAGGGTGTTTAAAATATATGGAATCATAAAATAATTTCTTTACACTTATGCATAATGTCTTATTATTTATGTGTTTATCATGCCAAACTTGTTGTCTAATATTATTCACATCATGTATCCATAAATTTGGTCATCAATTTTCTTCCTATTTACTCTCCAAGTCACCCCCAACAAGCATTGAATTCATAAGGATCTCATAAGAGGTTGTAGTCTTACATAGTGTCAAGTTCCCTATAAGAAATCTAGTGCACAAATGCTTCTCATTCATGCTCATACTCAAAATTAAACATGGGTTAGCACATCAAATAATTGTTTATTTATGCCTATAATTAGTTCTAAATTCTTACCCCACATAAGGATTATTCAATACACCAACATGGCATAAAGGTCAGAGCATGCAAGTCTCCCTAACTTCAAGTACCTGAAAGAGAGAAGTGTGTAGGGAGTAGTTACAAATCATGAAGGGTATGTTCAATATATTAAATATTATTACATTCCCTTATTCAAATATTTCCTCACACTCAAAGGATGAAATATTATGCCAATTTTTTGGGTTTCACATCTACACCCTTATAAAATGTAGACTATGATCTAAGTTATGCACTATTCCCTTCATAGACTAATGCAAGTTTTAAATGAAGATGTAGAATATGAGGACCATAATAATATAATAGGATTAGAAATAATTTTATCCTTATGAATTTATGATTAATATCACCCTCAGTACCCTTCATAAACTCATAACTTCACTACACAGCTAATTCACTATGCAAACTTAAATGCACACTCCCATTTGCACATAGTTCAACGTGCACCTAGTCCAAAAAAGATAAACTTTCATGCTTATACTTACCATGTGCAAAGTAACATGGTAGATCCTAAAGATGAAACTATTAATCCCCACATCAATGGATTAATCCAAGTGAATTGATAGTTGACCACTATAAATAAAGATGGTAACTAAGCCCAATTTCACATTGAGGAGGGTGAATTTGAATAGAATTAAATGAAAATGTAGATATTAGACTATCAGATAATGATATCATGCCTCCCTCAGCTATCTAATTCCCTTACTTCTTATATGTACACATGGATCCATGAGTGACCTTCGAACTACTTCCATGATCAAATTATCAGGTGTAGGTTGAATAAAAATGGATCATAGTAGTTATTATGAAGATTTTGATGCTCTTAATCAAACTTAAGATCTAGATGCTACTTCCAAATTCAAGTTCCTACCTACAACCTCCAATGGTGAGTTGATTATACAGGGCCTTACCCAATGTTATATGAACCCTAATTTTTTATCATAAAATGGTTGACATTTCTAGGCATCGTAATGCTACCAAAATTTTCCCTTCAAGATCCCTCTCCTAGTATAATAAAACTCTATCTATTTAATTTTTAAATATTTCCTTATACCTTGAGATTAATAGGAATTATTTTATGTTTCTTCAAGATCTATGTTGTGTGAATTTTACAATTATTGATCCTTATTTGTGGACACTTATCCCTCTCATTGTCATCCTCCCTCTACACGTCTATGTAGAACTAAAAGTCTCTACATTTTTCATTTTGTGTATACATGGGTATACATAGACATTATCTATGGACCGCTTATCATCCTTCCTAATGCTACATTGTGTTCCCTTACCTCCATGTGAAACACTTATGTAGTGTGACTGATTTGAAGATCTTATATATAATATATTAATTTTATTATGTCATTAAGTGGTGAGGTGATCCCTCTATGCCTATATCATCACCTTATAATTTATATAAACCTTCTTACCTTTTCTTTCCCTTTCTCCTTTTCAAGTTTAGGTTTATAACTAGTTGTATATTTCATTTTACTCTTTGTAGTTCTACATGTTAGTCCTAAACTAGGTGTATATAGAATATAATTAATATAGCCTACTCCAAAGGTTTATCCCAAAGAGAACAAGTGTCCCACACCTTGGGGGATGATCTCATTGTCTCATTGAACCATCTTCTAATTCAGCAAGTGCATAGTTTGAGTGATAAAAATTTATGGCACACCTAGTCGGACCAAGTTTAAAGTTTGGTTGAGAGATTGGTGCTAATATCATCAATTAAAGTGTCAAAGACACTTTATATATCACCTAGTGACTCTAATCATTCTTATTTTATAAATATCAAACTTTCATATATATGCCAAGATAGATGAGATCATCTTCAAGGGACACTAATTTTTATTTCATTGAGCTACTTATAGTTTCTAAAAGAAGATGAGTAAGAGTATCCTTATCTCCTATTAGAAGGGATATAAATATAAGGAAATCATACCCTAGAGCTAATTATACCCCTCCTTTTGGTATATTTCCCCAACCTAGAAGAGGATTACTCCTTATTCCCTTCATGGATGCTCAGAGAAACCAACCCTTTGTCCCTTTTAATGGAGGTACCCATTGATAATTTCATAATATGATGATATTCCCATAATTTATAGTAATACCATCCCCTAATTTATTATATAAAATTTAAATATGCCTATAAATCACATATGGGACATAGCAAATATTTACTCTATCCACAATCTGATAGAAGATAACATCACAGTGTGACTCCTTTTCTCTTCTTTGAAATGGAGGGTGCTCCAATGGTACTGAGGTCTGATGCTAAATTATTTTCAAAATTAGGACAATTTGGGTGCATCACTATGTAGATAATTTGAGGAAAAGAGTGACCACATGTCACTAATGGAGTAGCTTATGATCATCAAAAAGAATCCACATGAGTAGATGGTAGACTTCAACTTTAGATTCTAGAGGACTTGGGATTGATTCCCACTCTTGGTAAGGCCAAATCCTAAAACTTCATTCTTATATTATTTTAGAGCACTAAATAGCGATATTGCTTTAATTATCCAACCTATAGGTGGTGCAGTATTACCAAATACTTATGAGGTTAATGTGCATGTATAAAATTATTTGATTCAAGAAAGGAAAATTTTGCCTAAACCCCATATGCCCTTATATCTTGATCCCTAATACATAATTTAACCTACCTTTCCCCCCATTTTGACTCTATCCCCCATTCTTGTTGCTATCAACCCACCAATTTCATTAACTTCTATGCCCTTGAGTGAGCTACATGAAATCAAGTCCTTATTAAATATATTTGGAAATGAGCTAGTAGTGCTTAAAAGGTAGAAATTTTAGCATCCTAATCCTTATCAACCATTAAAAAATTAATATCAATCAAATAAGCCTCGCTACCAACATTCTACATAGGCTCAAAACTAGATCACATATAATAGACTACCCTATGCACCAAATTATAACACTGTGAGCACCTATAGAGCTCCCACACTCATGTAGAATAATATGGCACAAGATTATGAATGGTTATATCCATGTGATTAGTTGCATGATCAAGCCACATGCATGAATGGAGTGATTAATGAAGCACCTATAGTACAAAATGCATGACCACCTCAGGAGCATCCATGTATTTTGTATAAACCAAGGGATGAACTAAAAGCATGAATGCAAGATCAAGGAAAATCCACCCTCTTAAATTGGTAGGAGTGTGACTTAAATTATGTGATTCAAAATGAGGTGTCAAATTCAATAAGCAACATAGTTATTTTTAACAAAATATTCAGAAGGAGAGTAATGATGGAAGAAACTTCTTCTTTAGTGCCTTCAACTTTAGTACCCCAAGTCTAATGTGTAGATACCCAAGTCAAAACACTTGTACAACCTTTGCTGCACATGGAACAAGTTACACAGAAAGATAGTTAGCCTCAAACTAGGGTGCATGTATAATAAGAGGCTATAATTTAAAAGGCATAGATTAAAGGGACTTAAATCCCATTAAAATATTTGATTAGATGAATAATACCAACCTAAACATTTCCATGTGGGACACTCTTGATATTCCTTCCCAAAGGAATTTGTTGTAGGATTCCCTAAGAAGCTTCCAACTTCATGAGCCATTGTATACTACACCTACTGTACACAAGGCTATGTCATCTAGAGGAGGAAATTCATAGAAATATCAATTCACCCCCATTCTACATCTCTCTAATTATTGATAAGCATATCCTACTTAATTTTATGATAGATTTAGGCATGATCAACTCAGTGATGCCAAAGAAAATCATAGACATGTTAGGCATAGCATATGCTCGCATCTTAAAAAGGGTTATCCAATTGGATGTAATAGTGGTTAAAACTATGGGAATTATAAAGGATTTGAATATCACTCTAAATGCATGTCTGATCCTTTTTATTACATAGTACATCACAATTATTTACTTACCCCATTACTTTTCTATATGCCTCTCTTGATATTTCTATTTGAATATGGGTGGATATCTATCCTTGGATTGGTCACACATGCTACTTAAAACCAGATATGGAACCAAGGTGACCATCAAGGCCGAGCCCACATAAATACATAAACTCCTAACTCAATTGATGAAAACTACTCTTTGTTCAACCAAGAGGAGAATTCAATTCTTCATGAAACCACCACACCCCTTGAAGAGGTCCTAAATGACTTACTTGATAAATCGGCATGTGAGCATTATGAGTGAGACCCATACAATAATGTAGATGAAATAGGGTTGGGTACATACTACATTCTTGAGGAGGACACCTTGTTGCTTAACCTTGTAAAGTCACAAGAAGACCTTGAAGTCATATGGAAGTTTTACTTTGATGGCTCCTAAAGTAAAAATGGTGTACGAGTTGATGTTGTAATGGTATCCCCTAAAAAGGAGAAGTATTTCCATAAATTTATATTTTAGTTTAGATATGTAAATAATTTTAACAAATATGAATCACTAATCTAGGGTCTCCAAGTGATGCATAATAAAGGAATCAAGGTGATACAAGCTTTTGGATATAAAGAGCTAGTGGTAAACTAGGTCAGAGCATTGAACATGTCTAACAATAGTCTGTTAAGAGCTTACAAACATAGGGCATGGGACATAATCAAAGAGTTTGATGATTTCAATATATATTCCATACCAAGTGCGTGGAATTATTATATTAACACACTCATAACCATGAGTACATAATATGACCTCCCATGTAGTATAAGGAATGAGTTCCAATAACTTATAAAACTTTTAGTCAGTCTAGAAGTCCTAGACAATACAAGCAATTGGAAAGTGTTTGAAAATGATGAATAAATTATCAACTTCCTACAAGATGAAGCTAAGTTATATGCCAAAAATAAATAATGGATAAAAAATAAAATCATTCAAATAAAGGTAAACAAGATACCTAAAGTGTTAGTCACACTAGAAAGCATATCCAACTCTGATGACTAGTTAAAGGGTGAAAAGAGAAAGATGATGGTGAAGGAAGAAATCTTCAAGCTAGTGGCCATCTTTAATGAAAATATCATAATGGTTGGTTGTTATCTATCTAGATAGCACCCATTAGATATTAGATTTCTCAAGTTTGACTCATACTTGGACAAATATGGGAATGATCTAAGGCCATGAGATGCTTATATCTAGATCAAACCTATAGATTTTGATGAGGCTAGCTCTACTGATTATATCACTTTTCACTACTTACAAAACTAATGATTATTGGGGTGAAAAGGGAAAGGAATAAACTAAAAACGAAACCTACTTTACCTTTAGTGATGTACCTGAATAGTTGTTTATCCTCTAAAAGATTTGAATCTAAGCCACACATATGAATCAAAAAGAGACCCTACAAGCCAATCTTAAACATTAGTGTTTCAAAGGAAGGCTTGAAATAATATTTTTAGATTGAATGTATGTGTATGAAGGTCTCTAAAGACACTATGTACAAATAATCTTTAGTGAAATTTCTATTCTTAGCTCATCAATTGACCTGTTGAGGATGAAATTACATTAGTAGCTAAGGGACCTATAAAAGATGAAAACTATCACACTTATATGCAAATACACAATCAAAAATACACACTACCACCATAAACTGATCTAAAAATAAAAATCTTTTATGATTTTATGGTGCAAATTCAAATTTTTTTATCTCTCTATATATCAACTTTAGGGATAATTAAAATGTTTCCAAGAACCTACATATATAGCTAAAAAGGAAAGACTCTAGCCAATATAGTGTAGAGGAGAAAATTATTAGTCTTGCTTTTGTTAACTCAAAATTAAAATCCTTTTACAATATTAAATCAAGTCTTTAAATATCCTCAAATTCTTCAAACTCATGAATGATCTTCAATTTTTACATAGAAAGGAAGGTTGTAAGTCCTTGTTGAGTTGGCAAACCCTTACATGAAAAACTACATCTATCCTCAATTGTTAACTCAAGCTTGAAGCTGATTTTAAAGTGTTTGAATACATTTTACTACATGAAAATAAACTAATATGAATGATAGTAGTTACATATTAAACTAAGAATGATTTAGCACTTGATGACTAGTTAACTCTAATTTAGCCTTCCCCTACATGATTTGGTACTTAATGACTAAAAGTGCATGAAAATATCCATGTGAAGAGAAAATGAACACATAAAATCTATTTGAACTCCAAGATAGACACCTCAATGCCAAATTCAAACTTGATCTACTTTAAGGATAAATTTTTCACATGCATAGACCTGACAAAGCTATGACTATCTACTTTAAGCAACTACAAGTACTTGTATGTTGAGGAAATGACCATGTCAACTATTAATATGTTTCTCTAAGATCACACATCTACCCCTACCTAAAAATATAAGCATAGGTCTTGCTGATAGATGGCATTTGGTCAAACTTTAATGGAAATGAGTAAACCTATAGAGCTTGCTTCTTGTTCAACCCAAATCACTTTTATTTTCCAGTGGCTTTTAAATTTCAATTTTGACCATTGATCTTGATCTAGGGCCTTCTCAGATTATGCCAAATTTTATCTCCTCATTTGTTTCATAGGATCTTGTTGTTATGTCTTTAGCTTCTTAACCTCATGTGCATCATAGATCTCCCTATGTATGAATGAACATAAGCCATAGATCTTCTACTAGTCTAATGTGGTTAAAACACTTGGAATCTTCTCAATTGTTCTAGAGATTTATTTACTAGTTAACCTATACTCACCATTAGATCTACCTTATATGAATGAATGCACACTATATATATTTTTGATCCCATTAACATTGTTATTCACCTACATACCATTGGATCTAACTTGAGCTCTTGTGAATTTGCCACTTGAAAGCACTGCATTAATCCTTAGGACATTTAAATTTGAACAGTTACTTATCGAGGCTTCAACTTGACATCTACATGCCTATTTCATTTTTTAAGTCCAACTCTAAAGTTCTATATCTTGAGATAGCAAGCTTATCAAGATACCAAATTTGCAGAGGATGGTCTTGGGAAAAATTAAATCATGTTCATGTAATTACTCAGCTATGGTAGACTCCTCAAGTGTAATTATTAAATACATGATGATCTTGCTCTAATCATTCCTACATGATGTTCATATGATGATATGGCTTATCAAGGCCTATGTTAGCCATTTTTCCTTAAACAAGGACACTATGAGGCATAGAAAAGTAAGCTAAGGAAATGGTCATAAAAGATTTGAATGATAAGTGTTAACATTTGGATTGTGAGGGGAAAAAATGTTAACATTTATAGAAACTTATAGGGGTTGACCAGCCTATTGGTCAAGAAAATGTAGAATATTTGGACTATATTCAGGCTTGGACTACATACATAACTTGGGAAAACTTGTAGATATATAGACATAAAAGATAAAATGACATAAAAATTAACATGTGCACCTATGTACCTAGAGGAAACAAATATAACAGATAGAAAGAGAATAATAACTATTGAAAGCATGTGCACATGTGCACTTAGAGGAATGAAACTATGACTATGTATAAAGGAGTGACTCTCCTAATAGTAGTAGTTGAGGAACATCCCATTCACAAAAATGGTAAGTTACTCTCTACTCAAATTAGATAATTGGAAATACTTTCTTTCCTTCTAATTAGTGATAATATAAGTTCCACTCCAAAGGCTATCAAATTTGGAGTGCTTACCTAGCTTTGCATGATCTGCATCCCATTTGAGTACTATGTCTCCTTATTTGAATGTCTTTGATGAAGATATTTTGTCAAAAACAATCTTGACTTGTTATTGGTTTGAACATAGGGTATGCATGGCATCATTTCTTATCTCCACCAATTTTCTCAGTTCATTCATCCTAACCTCCATTACATCACTTTCTAGAAGCTCTAATTGGTGTGCAAGCTCCAAATTTAGAAGCTCCAATAATATAGGCAACCTTGCTTCTCTTCCATAAACCAAGAGATAAGATGAATAACCAATGGCCTTCTTGTGGGTGATCCTATCATCCTATAAAGTAGTCTTCAACTTTGTATGCCAAGATCTCTGATTATTTTCCACTGTTATTTTGATGATCTGAATCAGGTTCTTATTAGTGGAATTAGCTAGTACATTACCCTAAAGATAGTAATTTGATGACATGTCAGATAAATACCTTTCTCAATATCCTATTCACATGAATTTTCACTATTTAATTCCAAATCATTATCTAATATTATCATTGAAATCACTCCAAAACAAGTGACTAGACTCCCATAGAAATCAAGAATAGAGTTCTCATTTTCCTCCTTTAATAAGACTACTTCCACCCACTTGGTGAAATAATATGTGTCTATCGAGACCCAATTATGACCAACACTAGATGGAGGATTAATCATGCCAATAAACTATAAACCCCATTGCATGAAAGGCTACTCAACCTGAATAGGCCTCAATAGCATAGTAGCTAGTCTTTATTTACCAGTAAACATTACACACTTTACACACTTCCTAACCCATGCATGTGCATCCTTAAATAAATTAGGAAAAAATTAACTAGCTCTAATGACTTGGCTAAAAAATGGCCTCCATAAGGACTATCATGAAATTTCTCAAAAAGCTTGTCAAATTGACTAGTTTCAACACACGTTAAAAGCATACCTCTGATATCCTTTTTGAAAAGGACTCCATCAATAATAATGTATGGCACTAATTTTAGCTTGAAATTTCTTCTCATTGATGCATCTAATCCCATTAGACATTCTCTTATTTAAAATAATCTAATAATGTTTTATGTCCATCTAAATGGAGAAGTAGTTTTAGCTTCCTATTAGGTGTCTTAAAGTATCAAAATCATTTTTTTATTCTTTCACATCTTCTACAAGATGTTCACAAATCCTTTACCTTAGACTAGATTAGTGACCTATCCATCTCACTTTTCAATTAAGTCTCTATTGAGAATTAAATCCTTCACACTAGGATGAGCTACCATTAGTATAATCTTGTTATTCAAAACCAAATTTTTTAAAACCTCTTATAATATCAAGCACATTATTTTCAAAAATTTAATACCTCTCCTCATATTATTCCAAATATTGACTAAAAAAACTAATTTGTTGCTCCAAACCTTCACTCTTTTGTTGCATAAGCATGGCTGAAATTGTACTAAATGTAGAAAAAACATACATAAAGAAATCCTTAGTAAAATCTAGATTAAGAAAGTAGGATCTTTGCTTATTGCTTGTTTTATGGATTCAAAACTTCTCTTACCCTCTTTACTCAAAGTGAATTCTTGATTTTTCTTCAGTATTTGAGTGAGGGGCCTTACAAGTTCTACAAATCTAGGAATAAATATTTTGATGAAATTGATCTTGCCTAAAAAAAAATTCAATCCTTTCTTATGTTCTAGAAATGATAGAAAAAGGATTGATTCTATTCTATTTGGATTAATATAAATACCATATCTAGACACTACATGCCCAAGAAGTCTCCCCTCATGCACTGAAAAGATGCACTTTTTTAGATTCAATGAAACTCCAAATTATCTACATCTATCAAAAATAACTCTCAAGTGTGTTAGATGATCATTAGGATCCTTTAAAAATATATTAATTTCATAAAGATAAACTAAGACCATTTCACTCAAAATACCATGAAAGGCAACATCCATTGACCTTTGGAAAGTGGATCTAGCATTAGAGATCCCAAAAGGAATCTTTTAGTAGGTATAAATACCTCATTCAGTTTTTAAATTTTTTTTATACTAATCTTTCTCTTTCACCAATATCTAATTGTAACCCGAGTACCCAACTAGTAATGAGAATATTTGTGAACCTAATACTCTCTGCAATATTTTATCCATGGAAGGAAGAATATAGTGGTCTTTCAATAACACTTTGTTCAAATCTCTAAAATCCACACATAGTCTTATCTATCCATTCTTCTTTGTCAGTGGTACAAGGTTTACTACCCATCTTGAGTGTTTGATAAGAAATATTATAATTGACTCAATTAGCTTGGTAAGATCCTTTCTCATGAGGATTTCAATCTTGGGATTGATTGGTCTTTGTTTTTATCTTATTATTTTTGCATCCTATTCAAGTTCAATAGTATGTTATGTTAACCTAGGATCAAAGCCATTCAAATCATGGTATTCCTAAGCAAAAACATTCATGAACTCCTTACATAATGAAATGAAATCCTCTCTCTCAATATCAATTTTCACTTTACCCCACTTGAGTTGCTTACCTTCAACTATGTGAACTTTCTCACAATGTTCTTCCTTAAAAGATATGCTTACCTTGTCCTTTCTAAGATGATCATCTTCATTGAAAATTATTTCCAATGTTACTAAACCTTTATGCATCTTTTTTTATCTCAATTTCACAATTTGATCTTCATATTGGCATTGCAATTTATTTTGATTCTTTGAGCAAAGTTCTACCTCATTCTATAAGAAATAGGCTATATGTTTGTCATTATCAAATACTTGCCTACTTACCTCATTTTTTGGAACAAAAGGCCTATATATGACCTTGATTTGGGTCTAATCTTTATTTTCCTTTAGTTGATCCACTATATCACATTATGCTCTTATGGCTACAAGTCTTTATGTATGTTGATTGGTTCCTCTAGAAATGGAGTGGATATAAAATGATAGGAAATCTTCTATAAGGTCCCAAACACTATTTTTGTAGGCCTTTAGGAGAGGGTTATTTTATACACTTAAACCTTTGACTTATTTCACTACCAACTCACTATCACCTTTCACCTGTAAAAGCTTAATACCTCTCTTTCTATCCCATTGAAGGCCATAAATAAGATCTTCTTACTCTATCATATTTGATGTACAACTAAACTAAAATCTAATTGAAGAATATTAAATTTTATTTTGAGGTTAAATCAACATTACACCAGTCCCACTCCCATTCTTTGATCTAGATCCATCAAAAAACATATTCCACAACCCTTCTTGATCCTGCTTTGATCTGGTGAGATAAGGTAATGAGTCACCTTCTTCATGCATGTATTAGACACCAAAACCAGCTTCTTTAATACTTTTGTATGGGTAAAACCTATGGTTATCATCAGTACACTCTCTAAGAGTAGATCTGGTATGTCTTCAAGTGGATTATAAGGTTCTTGATCAATATTATCCTCATCTTCTTTTGAAATATTGCAATTCATATTAGACATATTTAGCATATATGATTCGAGGTCAAAATCTAGAAATAGTCTCTGATCTTATAGTGAATTTGGTTCTATATCTAGTCCTAAAAACCATGTATGACCAATCTGAAGAAAGGTAACCTCCTATCTTAGTGGTGAAATCCCTAGAAAGGCATAGTGCAAATTATGGAGGTAAATCAACAATAACTATATCCTATGAAATGGTGAAATTTAGACAAGCAAAAAGTAAAATCTTAAGATCTTTGAGGATGCCCATAGTCTTAGTAGGAGAACCATATATCTGTAACACTCTTTTTTCATTAGGTTCATAATTGAGTCCTAATTTTTTAGTTATGGATTTAGGCATGACAAAAGTACTAGCTTTGCTATCAATCATACAATTGTGGATAAGACAATCTCTTATGACAATTAAAAGATATAATGGAGGAGGCTTAGTCACCTTAAGAGATTAAGGCTCAACAAATGGATTAGATTTGGTTAAAATATCACTTACTCTTTCCCTTTTAGGTGGTTTATAAAAGATATTGAGCTTTGAAATCTTCTCTGGTAGATACTCCTTTTGTCATGGGACTAGAAACATATCCCACATTGAAATTGATATTAAAGTTTTCTTCATATGATCCATAATACTAAGTGGAGAAGTGGATGTCTTTGGATGAAATTTAGGAGTAGGAGGGGCTCCTAAATGTTGTGTGAACTAAGGAATTTAAGGCCCTTTCACATTATACCCCATTGGATATTGAACTTGATAATTTGATGTCTTTTAAGGCAGATCATGAGTGTTGGTCTTTTGTGATGGATGAGAAGAAAAAGGAGCTTCCTTTTTAGGACCTAAACCTTCACCATTTACTCTTTTCTTGGATCTAATATGAGCTGTAATTAAATTATCAACATTATGTATACTTTGAATTTGATTTGCTACTATGCGTTCAAAAGAATTCTCACTTTCCTAGAAGTTAACAAACATAGTTTCAATAGGTGCTTTATCACTCTCTCCTCCTTGTTAGTTTGGAACTTTTGATTGAGTGAATGAATGAAAGTCTTCATGTAATATAGAGGCTTCCTTATTCTGAGAAGGTGGTTGGTTTTCATGTGAAAGAGGAGTTGTATCTTGTTACATGTAATAATGTTGTGAACTCTCACCAGTTGGATCCATTGCCACATTATTTGCTTGATCCCACTAATTGTTCCATTGCCCTTCCTGAGCATAGTTGTTCTAATTTGGCATAATAGATCTAGAATTTCTTAGAGAATTAGGATTATATTACATTGAATGAGAATTATACCCTTATCCTTATTGATTTGAATGATAGGGTGGCTTGTGATACTGATAATTTTGATTAGTATTTTGATATGGCTTATATGTTTGAGCTTGTTGTCTTTCCATTACAACAAACTTGTTTTTATGAGTCTCAAGAAGACTCTCTATCTTCCCCAATCTATCAAATTGATCACCTTATGTTTGATAAAACTTTGTTGAATCTGTAAGTGGAGAAATAATTGGAATAGGAGGGTGGATCTCTGTAAAGAGAAGCATTTGTGAACTTGGAGACAATTTTCCTACTTTTCTAAGGTAATTTTTAGCCTTGATTACTACTTTAAAATCCTCAATTAGAGTGTTCCCTCTCATGGATTGAATCACATAGATACATATAAATTAAGAGCCTTTAAATAGTACAAAAAATCATAGTTGGGTGTAGGCTTGATCACTACAGGAATTTTGTCCCAAGTCTTCTAGAACCTGTAATTGAAATCTAATATGAATTCATGATTGAATCTCTTTATTGTTGTAAGTTATTCCACCAGTGAAAGATGATCACTTTTGTCCTCCAAGTGATTACATAGGACCTCTTTGAATTCATCATATTTATTGATTAATCTAAGATCCAATACTCTATACCATTGAAGTGCTTTCCATTTAAAATAAGTTTCTAATAACCTCATTGCTACATTTTCTTGAGTCACATGATGCACTAAACAAAGGTTAGTAATATCACTAATATATTATATAGGAGTAACTAGATTTTTTCCTATAAAATAAGGAAGATCCTTTAGATCAAAAGTTGGAATATCATCCCATTGAGTAAGATTTAGAGGACTACTACCATTGAATGGTACAAAGGCTTGTCTTATGGGAACAACCATCTAAGTATGGGATTTATAAAATTGTTTGGCTAAATAATATCAGCTTGAATAGGAGGATTTTATATAATAGGGGAAATAAAAGGTGTAGGATTTGGATTTTATTGAGAGGCTTTCTTCTTCTTTCCCTTTTACAAAGGATCTTCCTTCTTTCCCTTTTATAGAGGATCTTGTAAAAACTCTTGGGGGCATGAAAAGTATGAAAATCTAAAAATGATTCACTTTGTATGGATATGTGGTCCCACCAAGCATGCCATAACTATTAGATATCCATATAACACCTAATAGAGATCAGATTGCTCAAGTCTGACTCATACCTAGACTAACATGCGAATGATCTAAGTTCATGGGATGCCTATATCTAGATCAGACCTCTAGATTTGATGAATCTAACTCCTCTAATTATATCACTATTCTTTACTTACTAAACTACTGGTTGTTGGGGTGAAAAGGGAAAGGAATAAACTAAAAATGAAACCTACTTTACCTTTGGTAATGCACCTGAATACTTATTTATCATCTAAAATTTTTGAAACTAAGGCACACATATGGATCAAAAAGAGACCCTACAAACCCATCCTAAACATTAGTGTTTCAAAGGAAGGATTGAAATAAAATTTGTAGATTGAATGTATGTGCATGAATGTCTCTAAAGACACTGCATACAAACAATCTTCAGTGCAATTTTTGTTCTTATATCATTAATTGACCTATTGAGGATTAAATTATAGTAGTAGGTGATGAAAGGACCTAAAAATGATGACAACTATCAAACTTATATGTAAATACATAATCTATATTACACACTACCACCATAAACTAATCTATAAACAAAACTCTTATATGATTTTATGGTGTAAGTTACAATTTATGTATCTCTTTATCTATTGGCTTTAGAGATAATTAAAATTGTTTCAAGAACCTACATATATATCCAAAAAGGAAATAATCTAACCAATATGGTGCAGAAGAGACAAGGATTAGTCTTTGTTTTATTAACTCAAGACAAAAATCCTCTTACAATATTAAATCAAGTCTTCAAATATCCTTAAATTCTTCAAACTCATGTATGATCTTTAATTTTTGCATAGAAAGGAAGGTTGTGAGCCCTTGTTGAGTTGGTAAACCCTTGCATGAAAAACTACACCCATCCTTGATTGTTAACTCAAGATTGAAGCTAAGTTTGAATTGTTTGAATACCTTTTACTACATGAAAACAAAATAATATACATGAGAGTAGTTACACAATCAATTGATAATGATTTGGTGCTTGATGACTGGTTAACTCCACTTTAGTCTTACCCTGCATGATCTAGTACTTAATGACTGAAAGTGCATGAAAATATCCATGTTAATATTAAATAAATCACATGTAGACTTCATTTAAATTCCAAGATAGACACTTTAATGCTAAATTTAAAATTGATCTATTGTAAAGACAAAGTATTCACATGCATAGACCTTATAGAGATATGATTATCTATTATAAGCAACTATAAATACCTGTATGTCAAGGAAATGACCATGTCAAATGTTAAGACATTTCTACAAGATCACACATCTACCCCTACCTCAAAATCTAATCATAGGTATTTTTAATAGATGGTATTTGGTCAAGATTTAATGGCAATAAGTAAACCTATAGATCTTGCTTCTTATTCAACCCAAGTCATTTTTATTTTTCATTGACTTTCAACTTTTAATTATAACTACCTATCTTGATCATGGCCTTCTCAGATTATGCCAACTATTAGCTCTTCATTTATTTCATAGGATCTTACTATTGGCTCTTTAACTCCTTAACCTCGTGTATACTGTAGATCTCCATCTGTATAAACAAACACAAGCTATAGATCTCCTGTCAGTCTAACATGGTTGAGATAATTAGTAGCTTTTCATTTGTTCCCAGGATCTATTGATTAGTTGACCTTTGCTCACCATTGGATCTACCTTGTACAAGTAAATACATGTTGTATATCTATTTGGGCCCACTAATACTATCAGTCACTCATGCACTATTGGATATGACTTGATCTCCTATGATCTTACCACTTGGTAACACCACATTAATCCTTGGGACATTTGAATTTAAATAGTTACTTCTCAAGGCCTAAACTTGATGTTTTCACACCCATTTAATTCTACAAGTCCAACTTTAAAGGTCTATATCTTGAGATAGCAAGTTCATCAAGATACCAAATTTGTATAGGATGGTCTTGGGACAAATTACATCTTGATCATGTAATTCATTGACTATGGTAGACTACTCAAGTTTAATTATTAAATACATGATTAGATTGATTTACTTGTTCTTGCATGACATTCATATGATGGTCTAGATTATCAAGGCTTTTGTTAGTCATTTTTCCTTAAATAAGGATACTATGAAGCATAGAAAATTAAGCCAATGCAATGGTCATCAAAGATTCAAATGATAGGGGTTAATATTTAGCTTGTGAGGTAAAAAAATGTTAACTTTAGTAAGGTATTCTCCCCATCTAAAATTGATTAATTCATTGATCTAAGTAGAAGGTATGATGATATCATCACATGGAGCTATAAAGACCTTAGAGGCTTTGCTCTAGGCTTAGCCCATCATATGATTGAGCTTGACCACAATACTAGGATATTCAGGTAGAATTAGATGCTAGTTAACCCTAAGATTGAGCCCTTAATAAGGAAGGAGATTTCAAATCTCATTGAGGCCAACATAATATTTCCAATCAAACATTCATCATGGGTGGCCAATTTGGTCCTAGTGCACAATAATAATGGAGATATCCACTTGTGCATAAACTTTAGGGACCTAAACAAAGACTCCCTCAAAGATCAATACCCCTCCCACCAATGGAATAAATTCTACAAATAATAATATGTGTGGAAAGGTTTTCACTATTGGATGGTTATTCAAGCTATAACTAGGTACTTGCATATGAATGCAACTAATTCAAAATAGCATTCACCACTAAGTGGGGCAATTTTGCATACCAAAGGATGCCCTTTGGATTGAAAAACATAGAAGCCACTTTATAGAGGGCCATGTATATGGAATTCAAGGGAATCCTTAATAATGTCATCTTAGTTTACCTTGATGATATAACTATTTTTTTAAAGCACGTAGTAGATCATTTGGGTCACCTAGAACAAGTCTTTAAAAAATGCCAAGATTTTGGGGTTTCTCTAAAACCAAGCAAGTAAATATTTTTATTACATGAAGGCAAACTTTTGGGACACATAATCTCCAAATAGGGACTCACTATTGATCTCAAGTGAGTTAAGGCCATTATATTGGTCTCTCTCTTAGGTCATATGAAAGGTATCCAGAGCTTCTTAAGGAAAATAAACTTCATCAAGAGGTTTATTTTGATTTTCATAACTCTAGTCAAGCCCCTTATAGTGATGTTCAAGAAGAGCATTATGTTCATCTAGAACCAAGAAGGTTGAAGATATTTTGAGGCTATCAAACACACCATCATAAAAGATCATACTTTGATAAACCCAAATTGTGATAATAATTGTCTCATTTATGTATTTGGTAGAGATGAAGGCATTTTGGCCATCCTTGTGTAGTAGAAAAATTACTAATTGGATCATCCTATCATTTTATTTAGCTAAGCACTCAAGGATTATGAGTTATGTTATAGTCTTGTAGACAAGAACAACCTTGCATTAATAATATCACTCAATAAGTTCAAGCATATGATCTTCAACAACAATATTTAGCTCATGTTCCTACACACAAGTATGAAAGATTTATTACTCATCAAGGACATCAATAATAAGATATTTAATTTGGTCATAAAGGTGATGGAATATGACATAGACATCCAAATACCCAAGCTAGTGTAAGGCAAAGGACTCTATGAGTAGCTAGTAGAGGATGTGAAGAATGATGACTACATAATTATTGCATTGCATAAAAATTGACCAAAATACTAAGGTGTTCCAATAAACTATATTGAGAAAATTATGATCATCCTCTAAACTAGTGCATATCTTCATGGCTTGAATAAATCCAAGCATGAAAATTTTAGATTAAAATCCATTCTTTATGTGCTTGTTATTGGTGTGATTTTTAGAAGAGACATCAATGGAGTTATCTTAAGATGCATAGAATTATATTAGGTTAAAAGGGTCCTAGAAGAGTTCTACTATGGGCCTTCAAGGGGCCATTATTCACCAAAGACCACTACCATAAAAATCATGTGATCTAGCTATTATTGGCCAATTTTATTCAAATATGTGGACACATGGGTGAGACATTATGAAAGGTGCACCTTATTTATGGGTAAATAAATTTTTTTATCCCTACCACTGCATCTAATACATGTTTATCAACCATTTTGTGTAGTGGGACCTAGACTTCATCGACATGATAAATCTACCATCAAGCATTGGGCATAAATGGATCCTTATAAAAACTGACTACTTTACAAGGTGGATGGAGGAAATAATACTCAAAGATGATAATGAGGTTTCCATCCTAGAATTATATGAAATCATTTTCATAAGATTTGGTGTTATAGCCACAATTCTCTCAGACAATGCACTAGATTTTTTTGAGCTAAGATCAGGGAATGGGTAGTCAGACATAGTATGAATATGAGCACCTCTTCAAACTATTACCCCCAAGGTAATGGTTTAGTTAAGTCAACTAACAAGAAATTAATTGACATTATTAAGTGAACCATGGAATATAATCAGTGATCTTGGCATACCAAGCTTAAGACAGTCATCTGGGTAGATCAAATAATGCTAAAAAGAGTGCTGGGGAATTCACCCTTCATATTAGTCTATGGAAGGGAAGAAAGGCTTCCCATATATCTTAAATTTCCTTCATTATAACTATCTCATCAATTATATTTTCTCAAAAGTGACCCCTTGATATTAATATTAATTGAGCTAATAGAGATTAAATAACTTAGGGCATAGGCCATACACACTATGGAGCTTTAGTAAGCACAAACCAAGAGAACATTTAATAAGAGAGATGTTAATAGAAACTTCAATTAAGGAACTTGGTACTCAATTGGGATATAGATAAATCAAATTCTAGGAAGCATATAAAGTTTTATGCCATATGGAGCAATCCATACACCATAGTCAGTTAGAATTAAGCCAATGCATACTAGTTTCTAAGACCAAGAAAATAAGTGCTACCTATCCCCATCAATGGGATTCATCTCAAGCATTGTCTCCAATGATGAATAAAATTCTTATAAATAGTAGTTTAGATGTTTTAATTTTTATAAGTGTTGTACACACATGTTTTTGTTTAGAGTATTTCTATTTCCTCTAAGCACTTGTATGCAATTTTATTAGTTTAGATTTATCTTTCCTCTAAGCACCGCTAGACATAATTATTTTCTTTGTTTGTCCTTATTGAATATATCTTAGTTCCTTATAAGTTCAAGTGGGCTTCTTTTACATAATCACAATTAGGAGAAATAAGAGTAAGGGATTCCAAGTGATTCCATATTGAATGGATTGCTTCAAGGTTATTGGATTCCTACTTAGTTGGATAGAAACCCATAAAGGTCACCAAAAGTGTTGACTCTCTAAGTCACCCCCTAAAAATTATTGAATTCATAAGGATATAAAAAATGGGTTATGCACATGTGCAATGTCAATTTCCCTAAAAATAATTTGATGAATAGATGATTCCCATATGCACCTACACTCAATAGTCAGCATGGGTTTACACATCAATTGTGTTTATTTATTTAGATAAGGAGTTTTAAACACACACCCCATGTAAGGATCCTTCATCTCACCAACACAACATAAAGGTTAGAGTGCATGGGTCTCTTTAACTTCAAGTAGTGAAAGAGAGAAGTGCATAAGGAGTAGTTCCAAATAATGAATGGCATATTCAAGATATTCAATCTTATTACATGCCCTTATTAAAATATTTCCTCACACTCAAACATTGAATTCCTATGCCAAATTATAGGGTTTCATATCTATGCCCATGTAAAATGTAGACTGTGATCTAGGTTGTATACCATTCCCTTTGTAGACTACTACAATTTTTAGATGAAGATACAAAATTTGAGGACCATCAAAAGAGACTAGGCATAGAAAGAGTTATGTCCTTGTGCATTTTCATATAATTTCATCCTTGGCACCCTTCATAAATTTTTATCTTCATTATGCATCCAATTTATTGTGTAAACTTTAGTGTGCACTCCCATCTGCATATGAATTAATGTGCATAATTTAATGCACAACTAGTCCCCAAAAGATAGGCATGTGTGTTAATCCTAACCATGTACAAAGTAAAATGGAAGAACCCAAATATGAACCTACACAATCTCATGTCACTAGGCTATTCTAGTTGGATTGATAGGTGACCACCATAAACAAGGATGGTGGTTAAGCCCAATTAAACATTAAGGAGGATGAATATGAATATAATTAAATGAAAAGGTAGTTTTTAGAGTGTTAGAGTATGATAGCATGCCTCCCTTGGCTACCTAAATTCCCTTCATTCTCAAATTCATATGTAGATCCATGAGTGACATTCCATCTACTTCCATGATCAGATTCTCAAGGCCAATTTGATTAATCATGGTTCATAGTAGTTATTACAAATATATTGATGCTCTTAATCAACCTCAAGCTCTAGATATCACTTCTAAATTCAAGTTCCTACCTACCACCTCCAATGGTCAATTGATTATGTAGGGCCTTTCTCAATGCTATATGAACCCCAATTTTTTATTGTAAAATGGTTGACATTTTTAGGCACCATAACATTACCTAAATATGCCTTCCAAGATCCCTCTCTTGGTATAAAAATTCTCTATTTATTTGAGTTTACAATATTTCCTTAGACCTTGAGATTAATAGGAATTATTTTACAATTATTTATGCTCTTTGTTTTATGTGCATTTTATTGTTGTTAACCCTTGTTTGTGGATGTTTATCCCTCTCATTTCCATTCTCACTCCACACCTTTGCATAGAATCAAAAGTCTCTAAATGTCTCATGTTGTGTATACACAGATCTGTATAAGTGTTAACTATGTATTATTTGTTGTCCCTCATAGCATTGCATTATGTTCCCTTACCTCCATATGAAACACTTATGTACTGCACCCATTTGAATATCTTTTATCCAATATGTTAGTTTTACTATATAGTTAAGTGGTGAGGTGCTTACTCTATTCCTAGTGAATCACCTTTTACTTTTCATCATCCCACTTACCTTTTCTCTCCCTTTTCCCCTTGTCAAGTTTAGGTTTAGATCTAGATGTAGATTTCATTTTTCTCTTTTTAGTTTTACATGCTGGTCCTAAATTAGGTGCATCTAGAATAGAAGGAAGTCAGCCTACTTCGAAGGTCTATCCCAAGGAGCTAAAGTGTCCCAAACCTTAGGGTATGATCTCATTATCTCATTTAACCATCTTCTAATTCATCAGGTGCATGATTTGAGTGATAACACTTCCAATTTATTTATATCCATTAAAATTTCACCATTAGATTATTGGTCATAAATTGTATTGTATGTGCAATGCATTATGATGGTATGAATAACTCAACTCATAACACTAATTATTTTCCATATACCAAGTGTAACAACATGTATTGAGTCAATTACTCTTAAGTCATCTTATATACCCACAACATGGTTTACATTGTATCATCCTAGCCTTTATACCCTACATCACATATCTTAGTGAGTGTATTGCCTAAATTTTTGTTAAATGCTTCCATTGTACCATTTTTTTATGGATAGTAGGGTATTACTTTATGCATTATCATGAAATAATTTAGTATGACACACATTGTCTATGGAAGGAAATAGGTTCCTCGATAACTTTTTTAAATTTTAGGACATCCATAAGTTTTGATTATATTCCCCCAAAGAAGAAAAGATATAGTTTCATCTATAAAATATTTAGTTGGTGTAGCCTCAATCCAATGTGTTAGATAATATATAGTGGTCAAAATATTTCATGCTCAACTTCATTATATAAGAGGATTAATTGGTTCAAAAAATTTAACTACCCACTTGTCAAAATAGTCATGCATTAGAATTAGGATTAATGGAATCTCATATCTCTAATTGGGTTTTCCAACCCTTTGGTATATATCACACTTATCTACATACCCCTTAGTATCTCAATGAAAATTCATCTACTAAAACCCTATCTTGTGAATAGTAGCTTCTTGTGCATAGTGTTTACTAGTAATAATTTTATGAAACTTGTGCACAACCTCTACACATTAATGCTCAAGTATACATTTATGTAAAACTTCATCTCACCCTAACTTTTATAATTATCCTCAATTACTTGGTAAGGTAAAACTTTCTTTTATATTTTTCTTATCTTTCACACTCCAATCATTTGGATCCATTCTAATGTAAAAATATTAAGAAAAGAGGTTGCATTATTATCAATAGATGTGTTTTGTGTGAAGAGGAGAATGAATTAGTATTCCATCTACTGGTCAATTTCCCCTTCATTTAGATAATTTAGAGTTATTTCTTTGAAAAATTCAATATTTCATGGATTTAAATAGGCCCCCTAATGGAATTTTGGTAGTCCTGGAGATGCCCATTAAAAATGTTCATCTCAATAATCTATGGAAGTTGAACTACCTCACATAATATGGGGGTTTTAGGGAGAATAAAATAATAGAATTTTGAGGGGAAAAAGTTACAATAGCAAGGTAATCTCAAATATAATATTTAATCTCATCAAATAAAATTATAGGTATGTTCAAATAAAAAAAGGAAAAAAATTTCTTCCCTTTGAACAAATACTAGCCCTTAATTGGTAGATAGTTTCCTTAGAGTTATGGAAACTAGAACCTAAGGATGAAATAAGGAAAATAATGAAGTGGAAACCTCCTCTCGAGGGATAGATGAAGCTCAATTTTGATGGAGATTTGAAATTAAACATAGGGGTAGTAGGGGGAGGTGGAATTATCAAAGATCATGAGGGTAATTTAATTATGGATTATACAAGAGACATGGAAGTGAGGTCAAACCATTGAGAAAAATCTCTAACTACATTGTGGGGGATCAATTTGGTAAAACAAATAAATGTTCTAAACCTATTGGTGGAGAGAGACTCTCTGAATATTGTGAATTGTTTTCATGGAAAAATGACATTAGTTGGTATATCAATCATGTTATAGATTAATATAAAGTCATTTTGAACTCATTTTAGTAGGCAAGCATCCAACATCCATATAATGAAGGGAATGATATTATCAACTGATTCACAAATAAGGGAGTCAACAATGTGGGTTTTAAATCTTGGATCGGTAATAAGGATCTCCCTAGGGAGTTGATTTTAAAGGTTAATAATGGAGTAAATAATAATGTTATTAATTCTAGGCACATGGGTAAAACCTCAAATTCCTAAAGGTGTCTTGGTTGGGACTAAGGTGAGTTAGGGACTCATGTATTTTGATGATAGTTTTAGGGGTTCAAAGGAGAAGCTTCTAGATGCTCCAAAACAACTTTTAGATGGCCAAAATATAATTTGAAATTATAGTTCATTCAGGTGAATTTTGACAGTAGTGATAGTTGAGTGTTGGTAAGAAAACCAAAATGGGTCTAACAAATATAATTGAACCAAAACTATAGCTAGAAGTTAAGAAAAATTAAATATTATAGGCAAATCTACAGGGTAGTGGCTTTGTAGGTTTCATGGAAAAGATAAAATAGTTTGATAGACATTTCTCTATCTTGTTCATAAAGGCTTGGGAGGACATATCAGTGACCATCAATGGAATAACTTTAGACATTATGGAGGAACTCATATCCCATGTGATTGGACTAGTGATTAAGTAAATGAAGAGCTATTATACATTAAGAGATTTCAAACTTGATAAAGAGGCTTTTCTAGAGGAAGGAGAGAAATTAGATCAATTGCATAATGGTTTTGATAGGGAATCCTAACCAGGCCATTTGTAGAGGTTGCATTCCATTTAATGTAGTACATCACTTTAGAAGGTAGGTACAATGTTGTGAGATGGTCTCTTTTTAGAATGTTAAACTATTTTAGGCATGGTGTGCCTTTAGTGTTCCCTTTCTTTATCTTGAAATCTATGGAGCGGTCAATTCTAAAGTTTAAGCATGGAAATTACTCCACTACTAGACATGAGGGAGTAATATACCTTATTTTCAAGTACTTCAAAGGCATGAATCAAATAATTCCCAATATTTCACAGACCTAGAATTCTGAGAAGGGGCTTGTGGATATTAGAAAGATTAAAAAAGTGTGGATAAAGTATCTAGGGATCCCGAGCAGGGTCTTAGGGAATAATAAAAATTATCTTAAAAATTATAGTGTGAAGGAGTTTTAAAAGAACAAAAAATATTAGGATAATATTAAGAAAATAATCTAAAGTACTTCAAAATCTACAAGGCCTAGCCAAGGGAAATAGGGGAACAAGAGTCCCTAAGATTTACAAAAAAATAGGGGAGTGGAGATTGTCATTGATGTGGAAAAAGATATTGAGGAGAAAAAATAATATTATAAGGGGATAAAGGAAGTAAACTTGAATAGGAACCAAATACAATAGATAAGAAGAAGGGGATTGAGGAACCTATGGTTTCCTATCTAGAGAAAGGGAAGACTTCCCTAAACTAGAAGGATCAAAATGTGGCTTTTAATAACTTGGTTACATCGATCAAAGGCAAGGAGAGATCAAATAAAATGAAGAACTTAACCTCCAAAAATCTATTATGAGGTGGTTCATGCATGAAATCACTAAGCTAAATGGAAAGGTGAATGTGCTACATTAAGAAAATGCAAGGATGACCTAAACCTTGGTAGCTAGGGAGGAAGATAACTAGATTTAGGGTCTATCTTTCAGATTGGAGTTATTAGAACAAGTTAATGAAAATATTCATAATAATATTAGTTTTTTAGTTAATTTTAGTAAATCTATAATGTATGAAGGAATAAAAAATGTTGAAAACCTATGAGCTAGTTTCAAAGAGTTGTTTGAGCCCATTTTTATAGTCAAAGGAAAGGGTCAGATCAATGGGTCTAAATATACCATTGATCATGAAAATTTATTGCTACAGATCAATATGAATCTCAAGAAGATGAAGTCCTATTGTTAGGATGTGTATGGTAGTTTGGATATTTCTAGGTTGTTTTTTAGTTGTTTTTGGATAGGGTTTGTCTTTTTTTCCTTTTTAGGCTTGGATAACATGTTATTTATTTATTTTGTTTTTATAATTTTCATAGGGTTTGGAGACCTTAGTTTTAAAAAATACCCCACTTTAACATAAATTAAAAAACTCATTGGTATTTCTAAGATCTCTTATGAAACTCATTACACTCAATATAGTTGCACATCAACTATGTCATATTCAATTGAATGTATAACCTCACTAGTTTATATCCATGACAAATGACTAATCCTAGAATTTAATATTCTAGGCTTCTATTAGATCCACATATTGTACCCTAAGAGAGGGTTTTATAGCCTATCCCATATTTAGACAACATGGGATTACTTTTAGGCCTATGGGTTGCCTATAATAGAGATAAACCTCTAGGTTAAATGGATATCTCCCTTGATTTATCTCTTAATATTACACACTACACTAGACTAATCACTTGGGGGTGAAAAGGGAATAAGGTAATAGAAATTAAAATTTTATGATGAGTTGATACACTAAGAATAAGTCCACACAACACACTTGCATCTGCACTAAGAAGGAAAACTACCAAAACTAACCTCAACTCTATGAACTTTTAGCATAAATGTTTCTCATATAGGCATATTGTTATGCATATCTAGAGCTGGGTGAAAATAAGGTTTGATATTAGACACTACTAGCCCCTCTCACACTTCAAGTACAAATTAAAAAATAATACACTTTATGAGACCTATTAGAAGATATATTACTTTTGCAATGCATACAAGAGTATAATGGAAGCAAGGAGAAATAATCTTCATCACTTATCATCCAAATACACTACTTGAAATACTTAGGCAAGATTATTAGAGAATAAATCAACTTTAGAATATTTATTTCAAGGCAAAACAAGGTATTAAACCAGTAGTGATGTTCCATACTAGGTGTGTACTAGATTATAATGTCAAAAATGCTTATATTTATATAGCATATGAGAGGAAAGAGAAGAATATAAGTGGAAGGGTCATAAGGCCAAGTTTCATACTATTATAACTAGTTAAAAATCAAGAGAATGAAGTGTAAAATAAGTCAGGAAGTCTTCCTAAATAGGTGTCTATCACAAACATGACACATCTTTCAGGTTGGCATAGAGGCACTCCATCGTTCTTCTTTGAAATTACCCTTTGGTGATAAGTTCACTTGACTATATAAAACTACCATAGGGATATTTTAAACATTTAAACTATCATAAGAAGGTGACAATAATATTGTAACATCTCTCATATGTCTCCCTAACTAATAACTTTCCTCTTGACACTTGTGTTCATTGTCTACAGTCCTTCATTAGCTCTCTTAACTTGAAATTTCACATTTTTCACTTAGGTATCTTGAAGTTTCTCAAATAAATATCATTTAAGATGTGTTAGGAAACTCATCAACTAGACCTTAATGAAACTTAGATAACACTTCTCACTTCCAATCGTTAATAGTCATGCTCCTTCTCACTATATTATTCCAAACTACCTACAATGAATCACTCAATAGAGGAAATTTCATGCATAAAAAAGGTTATAAATTAATTTTATGAGTTGGGATAAGTTACTAAATACCTCCCTTAATTACTTTCATCTACTCATTCCCTTATACACCTATAGAACTAGTTAAATCCTACAAGAAACACCATATTAGTTATGACTATATAGAAGACGATACAGATAAAATGAGTGTAAAGGATCATGATAGATTTATAAACATGTCTAGATAAATTTCATGACCATTTTAATTCTTTTTAAATCATATTCCACCATATATTTCCCATCAGGTTCTAGTGAGGGTTTTAGGAGGGTTTTTGTTGGTTTAGACTGTCAACAATGGTTCATAAAAATAGGATGTTAAAACTCCAAACCAATTTCATTAAGGAAAAGATAAATATCCTCCCAAAAAATCCTTATCTCCTTTAGTCACCATGAAATCCCTTTGTACTGATATGAGCACATAAAGTCAGTCTCTCAAGCTCTTTTATGCATTCTAAGTAGGTTTAAGATAGTCTTAGGTCAAAAATGACCAATTTGAGTTATTACATATTAAAAAATGGTTATAATAAATATTTCACTCTCCCATTAAATATATAAAAGTTTTTTTGAGGTCCATTTAGTCATCTAGATAAGTTTAATCCCTTTTAGGTTTTAGGCCTAAGTTTAAGCCCTTGTAGGGTTTAGGCCTCGTTATAGGCCTAATAAGTCTAACTGTACATTCTGAGTTTTTGAACCTCTTAAAGTTTCCAATGGTTTTATGTGTCTTTTTTATCTCTTTAATCCTCAAACTAGATTTATACATCACCCCATGATTAGTTCAAGACTCCTCATTCAACATTTCCACACTCATATAATAAGTTTGTAGACTGTGTTGATACTAGAGTGTTTTCTATCTATGAAAAAATAGATAGTATATCCACTATTGGTACGATCAAAGTGATCCCATGGAAATATTATATGAATAATTAGTACATTATTCAAGATTTTTTAGTGATTATTCATGCTCCAAGAGTCTTCAACACTTCAAATTCTAAAAATTAGCATTTATGCTTGTGTATTGTAGTAATCTATAAATGGCTAAGTGTGAGGTTAAACTACCATTATAGTTATAATTTTGATCTATCTCCTACCTCAAAGGGACTTATTGAAAAATTTAACATTTATGAGGTTGTATTCAAAATGTTTATCCAACCTCCATCACTATTTACCAACTAAGTTATATCTCTCCACTAGCTAGAACTATTTTGTGGTATGAGTCTAAATGTGTCACCTATAGGTGGCCATTAAGAGAGAATCTTAAAATTTTATTGTAGGTGTAAATTAGTTTTTATCAATATAACTTATGATATTTATCTCACTTGAGGTCACTAATTGCATTTTACACCTTAATGAGCTCATTTATGTCTGCAAATCATGCCGTCACTCACCAATATCAATGCACTATAGGTTTGTAGTTTTAAGGAAGTTTTGAGACCTATAGGTGCTTATTTCATGCCTGAGTACTATGTCTCACACATTTAATCCCTATTTAGATAATTAGAGAATATTTACACTTTAGTTATCTTAACTCATGTCTTTTAACCATGTTGTCACTCACTACTACCAAGAGACCATAGGTTACTTACAATCTATAGGTTCATTTGGGTTTAAGAGCACTGTGTTTCACTAAATATCTATAGTGAAAGCTTGCCTAACTTGGGAGTCACCAAAAGAGATTATTTATTAACCAAACAACCTCCTCACATGTTGAGACGTGACTTTTAGGCTTATTCTACTAGGATATATCATTAAGGCTCACACAAACCTCACTAAATTCCACCAATAAAAAAATTATATCAAGAAGAAACCTTATTCAAATAAAATAAGGTAAATACTCCCATTTTCATCTTTCCTCAATATTTCACCATGTACATTACTTTAATTGATCTAGGATAAACACTATGACCCTATGTGAATTTATAACTCATTCAAGTCATGGAATTGAATACCTCTTGTACCTTAGGTTTTGGATGATCCCTCATTCTTCATATATGATTGTAGGTGATTATATATCTTGGAGCTCTAATCAGCCTGTGTTCATATTCCTAATAAACTCACTTCAAACAACTTCTAAGTCCTTAAATTTTAAATATGGAACATCCATTCTATGTAATAAGTGAAAATAACATATTAGCATTGAACCCAGTCCACTTATAGAAATATGAACTTTGTAATCATGGAAACCCTATTATACAGACTATAATATGTTCACCCTTAACACAAGGATATGATATTTCCTACCAATTCATGTGTCACACATGAAAAATATATTTAAATCAATATGAAGGGAATGAACTAGCTCTAAAATAACTCATTTAGTGCTTAGAAGCTTTAGATCATGTAAATAGATGAGAAAACCTGAAGGTGTTAGGAATGCATAATTAACTAGGAGGTACTAACATTATTAGGGATAGCTCATGAACCAAAGTCCACCAATATGAAATCTATTAACATGGAGTTTTATTTCATAGATACTAATTTCATCCACAAAAATCATCTAGCTCAACTCTACCCCTCATGTCTATACCAGCTACAAATCGATTGACCTTGTTGACCTACCAAAGGGAGTGAAGAGAGAGATAAAATGATTTTCACCAATTTTTTGACTTTTAAAGTAATATGAAAATGGATGTTACTTTTAGGGAGTTTAATTTACACTAATAAATATTCCACATGTGCCATAACTATAGTATAATCTATAAAACAACTAAAACTCCCACTTTTTCAACTGATTTTCTTGCTTCTAATGTTTGAACCTACATAATTCAGTTTCAAAATTGAAAACTAACACCTTACTAACATGTGGGATGTCCACTTACACTTTGACACACTTTTCCCCTCATGTAAACCATATAATTCATCTAAATTGCCAAAATATGGTATAATATGACATGAGGTAAACTATACAAATATGACAAGGAAAAAGACATTATTTTACCTTATTAATGACCATGGTGGACATTTTATGACCTAGGGAACACTATGGAAGTTTAAAATTAAATTTGGGTTGACTTATTTGACTAGGGGCTCAAATTAGTCAACAACTTCACCATAATATAAAATTTGAATTCCTTAAATAGTACAATCCACCCATAAATTATCTTATACAATACATGTTTATTGACTAAGTAATTCAACACCTCATGGTCAGAAAAAAAATACAAAAAGGTTTGTGAGAAGTTATTCCATGGAATTATATCAATTATTCACCATTTCAAATGCTTCTCAAAAATTATTAGAATGATTAATATTAGCTTTAGACACCTTCATACTTGTAAAATAAATTGAATGGTGTAGTTTCTTATCTAACAATTATGTATTTATTGCTCTAACAGTGTTTCCAAAATTATCTACATGTATGTGAAATGGATTTTTATAATATGGGATATATATTATCTATGTGATTTCAATATTATCCTTCAATATCTTAAAATATACTTGATGTTTTTTAATTCATGCAAAAGGGCTATCTTTCCTTAAAAAATATTCTAGTATCCTAACATTTGTGTAAAATAATTATAGCAGCCCAACATTTGTGCATAGTTCTTATTTAACTTTAAATAATATCAATCATTCCAATAAATTAACACTTACCTCTTTTTTTGCATAGTGATTTAGTTTTTAGTATCAAAACTATAGTACTTTTAATCTACTAATATTCCTTCCTTACAAATAGCATATCCCAGCAGCATACCAAATAATACTGCAAACATGCATTTTCTTATTCAACAATATTTGAAGTTATTTACATCATTCAAACATAAATCATGTATTATAGTGATGATCCCTCACAAGTCCATACACTATATACTCATAAAATCAAGCCTAGAGAAACTTGTGAATACAATCCCTGAATACCTCCATAATTATACATGAGAATACTTCTAGAACATTTTTCAATCTGGATGGCATCACATTATACATAAATGATCCCCATTATATATCAAATTTATTTTTTTCCTTTATCCTCATCTAAAATTTTCACTTAACGGTAACCTAAAAATCTATTAATAAGTGTGTAAACTTCAAAACCCATAAATCCATCTAGAATAATTTAAGTAAACTAAGTAGGAAATGGATCCATCACACACACCTCACTCAACATGCAGTAATACACAAATTAATATTTACATATCCTTCATTACAATTTTTACCATTAATTTTACCTGACTTAATTCCTCCACTGGGTATATTAATCTCACAACTAGAATCTTATCAATTTATTTGTTTACCTAGAGTGTAAATTAGGATATGTGTGATAAGGACTTTTCTTCACTATTCACATTCCCTTGTGAAACTTGATTTCCATCCTCCAAAATTATTTGTGTACTCCATCTCATGGTAATTTTTTAAAACTAAATATTGAAACTTATGAATGAGATCTATGATATGGGTCAATTTTGCATTAGAATAATAGTCACCTATAGTTTATTTATTAGGTTGAAATTTGGTCCCAATATTTACTTCATTTATATGCATAATTAGATATAATACTTAATATAGTTTCTCTACAAACTCTTAACTTATCTTTATCCCTTAGTTGTGTTAACATTAAAGTGGTCGATGTCAATATTGAATTTCTTGTCTTCCTCAATTAAGAAAGGTTATTTTTTTTATTTAAATCTTAAAATGATATGTTCTCCACTTTTGACTCACTTTATAATTTTATGGATGTATATTAATATATTCAAATATATTATCACCTTAATACTCCATGTCCTTCCATATGATGTGAATATTTTCCTCCATATATTCATCATTATAAAATATAGATTCGTGTAATACTTATAGTGGTCTATTTAGGTTGGACTCCATTGATAAAAATTGAAAATATTTGTTAATTATTATTTATGAATCCTTACAGTATTTTCTCCTTTAATATTTCACTAATGATGAACCATATGTGGGTCCATTTCAAAATAGTCCTATATAATTCACACACCAAACTCCAGATAGGATGAATACATGTTTTAATTGTACAAACCTAATATTATGCCCTTAAGTGTTCAATCATATAAGTACCATATTCATAAATTGGTAAACCTTTATTCATGTTACTCCTCTCAAAACTTTTACATATGCCCTTATTAACTTTGTACCAATCAATAAGGTTAAGACTATGTGTATCCAATCATCACATAGATGTACTACGTAATGTATAAAACATTGGCATAAGGTGTTCCCCCTCCCTAGGAAATTGTTATTGAATATCTTGGACATAAGTCCTTACACAAGTTTATCAATCATATATTGGAATCTTCTCTAAAATTTGCTTTCTTATTTGTAATATCCTCTTTGTAATTTATGTGACGTTCAAATTCTATGTCTTAGTTAGGCACTATGTGGAGCTTGTTTCTATCTTCTATATGCCATATCTTACCACTTCGCTACTAACTCAATTTTTTTAGAAATTTTTCACTCTTGTACAATTTCATTTTTTAACCTATTATGCTTAGATACCCATTTCTATCATGCATGTTTGATTATGTCTACCATTGAAACTCCACTCTTCCAAATCATTACACTATCAACAATTTGATTTAAAAACTTTTTGCCTTATGTAGTAATATTAAATTTTTTAAGTGATATATTCATCCACATATACATTTTATGCATATGTAGTTTCATGTTCACTATCCAAGGGAATCACAAATATTTGTGATCCATTTTCAAATCTCATATAGCAATGTTTAAAGTGCATATTTACCTAATCTTCATAACACCATGATATTCTTATCAAATTTTGATAATTTCCAGCATTTGCCAAATCTATTATATTAAAGTTAGTTTTTAACTTCATTCCCATAATATACATTTATGTATCATTAAAAGATACGATCAGATTTACATGAGTCTTATTAGAAATAAACATGTATTGGTTGAAATATGCAATCTAGGACTTCCCATTTTCTTTTATGCATCATTGTGAGGATGTTTACCTTGGTACCCATAATTTAGTTTACTTGTACCCATTTACTTTGATTTAAATTTACTTACATCTTTATAATCATAGTTACAATAATTTAACTCTACTTACCCATAATTTATTATACTTGTACCCATAATTTAATTTACTTGTACCCTTTTACAAGATTTGACTTTACTCGCATCTTTATAATCATATTTGTAATCATTTACATTTTTTCAGATCTAATAAGAGATATGTCCTTAAATCATAGGCTTAGTATTTGTAACCCTTTCCTCTTAAAATTTCAATTATAATTTCCATTTACTAGATTTATGGATATTGTTCATCCTTACTTGCTCGCCTAAGTATATGTATCTTCCAATTGATTGACCTTATTCAAGTCCTAGTATATCGAGAGAAAGAGGATAGTTGCAGGTCATCCTATCCCATTCATACAACATTTAATCATCAAGATAAACCTAGAAAAACTTGTGAATAAAATCCCTGAATACTTCCACTACTATGCATGAGAACACATCTAGAACATTTTTCAATCTAAATAGCATCACATTATACACAAAATGATCCCCATTAAATTTCAAACATATTTTTTACCTTATCCTCATCTACATTTGGTACCTAAATGTAACCTAAAAAATACACTAATACGTGTGTGAACTTCACAACTTGAAATTACCTCCAAACATTTTAATTAAACTAATTAGGGAATGGATCTATCACACACACCTCACTCAAGATGTATTAATACACACAATTCCATATCTACATGTCCATTATACTTATCACACTCATATGTACCCAACTATATATCCTCCATTAGAAAAATTACTCTCAAAACAAGCATATTATCAATTTATTATTTTACCTTCATGCATAAATTATAATATGTGTGGTAAATCCTTTATTTCACTAGTTAGATTCCTTTGTTTAACTTTATTTCCATCTTCCCCAATTATTTTGTAATCCCTTCATCTCATGGTAATTTTATACAAATAAATCAAAACTTTTGAATGAGTTATATGATATGAATCAATTATTTATTAAAATAATAGTCACCTATATTATATTTTTTAGGTTGAGATTTTATCCTAATATTTACTTCATTCATATTCATAGGTTAGATATAATACTTCTTCTTATTTCTCTATAGATTTTCAAATTGTCTTTCTCCTTCATTTTTGTTAACATTAAAGTGGTTTAAGTCAATTCCAAATTCCTTATCTTCCTCCACTACATAGGATTACTTAACTCTATCCAACTCTTTAACTCATGTGTTCTCCACCTTTGACTCACTTTATAATTTTATGAAAGTCTATGAGTAATATTCAAATATATGATTACCTTAGTGTTCCTCCTCCTTATATATGATGTGAATATTTTCCTCCATATATGCATAATTATAAAATATGGCTTGTTGAATTCCATGTAGTGGTTTATTTAGGTTGGATTCTATGGATAAAATATAAAAATCTATGAAGTATTAGTTCATTACTTCCTACACTATTGTATCCTTTTAGTTTTCTCTAATGATGTACCATGTGTGGGCCCATTCCAAAGAGTACTATTTAATCCATGCACCCAAATCTGGATGGGAAGAATAATTTTTTTAATTTAAAAAATATAATTTCATGCCTTGGATCAATACCCCCTCCGTAAACTGGTAAATATTTCTTCATGTTAATCCTCTTAAACCTTGTACACATAGACTCCTTAAGTTTTGAACAATCAAGAAGGTTAAGGTTATGTGTATCCAATTATTTCATAGTGGTACTATGTAATAAACCATATATATAAGGTATTCCCCATCCCTAGTAAATTTATATTCAATATCTTGGGCATAAGTCCTTACTTGATTGATCATATCTTTTAATATTTTCTAAAATTCACTTCGTCAGTTATAATATCCTCTTTAGCACTTATGTGACACATAGAATCAATTTATTAGTTGGCCATTGTGTGGACCTTATTTATATCCTTTGCATGCCACATCTTATCACTTTACTAGCAACTAATTTTTTTATAAAGTTTTCACTCTTGTAGACTTTCATTTGGTAACTTCATATGCTTCTTGAAAAATAATTCACATGCATGGTTGATGGTGTCTAAAATTGAAACTCCACTCTTCCAACTCAATATACCATCATCAATTATATTTAATAACTCTTTAATTTTGTGGTAATATTACATGCATTGGTAATATATTCATCCACATCTACACTCTATGCATATGTAAGTTCATGTTCATTATCCAATGGAATCACAACTCTTTGTTCCCCATTTTAAAATCTCATATAATAATGTTTTAATTTAATATATATTTGATCTTCATAAAACCATAGTATTCCTATAAAAGTTGGATATTTTTCAACTTTTGCCAACTCTACTACCTCTAATTTAGTTTTGAACTTCATTCCCATAATATTTGGTTATGTTCTAAGAAAGGATCTAATTGCATTTTCATGATTCTTGTTGGTCATAAATAACACATTGGTTAAGGTCTAAAATATATGACTTCCCATTCTCCTTTATGCATCTTCAGTGAGGATTTTTACCTTAGTGTCAATATCTACCAAGATGGTTATTAAATATCAATCATTAATCTTTGCATCAATGGTTAACTCTTAATAATAGGTGGTATTATTTGCAACATGTATTTCCTTTATATAATCTCTTACTTTCTCATTTTTCCCTAGTACTATTCTTGATAAAAGTCTTTCACAAAGGACACACTCATTTAGTATTTAAGAGTTAAAAAATATAAAATAGCTCCTCAAAATCCATAGGTTTGGGACCCTTATTTTGACTCTCATTAAACTTAGCCTCCACTTATCTTGTAATATTTACTTTTCTTTAGAGGTTTTCAATCATCTTCTTTTATTTGACTAGGATCAATTTTTACAAGGGTACATTAGATTAGTTCATACTTTCTACCTCATTCCTACATTGTACCCTCTCCATGTCTAGAATAGGCATTTTCCATTATTGAATATTTATCCTGCTACAACTTGTTATGTTTATCATTAGTATTGAGTTCCCTTTGCACTCATTTAGCATATAAACCCACCCATTTTCTTGTTGTAAAATTTCTATTATTCCCATACCTTTTTTCTCTTTTATCCTCTAAAAAATATTTTTAAACTAATCATTTCACTTTTTGGTCTTGTTTCCCTCACCACAATGTGATTAGGTATGGAACTTTGGATAGTTCCTTTGATAGTGGTATGTTGACTCACATTTGTACCATATTTATTGGAAACAACCTCCTTTTGTATATCATCCTAGCCCATATGAACTTCCCCTTACATACCCTTGGTTTTTTAATGTTGTATCCATAATATCTTATCTTATCATGTTCTGCTAAAATTTGTGCATCTCATTAATGTCCCATCGGTCTATTATATCATAGTTTTTGGTCTCATAAACCTTGCATCAACATGTAAACTTTATCTACTTTATCCACTAGAAAATTTGGAATTTTATTGTCTCATGATCCCCTTTACACATCTCATAATAGATGATGACTACCCACAATCTTATCCTTATTATGTGGGGTCCTTTCTCTCATAATCTATACACCACAAACCTAGTTGGGTTTCTCATGCACTATTGTAGTTATTTTTTGTAATTTTGTGGCCATATTAGATGTTTCCCTCCAAGAAAGGGCTTATACTTGTTTCAAATCTCCAAATGAATTACATCTTTATCATAGTATTGTAAGGATCATGTGAACCCACAAACATTTTCATTTACAACTAACTTATGAAATAAGTTAAAATCCCTCCATCAAACCACTACACATTGTGTAATGGAAGTATATAATAATACAAATTAAACAATAACATCTTAAATATTTCATTATATGCATAGACACTTTTATAAATGTTCTACTTGATCTCTTTGAGTGTAGATATACTCTACTACTTAAACTCTAGTATATAAAACTCCTTAAAAAATCATATCTTAACTTTTAAAAATTCATCACAACCTAGTTAAAATCATACTTCTTATAGTAGGTGTGTTCGATGTCTAATAGTGTATAACTATAAACTAGATTTTCTTTATTTTGTGTGTAGTTACTCCCTTATCTCTCTAATTTATTTCTCACTTTTTCATAAGGTCTAAGGAATCCTTAATGCCCCTATACTCTATAAATTTCATTGACATAGATTTTTTGTTGAGGTAACTATTAGATGTGTTCATATGAATTATATACAATAATTTTAACCCTTATTAATCTAGTTGTGTATCATACCCCAATAAATGCTATAGGACTCATTCCTCCTAAATTCACACTTCTTTACATGATAACTAGATGGTTAACCATTGAACCATGATTACTCACTATAGGAACTTGACTTCTTACATTACCACTTTTGGTTCCTCTTGTTGGTCCTCCAAGACTTATCTTCAGTGGTGTGTATGGTAATAATTAATTCAAGAAAAAAATCTCTCTTTTTAATAAACTCTCTAATTATTCCCAAATATTCACCTTCACTAAAATTTCATTTCAAAAACTAGTAGGTGCATAGGCATTATCTTCAGATAGGGTTGGGCCTTAGACTCCTTCATTACTTTCTTGTTCCTATCCACCTTCAATTTTATCCTAATCATATCATTTAATGGTATCTTATTCAATTACAAACTCTCTTTTTTTAATTAATTTTCAACATTGTAGTATGTATATTCTATATGAAAACTAGTTACCTTCCCTTCACACCATTTTTGGTTACTTGAAGCATCCATCTAACTTGTCCCCCTCATCTTGGGGTCATTGGTATCCATAAATGTAACTTTTCCTTCATCAAACTTATGAAACTTTATTTACATGTCATTCTAGAAATATTTTCTTTCACTTATAGCTTCCTTCTTTCTAGACTCTTTTATAACCATGGCCTCTCCTTTGACCAATAAAATATTCATCCTCAAAGATTAAATATCCTAATATAAAATAAAAATCTTCATCCAAGGTTAGTTTAATAATAAATAATTATCATGTTTCATGTAATAACTAATACTTTGCCTCCTTTAAATAAGTAATATAGGTTAACAATAAAGATTTCAATAAATTACTATTTAGTACACCTCTCCACCACACATATATAATATGATTAAAATTGTCATTATTTTTCTTCATATTTTATACCTAATCCTTCATATAGGTGTGATTTGTATCAATATTCCACTTCCAAACCACAATATACACAACTAGCCATGCACAAATATATTGTGGGAGTTGTACGAACAAAATTGTATACATGTTTTTGTATATCTCACCTTGTATCCACTTTTCAAGCCATAAATTTTCACTTCAAGGTCC